>CM037455.1:18320500-18660500 GCA_021014325.1 Plazaster borealis | reverse complement strand
CAGCTACGACTAAAGTGAAGTAGGGGTGACCGAGGAGAATCGACGTTGCCTCTTGGAACTTTCACGGACTTGGAAGGAAACTGGACGATCCCGAGTTTGGGAATATTATTTCAGGTGATGTGTGTGTGTGTGTGTGTGAAACTTGACACTCAAAAGAGTGTGCTGCCATTAATTTACCAGGATAGGCCTACACGAATCATCAATTTAGTAGAAAGACAAAGCATAAAAGGCCAAAAGAGACTCGGGCGGAGTTTCTTATTAAAAATGAATACGAGGAAGGTATTAACACTATTGGTTCGGATGCCGATGATATTGATTTTTTTTTTATGTTAATTTCAACATCGCTGAATTTGACTTATAAGGGCAGAGATGGGCTTTATCTCCTTTGGGACCTGTATTGCACACATTTTGTAATTGGAACTTTAAACTGACTTTAACAGGGAGAAAAGTACAAGAGTGCTAAGATGTTGTTTTTATGTAATTACTTCTCTTTATTCGAAAGTGTCATCTGTATCTGTACTTACCTAATATGCACGCATCGTCATCGATACCAGGACCATTAGGGGAGAAGTGCACCCGTACATAGTCACCCATGCTAACTGTGAACTCTAGTCGCATTGGTGACGTCATAGGCAGCTGAAGTTCCATGAGGGTATCGCCATCAACCCGATACGTATTTTGAGCACAGAGTGAAGTTCCCTCAAATGTTGTTCCTGAAATAAAGGGGAGTTAAAGGCCTGAGGATCGAGAAATTGGCAATAAAGTTAAAATGCAGCATTGTCCAGAAAGTTAAAAATATAATAAATTTATGTCCACCCTCTAAGTTTCGATTATTAAAAATACCATCCAAACAGTCGGTCAAAGTCGGTCAAATTGTTGTATAGACAACTTTGTTTGCATGGGTTAATTTATGTATAGTCCAGATCGGGCGCATCAGGTGATTGGGATGGGTTTTTTTTCCCTGACTTCTACGACATATGAGAGGAAGATTCCCCTGGAGGATTGATACTGCTATGAAATAATTAATCAGCGTATTTTTCTATTATTTTTTAAAACTATTAGGTTGTTGTTGAAAGTTACCAAATTGCAGTTTGCCTTTGATGTATCTTTAAGTGTACAAATTACTTGGTTTAAATGTTTCGGGAAAAATGCCGAACAGAATTGACCCGGTACACTCTAAAATATCCCGGGTCCGAATTAACCCGGATTTCGGGTCCCAAGGGGGCCTTACACATTTCTGGGTCAGGATGACCCGGAAACTGGTTTACAATAAAGAGATTTTGACTAGGATTCTGTGTCATACTGACCCAGAAATGGGTCAGGCCCAACGGGACCCGGGTCCGGATCAATTCTGACCCGAGATTTTTTGGAGTGTAGGGGTTCGCATGGACCCCATTCATTATGCGTGTCAGCGTGATCCATATCATGATATTAAACCTTTACCTGATTTTGAATCAAAGAAACATTGAATAGAGAGGGATTTGAACCAACGACCTCCGTATTAACGTGCCGGTGCTCTACAACTGAGCTATCTAGCCTTATGTTGGCGGTCTCCCTAAATTGTTGTCAATATCATTGTTCAGGGTGCCAGTCAGAAGCCATACAACTGACTGCCATGACTGCCGTACGTGTAGCCAGGGATCACATCCAAGTTTACGATACAACCTGGGAAGCGGCAGCCAGGGATTCACCCTGGGTTGACCAAAGAAAAGTTTGACCCAATCAATGAAGTCGAGGCCAAACAGCATCTCGAGCCTTCCCAGTGATCTTGGTCAAGATGACCTTGTCCAGCATGCAAGTAAGCAGCTCTTCGGTACTGGCCAAGCCCGTGTCCCGTTTCAGCAATTCCACGAATGAGAAACATCTTTTCCCACGTAAGGCAGTGCCCCATGTGGTTTCCAAGAGAAAGGTTGGGCTAGCTACAAGTTCCAGGTGACGGGCGCAGTGCCCTGCAAGTTTAAGACGGCGTTGACGGACATTTTCTGTCACCTTCGGCATGCCAGTGAAGAGTTCTACCTTCCAATATGTGATTCTATTATGAGGGGTTTCCTGGTGCAGGAGTTGGCGTCTTTATCGAAACCAAGCCAGTCAGAAATCTTGGTGTTATGTTTGACCCTACGATGACTGTGTCTACTCAAGTGTCAAGCATAATCAAGACCGCCAATTTCTACCTCACTAACATTGGTAGGGCCCGCAGACTGCTGACTGTCGATGCAACCAAACTGGCAGTGCACACTTTGATCACAACAAGACCTGACTAATGTAACAGTCCTCTGATTGGAGTTAGTAAACAACCCACAAGGAGGCTAAATAACATTCAGCATCAAGTTCGACTATATCACCCGGAACTCATCAAACTACACTGGCTTGCAATCCAACAAAGGATCGACTTCAAGGTCATCACTCTCATGTTCAAGGCCGTTCATAAACAAGCCCCTGATCACGCCATGGACATGCTGCAAGTTGGTGCCGGACTGGGACAACTTCGATCAAATAGCTACTGGTTACCATACTTTGTTGTGTCACATCACGTTTGCAGATAGTGCCCTCTCAGTCTATGGACCCTCACTCTGGAATAAACTTCCAAATCACATCATGGCATAACATCCTTCAACCAATTTAAGACACTTCTGAAAGCCCTCTTGTTTGAAAAGGCTTACCATTAATTACTTATTTATTGTGTCTGCGCCTCAGCGCCTTTGAGCAAATATTTGATTTAGGCGCTTTAAACATGTTGTATGTATGATTGATTGATTGGTTGATCTTAGAGGGTCTGGAAGACTTTCTGCCAGTAATCTTGTTGATCAGCTTCCAGCTCATCGCATGCTTTCGGTTGGCATGAGCTTCTTCCACTTCACTGATTTTCAGGGTAGGCACCTCATCATCGATGAGATCATAGGTTTCAAGAGAACCTTCTTCTTGTTTTGTAAACCTCTTGGTTGATGAAACTGTGGTCTGCTACAAGAGAACAGTACGCCACTTTCTTCTCCTCCCTGGCTCTGACAACACGAGGATCCGATGCGGTTTTCCCCAACGGGACCTCCGCGGCCCCCTTGTTCTCTCTCACGCACTTGTCATCGCGTTTGGTTGCAGAATCCTCCTCCTCCGTCAAAACCTGGAACCTATTTTGAATTTATACGGCGTACCTCTCCTGTATATAGGTGTTTCCATTTTCTTCGGAGGCTAAGACGGACCTTTGTCACCACCGCTCTATGATCTGATCCCACCGTAGAGAAGGTACTGTGAGCGCAAGAGTTGATAATGCTGTTAGTTACGCCATTTCCTGGTCAGGATGAAGTTGATCAGGGCCTTCGTCCTGGATGGTGACAGCCACGTCCACAGCCTTTCCTTCCGCTTTTCAAACAGCGTAATGTTGGCAAGAACAAAGTAGTCCTCGATCAGTTGCAGTATACGCACCCCATTGTTGTTTGTGTCTTAATGAAAAGTGAAAGGAGCGTCTTCCAGCCCCAGTTGGGCATTGTGAAGTCACCAAAGATGGCAAGGAAATTGTGCGGGGGAACAGCCTCTACCGCTCGCCGTAAACCATCTTAGAATATCCTCTTCTCCTCTTCAGGTGCTAATAGAGTTGGTGTGTAGGCCACCATGGTTGTAAGGAAGGGATTACCTTTCAGGGAGGCAGTGATTACCCTATCAGAAGTCCGGGTATCACTGATAAGTGACCTCTGTGCCTCACTGCTTAGCATGAGCCCGACCCTTTAGTTGCCGCCTGAGCTTTGTTTCTCTAAGCTGATGCAGTGACAAGGTAGTGTAACCCTAAATCATGTTGGTAACCACAGTTTCCACCACGTAATTAGCGTGTACTCTCCTGTGCTCCTGGATCCCACACACGGCCACTCCGTGTCCCCTCATTATTTCCACAAGCTAGTTTGCTCTTTTGTCCTCCCTGAGTGTTTGCACATTCATGGTCGCAAGAGACGAGCTCCTATTACATCTTAGTAGCGCGTTGGTTCTCCGGCATTCGTCAGTCTCCCCCTTCCCAAGGAGACCATGGGGTTTGAGGGAGCGCCATCATCAAGCTTGCAAGGCGAGCGTGCGCGAGTCTCGCAAGCTGAGAGCTCATGTGGACTTCGGCCGCTGGAAGTATACGATTAATTGGATTTGGAACATGATAAGGTTTTTCAATTGCGATAGTAGTTCTCGGGTGGTTGCAACTCCTCTCCCGAGACGGGTGGTTTGAGATCAGAGTTTCCCCCTTCTAGGAGGGCTGCCTTCCCACGTAAACGAGACCCTCAGGTCCGGGTGTGGTATCAGAGTACTATCTCCTAGGTGGATTGCCGCTCATGACTGACGAACCCCACCTGCCCGAAGCTATCTGGTTTTGAAGCGCCAGAAACTCACTTTTCACACCTCTGCCCAGGTTTTAAAGCAGGGATCGGCGCGTGAAGTAGGAGTTAGTTTGACTATAGGAGAGGCTATCGAGGCGCAGACCATATGATACATTTTGAAGGCGGGAAGTACGGCTCAATACTTCTCACCATCCCGGTCATTCCTAATTCTTTGATCCCAAAAACTCGACTAGATCTTGTTGAATTTAACAGAAAGAAAAAAAGCTACGGTCAAAGATTTTGAATCATTTACATTCTTTTTATCAAATGAGTAGGGCCTTCTTCTGTGTTCTGCAACCTACCCACTATTGAGAAGTTGAAATTAAACGAACTATGTATTTCCTGGCATTTCAATCAAAAAGCAAAAAATGCTTTCCCCACAGCAGAATGGCAAGATTTTCCCGAGTCATCCAGAGACCATTATCGAACTTTCCGGTCTCGTTGAACGTGACCTTTTAGTAACGAGTGATGCATGAACACCTATTCCGACTGTTCTCATAGCTTTGGTTTCTCGATGTGGGATTTTAATAGGAAATCAAATATGGAATATTTGTGTAGGGTGACCAAGTGCGCTCTCAATATTTCTGAAAACTTGTAATTAGCAATCTTACATTAACATTTAGGTTTGTGTCTGCGACCTTTGAACTCACTCCATTTTTCATGTTTAGCTTTTGTGTAGGGAGCATGGATCTGGCCATGCTCAAAATACTATTTATTTGGGAGGAATAATGTGCAAGAATTCTCTTTGGTTATTGTTTTGTCTTTAAAACATCTTTTCGTAAGATACAAAATATTGTAGTTTTTAAGTCTAGTTGAATCGGGTTTTTCTAACTTGTGTATGTAGCCAACCTCGTGTTGACCTTTCGCCCTTACTTAACCCTGCGTGACATCATCAAAAACAAATTACACGGTGAGGCCCTCGGTCAGTAGGCTGCAGTCCGTTTGTATTTTGCGTGTAATTAATTTTTGTTGAGAACCCAAACAATTTCAAATGGCCCAAACCATTAGATATGGACCCTACTCAATTCATCCAAATAAACAATCAGGTCACTGCTTAAAGCCATTGTACAAGTATACAGAAAACCCATCTGGAAACCATATGGTTCATTTCACCCAGTAGTGGCTATTGACCCCAAGGTCAAGCAACTGCTGTGCAACTCCCATGGGAATTCCGGGAGAGCTGGTCATTGATGGATTTTTTGTATGTGAAAAAGACCCCGGATGGTTACAAGACATTACCATGCTATTTGGCTAGGTGTAGATGGGGATTGCTGATTTTTTTATTTTTTTTATTTAAACAAATAAAAATGGCGGAGTACTGATTGTTTAATTAAAACCGGAAAGTGGACTGCAGTCCGATGGCATCATAGCTGTGCTGTGCTATTTGTACTGCTGCTAATCAGTAGTTGTATTGAGTGTTGTTTTCTTGTAAGAATAAAGTAGTTGCAGAAGATTTGTTCATGTATTATATACGTCATCGTGTGGATTTTGCAAGTGTGGTAATTTGGCAAGTGCTCGTCTTTTTTTATTAGAGGGTCGGCTTCTCTCCAATGCCTCTGCATTCTTAACAATACCAATGTGCAGAGATTTACACATAAACACAGATTGATACTTAAAGGCCTTGTAGTTGTACACTATTGGTAAGATCGAAAAACACAATGTTCACAGATTCTCATATAACTTACATAATTTGAAGTAAGTAATGGTAGAAAGGGTTCCTTAAAATATTTCTGCCTAAAATGCTATCGTTTCTGAGAAATGAGTAAAACAATAGTTGTTATCACGCGCGATAATTTGAAAAAAAACCAGAAAACACATAAGGTATCTTTTCACTATTTTCTCGTGACCTCGATGACCATTTAAGCTCAAACTTTCACAGGTTTGTTTGTTCATGCATATGTTGAATCACACAAAATGTGGACGCTGATTTTGAGCTGTTACCAAAAGTGTACAATACGTTTAAGCCTGAAGCGCTGTAGTTTGTGAAAAATTAGTAACATTACTATTTTGATCTAGAAAGTCCGAAATCCGATATTTGAGAACAAACATTTAAAACATTCAATAATTAGGTTTTCACTTTTGTTTTCTTATCGTGACTCCGATGACCGATTTAGCAGAAGCTAAAGCTTGAAAATATCAAATTAACAAAGGCAATATTTATTTGACACTCTCACTAATCACTGATGTTAAAATGTTTAACTACAACCATAAGTTGTTTAAGTTTAAGGTAGAATAATCCCGTTAAATGTTTGTATTATTTTGTGATCTTTCTTTCTTTCCGAATGTAATGACGGTACCCTTAATAATTTCTCAGAATTAACATTTAGTTTCCAAGCTGAATATTATTCCCATTTATTTATGCCCTATTTTTTCATCAATCATACCGAAACATTATTCCAGGTGTAAAACATTAGCGACAAAAACAAAACTTATAAACAGAAAAAGCATAGGCTTTGAGAAGAAAGAAAGACAAATCATAAGGAGGGAATTGTGGGGTTTGTGGGAGTGAGACCTAACCAACACATTCAGCTGTTTACGTCTTATCATGCAAGTAATTTCACATTCCGCATTGACCTATAATCTTGATTTAAATTTTTGAAGAACTATTTTATAAATCAAGAAATAGATCCAGAAAGTCAGAACCATCGGCTGTTTTGTTTTCTATTGTGTGCATTGTCCGTTTTTTTATAGTTTTTTGTTAAGCTTTTGTATATTTGTTGGTTTTGAAACTGTATTATCTCAAAATTTGTTCAGACAAAAACAAAATGTAAAATACAAATTTAGTGTTGTGAAAGTCGAACTATTCAATTTTAAAGTACGCAAATGGGTTTCTATCACACGTTAAACAATATATGTGATGGGCACCCCAACAATCCCAATCAAAAATTTGAATATGGCCAACAACTTTGAAACACTAGTTGACGCAATATGGTCGCGTATTACCACAATCTGGATTGTTTCCGGTTGAAACACCCCAAATGAAAACAAATATATAAATACAAAATCTCACTACGAAGCTGGTTTATGGTAGGTTTGCAGTTAAACAACCATTTGACCCAAAACGGTAATCTAGTAATCATTATTTTTGTATTTTCTCCAGTAAATTGTTTTCCAACAATCTCTTATCGGGGATAAAAGACATGAATAGCATTACTTACTATTTAGGGGTGACTCTCGGCGGCAGGTTGATCTGAAACTAGAGAATGCCCTTTTCTGTAAAGCCGAAAAGCTTTCTCCATCAATTGCAGAGATCATTGTAGAACACATTTCTCCCTTCAGGGGCAGGACGTAGAAAATTACTGCCAAAGTGAGTGCCAGAATAAGGGATACAATATTACGCGAAATTTTCTTCACTATGGAGGCCATGCTTGATAGAAGTCGCTAAGACCGAAGAGATATTGATTCTACAATACAAGTATGAGACGTGCTCGCAGTTTCTTGTTCTGGTGTGTTTAGTTAGCTACGTTCTAAGTTGCCTCGAAAAGATTGCGGTGCTTATAGCAAACGTTATCACTGAAAATGGGTTTACACTTCAAAAACTGCGCATGCGTGAACACGCCCCGTTTGTATGTTGCTATCCAAAGTTTCAAAATGGTGGCGATTTGTAAAGTATGAATAGGCAAACGCTGTCAAAAACCGCTAAATTTCGCACGTGATTTTCCAGGTAAAAAATTACTGTAGAGTTACGATTATTTTTGTTTCAACATTAATTTTGTTCAATTTTCTTGCACTTTCCATGTACTTTATAGCAGTGTAAGTACGGACAAAAAGACCAACTAGAGATAGTTACCAGGCTGCTGTGCAACTGTAGGTAACGACTACTCATTACTATCATTATTTATTTTTTATATAATTCTTTTTGTGATTATTTAAACAACATTTGTAATGACATTTATTCAATAAATATGAATAAACAAGTACGATATTTTCATTTAGTAAGAACAATACTAGATTGTAATTGTATGGATTCATTTATTGAAGTGAGGTTTAGAAACCTCATCTCCCCCCACACACTCCCACTTTTTATGAAAAGTTGAAAAACGGGTGCACCACAAGCTTTGCAGCCCCTCTTCAACACAAATAATGATAACTATCATACGAAATGCTGAAACATTGAAAGGCAAATTACCACGGATTTTGATTGTGTTTTTAAGTCAAATACATTTCAATTCTATTGAAGTATAACTATTATAAGAAGGCTTACTTTTCAGAGCAGTTGTGCCAAAAAGCGCTACCGGTAACAGTGCAATATGTATTTATTTCGGTGCCATATATAGGGCGAAGGACTTGGTATCAGAAGTACCAGTCCCTATCAGTACCACATGAGACATGACACTGACTTCATTATTTATGAATATTAAGTAGTGCCGCTAAAGTCTAGTTGGAGATATAACATTTCTGAAATTATAATATTACAATCAAATTACCACGCCAAGTAGGCCTTCATAACAATTAACGCTGGTGCCGTGCGGCTGTCGCCAACCTAAGAGACTAAGAAAAACATGTTCAGCAACAATTGTTTGTTACGGAATGACAAGGAAAACCATGGAAACGTTTTCAACCATGCCAGGAAGGGAGAGCGGTGGTACATTGAGCCACGTATTCTAACTTTCCTGATGACAATTAACGCTGGTGCCGTGCGGCTGTCGCCAACCTAAATCATTAAACTATTTATTTTCTGCAAAATTTGTTGTTACGGAATGACAAAGGAAACCATGAAAACGTTTTCAGCCATGCCAGGAAGGGAGAGCGGTGGTATATTGAGCCACGTATCCTACTAGTGACAGCACCAAGGTTGGGCTTCATTATTCAACTTATTTATAGGTTGAAGACGTGACAATTGACAGCAAAACAACTAATAATGAGAGGCTTGCCTTGGGTATCACACGTTGAATGCGAAGCAAAACACAGAGTTCTATGAAAGGAAACTTCTTTCTTCAATCCGACAAAAGTATTGGGTTTCCTTGAGCACCTAGTATTCACATTCTCAAGCTCATGTCATCATTGACCAATTCTGACAAAACCCAAAAAATAGTATAATGATCATTTTAAATTCTTACGCGCCTTATTTGCTCACCTCTGAAGACCTTGACTTCAGTATGTACAACTGAGTTGTGCCGCAAGTCTAACATTGACCATTAAGCTACATTTCAGTGTACTGAATCGCCATACTGAATATCTTGCTAACCACTGTAGACCCTGACTTCACTGCACGCAAGTATGGATGAAGGTGCCAGGGAAGAATTCTAATTTGAGCAACATTTTCTGAAAATATATTTTATTTAATTAGTATATAACTGCCAAGCCAATAATTAAGTAATGACGATGACGGCCTGAGGCCGGTTTCAAGTACGTGGAGCAAATTGTTCCCTAACAAGGGGAACCGTTGCAACTTTGTTCGCCAGCCCAGGTAACACAATACGCTGTTACAACGTTGCACAACGTTGTGATAAGGTTGCAAATTGGTCGATGGGACGCCAACGTTTTGACTACGTTGCAAGAATGTGTGTCCCCCCCCCCGAGACCAAAATATAACTTATCGACAACGTTGTTGCCTTAACTAATTAAATACTACTTTGTACTAGTGTTCTTAGGTTTTGAACGTACGTCGGCCGGTTGTGCGGCCCCTAAATTTAGCCCGAGCCCTAAATGTCGCCCGGCCTAAATGTAGCCCAAAACCTGTACCTAAATGTCGGCCCGACCTAAATGTAGCCCCAAACCTGCACCTAAATGTCGCCCAGCCCTAAATACAGCCCCAAACATGTACCTAAATGTCGCCCCGACCAATGTAGACGCAAAGTTGTACCTAAAGTTAGAGTGTGATTTTATTGTATTTATTTTTCATTATTATTAATTTTTGGGGGGTTTGGGGAACGGGCTGTAAAAGTTTACGTTCTTATAATTATTTGTTCTTAGCCACAAACATGAACCTATTACTAGATATTCGTCGTAGGAAGTCTGTGGATGTTCAGATTTAGGATTTACTTAAAACTTTTACTGAGGACAAGCCGATTGCGTTGTTACCATTGTTCGACACCGCTACCGAAACCCCCTACCCCGACCCCAAAAAGAACTTTGAACACTCTGATGCTGCGGTTTCAGGACTCTTTCCGGTATATGTTAGACGGAGAAGGACTTCTGGTGTCAAATGTCCTTCAGCGGTAGTGTGCTCGCTCACAAACTGCCTTATTCGCCAGTGAAATGATGGTTAGTTAGTCTGTCTATGTCCTTGCTCTATGGTTTGTAAATACAAATGTAATTATTACTTGATGGTTAAGATTTACGAGTTAGACAGGCTTAAAATCCATTTCTTTAAGGGAAAGGTTAAGTGAAAATGACATTTCAATCAGTTTTAATTATTATTATTTTTCGGGGGGGGGTAGCATAGTAATTTCGTATTAATTATGTTGATATGTTTCATCCGTAAACTTGAGAATTTTTTTTTTGTTTACTTACAAAAAAAGATTATTAATTTGATCATGGTATGATTTCTATTCTGTCGGATTTGAGTTCAGGTATATTTACCTTTACTGTGTGTGCAAAAATCATGTCTCGTGAACCAAAAAGGTTTGGACTTTAAGCTAACCATGTACTTAAACCTAGTGTGTCGATGAAACCTCAAAGGTTTTCGGGATGATGACGTCATCGATGACGTCATAACATTAAATCAATGTTTAATATTTAGAACATCTGGAGAGCCATAATTGCTACACACAAAATATTTGGACCATGTGAAAGACCCTGGAGTATTTTTTTAAAATCTTACACAAAGTGTGACCCCCTGTGACCTTTACTTCTGTTAATTATTATAATTATTTTTTAAGTTCGTAAAAAAGATGTTAGGAACCTAACAAGCTTTAAAAACAACTATTCGCTTTTCATTCACACCCCCCCCCAAAAAAAAAGCTCTATTTAGTCGTATTTCCAAAATATCGCTAAACACCCTCCATAAAATTGCCGTGTTGTCCCAGGATACGGGTGATTTCCGATATGGCTATTTTGTACACGGCCTATAGAGCGAGTTGAACCCGCTATATGGGCATATTCTTAGACGCGGAGTCCCCATACACTGTGCACAATGCGATGGGTACAGGAATATACCCATATCACGGGTACAAAGCACCGCGACGTGACGTTGATAAAAAGCTGGGATGTTACACTTCCACAATTTGAGCGTCATGCCGAACACCTTTGTTTTTGTTTAACCAAAATTTAAGTTTAATTTTACATATTTTTGTTTGAAACGAGTCAAACAACTCGCCTTAATATTCATTGTAGCTATCATTACAATCATGAGTTAGGTCGGGCGACATTTAGGTACATGTTTGGGGCTACATTTAGGTCGGGGCGACATTTAGGTACAGGTTTGGGGCTACATTTAGGTCGGGGCGACATTCAGGGCTCGGGCTACATTTTGGGGCCGCACAGCTGTTACACCCAAACAATGGTACCGGTACACTTGGCTGAACAAAGGTGCAACGGTTGCCCTGGTTAGAAAGAAATTTGCTCCAAATAATTGAAACCGGCCTTAGGCCGTCAGTGTTTCTTAATAATTGGCTTGGCAGTTATAAACTAATCAAATAAATTATAATCTACGCAAATTTTGCTTCCAATTAAACTACTAACAGCGTCTTGTTTATTCCATTGCACCTTCCTCTATACTTGCGTGCACTTAATTCAGGGTCTACAGTGGCGAACAAGAGATTCAGTACACTTTAATTCAGCTTATTGGTCAATGTTAGACTGGCGGCACTACTCGAAACTTGAAGTGACTGTAAAAGAGCATAGAGGGCGCGGCCAATGTTGACAATGTGACAGGTAAAGAGATTGTTGGGTTTCTCAATCCTCAGTACCACCAGATCAAACGCCTAGCTTTTACCTTTTGATCCACAAAACCTTCCGGGTGGAACACGGTTTGTGGGTAGGCCGATTATCAGTGGTTTTGGGGTTCCAACTTAACAAATCTCAAACTATATGGATTAATTGCTGCTCGTTATCGTCAAGCAACAACGATAAAGTACAAGAAACTCCTAACAGGTTCCAAAAAGACTTTGGCAATGGGACATTTTCTAATCACACTTGGCATTGTTTCAAATTACACAAACTGCCCACAGAAAGAGACAATGAATTCAGTTTGTGATACATAAGACATTGCGAACTCAGGATTGTACGCCATTACATACGCAAACCTACAAGAACGAATAGCAAGCAGTGTCTCGTAGAACTTAGTATAGGTTCAAACGTGATCAAATTAAATAACGAGTTGTACAAACAAACAATGGGCGTGATGATATTGGCTGACAAGTTCACCAGAAAAATAAAAGTCTGTTGGTTCCCAATTATCTTCTTCCTCAATAAAATTGATCAAAAGATCAAACAACAGGCACTTTGCACCTGGTTCAAATCAACAAGGGTATTTATAGATGCTTCATGCAGAAACAATGCTAATATTCATCTCATGCTCAAGGTTATGCAATATTCCTGACAGAATACAAATTAACGAACTGATTTGTTTTGTAAGTGATTTATTAACCATTACAACTGTGCTGACATTATTACAACATTACTGTGCTTTACTTAGTTTTGTATTTCTTGGTACCAATAAATGAACAATTCACAACTTCATTTGAAACGATTATATTTTGTATAACAACATTCTAAAAAAAACAACTGTAATTACTAAAAGTGATCGAATTTTTTGTTATATCAGGATGTTGATGCGTTGCATAAAGGTATCGTACACGTTTGGTAATGACTCAAAACAAATATAAGCATAAAAGTTACTCGGTACAAGCAACGGAGAGCTGTTAATAGTTTAAAACATTGTAGGAAACGACTCCCTCTGAAGTAACGTAGTTTTCGAGAAAGAGGTAATTTCTCACTAAAATAATGAAAACTTCTTGCAAGATGTTTTTTTTATTCCTATCTGAAAGCACACAATTGTACAACAAGGGTGTTTTTCTTTCATCATTTTCTTGCAACTTCGATGACCAATTGAGCCCAAATTTCCACAGGCTTGTTATTGTATGCATATGTTGGGATACACCAAGTGAGAACACTGGTCTTTGACAATTACCAACGTGTTCAGTGCCTTTAGGGAGGGTTTGATGAATCTAGTATAAACTTATTACATACGTGATAGACGTGACTATAAAAACAAGTCATTCGTTGTTTCCCGTTCATGAGAGATACCCCATTTTGTACTGCCCCTTTTTTGCACGTTTTAAATAACTGCAATCACCATTAAAAAAACAAAAAACAAAACTGCTTTGGTCTAACTTTATAATATCATTGAGAAACAAACTACCGAAGTTGAGTAGCCAGGCTTACTCGGTTGACAAGTTGTGGTTGATTCCATATGGTGGTGTATTGGGCTTTGATATTGTTTAGTGCGCTATGTTTACAAGAAATCCTTACTATGGTTAATGACCTCGAACTTCTGGGCTTATCAATCATTGTTTTGAGGCAGACATATGACGACCGTTGAATTTTTTTCATTGGCAGTTGACCCTTGAAAGGTGTTGGGCTTGAACCAAAAATGGAAATAGAATACCGTGATTGACCCAGGCTTATTATTGATGCCATTTAATTAGCAATTATTTGCCCCCAAAATAATTATTATTGTAGTGACTACCTGACATTGATCCATGTGATCTACCTCAATATATTGTAAATTAAAAAGTTTTTATTGTTGTTGGACCACTCGGGTCGCGTGGTCATAAAGTAGGGAACCTGTAGGGAACCCAAGTGCGCCCTCAGTGTTTATATTATGAAAAGTTTACTTTTGGAGTTGTCACGTGACAATCTTTCTCTTTTTCTATAGCTTCGTTTCTGGAAAGAGCACATTTTATTTGAGTGGTATTTCTCTCTATTTTTTGCAGGGAGCATGGCCATGCTCGAAAAGCTATTTATATGGGAGTAATAGAGGTGTAGAGATATCTGTGAGTATTATTTTGTATGCAAACCCTCATTTATACCTGAACTACTGTGATTTTTAGGGCTCTATTTTGATCGGAATCATTGTAAACCATGTGTGTATTTGCCAGGCAGCACCGTCACACGTGCGTCCGTGTAGCCAGATCGTGTGTGCTGACCTTTTTGTGACCTTTTTTTGACAGTGCATTGTGTAGTTGTGTAGTGTATATTATTGTGACTTTTTGCATTGTATTGCATATTTTGTGCTATTGTATTGGAGAAATTAAACCAGTAAAGGAGAGTTTATTTCATTTTAGACGTCATTGATTGCATTTATTATTATTGATGTATATTGGCGAATCCTCGTCCTTTTTAAATAGAGGACCGGCCTCCTTCCCGTGTCTCTACATCATTATAATTATTATTTATGGTGTTACGCTTAAAATACAAATAGAAATAGCTTAACTGACCCAAGCTTATTAAGATTTCCCTAACTACTCGAGAAAACAGTCGGGCAGTTGCAGGAAAATGGGGAAAAGGGTTAAATGCACAACATAGTGTTAAGACCTACTTGAATAAAAACGGCAACAAGTGATCTTTGCTGAAATTAATTTAAAATGTTTTCAATCAATAAGGAAATTTAGTTCACATGAGATTAAAAAGATTTTGGTTATGTAAAATACAATCATTTTGAATACCCTTCTCCAATGCTTTTCAGAAAGATTCGCGAAAAGCCCTGTTACGTCATCATTCATGTATGTATGTATGTTACGTATGTGGTAGCTCCGTTTTGTATAGCCGCTTTGCTGCAGCATGGAGGTATAACAAAGCAACATCCCACACATGACGTCAAATTATTGTCATTTTTACGAACGCCGTCAACGACAGAATTTTTTCTACTTTTTCAAAATATTTGATCGATAATCACGAACAATTTAGAAGTGTACAAATATCAAAATTACATTTAAATGATAAACAAACGCAACATAAACAAGTTTAAATAGCATTCCAGTTAAAACAAATTGCTAAAGTAGCTGTTTAAGTTTGAAAATCCATTTTTGTTTTATCGGTGTCTTGGAATTATTTATGTGTATATATATATATATATATATATATATGGCTCAAATGTTACAAGATTAACTACTACCTAGAATTATCTTTACATCCAGTTACTGCCGTTTTCAATAATTTATAGCATTACCAAAAAAATATATAAATTATAGTATTTAAGAAAAGTAGTCTCATTCAGGAATATTAGGCTATTAATTAACAAAGGAACAGAAGTTCACCTTGGAAATCTCACTAATCTAAAGGTGGCAACATGACAAATATTTACAAAAGTGAATCTCACATTGATATACAGACCTAGCTTAATATTGGTTATTGACAATATTTCGTTCATATTGTTATTTGGTTTTACCCGTACACCGATGTGTGTAAAGCGCTGTATACTCAGTACTTTCCCGAGTCCTGTGAAAAAAATCCCAGGCATATTACACGGGTAAAACCAAATAACAATATTCTTTATCCCCGCTGCAAATTTAACATCTATTAAATATTTCTTTCATTCATTAAATCATACTGTTTGAAAGTCGATTGCAAATCCTCCAAAGACTTGTTGATTATCTAACATCACTATCAAAGACAAGAAAAAATGTTTCAATACCTTATAAAATCAACGCCGCAGGTTCCTCAAATACAGTGTATGATATAGACAAATTAATAAACAGTGTGAACCAGCAGTAGAGCTTGTTTAATGTATATTTTTTAATATCTTGTAAATCAACGTTGCTTATTTCGACTGTACCGATTGCCAATAATAACGAGAACAAAAGAAAAGGAAAACAAGCTGATTTTTGGTTAAAACCCCCACACAAAGATAAATAACAAAATATTATTTTTTGTTAAACCCCAACCAAAGATAAAAAATAAAAAATAAAAAAATCGTTGTTTTTACTAAAACGTGACCACTAAGTTGTAAAAATGTTGAAATTGTTTGTTGCTTCTCAGGGAAATTAAATTGCTAGGAACCAATACTTATAAGAGATGCTCATATTATATTTGAAAACTAAACAGTATGAATCTACAATAAAACGTTCTTTAGAAACCCAACATCAGGAACTTTAACTGTCTAGATTTAAGAAGAAAGTTTATTTAACGAAGTAATTGCTGAATGTTACCAAACTAAGAGTTGTTGTTTCAACATGTGATGTACAGAATACGTTACGCGAGCGTTCATCGTTTGCCAAATAGATTGAAACAGTAAATGAGTGAGGATTTGAGTCCCGATCTTAACACTTGTGTCCTTAAGTTTATTTGTTTCATACTTCGGATGGGACGTAAAGCCGTATGTCAAATGTGTTGTGTAATGCAGTTACAGTTACACTTATCGCCAAGAGAAGGGCTTTGCTCCGGTGTTTCTGGCAGTGGATGCTGAATGCGTCGCAGCACCATGGAAAACAACCTAAAAGGTGCTAAATCAATGGGTCACATATTTAAAAAACTAGTTATTATTTTAATAACTTCTGGAGAGGACTCGAAAATATATAACTATTTACCTTTGCAATACGATATTCCGTTGTTATTTATTTTGTTTACTATTATCTTTTAAGATTAGTGATCATAAACACGGATTTGTTGTGCTAATGAGTTGTCATGTAGTTCAGTATATTTAACAACTGTTAACCGAAAAAATGCGTTAACTTAAACATGTACACTACTATTTACAATATCGTGTAAGAAAAGAAGAAAACAAAACAAGTTCTGTATTTTGACAAATTATTCATTAAAGTTACAAATTTGTAAATGACTATTCACTAAACACTCAAGCGCTCAATCCGAATGTCTTTCTCAGTACAGGTTAGTCATACACAGACTTTATACCTGTGTTCAAGTTGCAAAATTAAGTCTAAACTTTTAATTACAAATATATTACACTGATAGTCAAAGAAATAAATGTAGTAAATATAAGTCACATGCTTTTGAAACAATAGGTTACGCATAATTGTCAATCTTTGCATGCTTTTCAGTATTCATAGATGAAGTGCTTTAATCGTTTTAAGTATGCTGTTGTTGTTGTTGTGGTTGTCGATGTTGTTAATGCTGCTGCTGCTGCTGCTGCTGATGCTGATGCTGATGCTGCTGCTGCTGCTACTGATGCTTCTGCTGCTGCTGCTGCTGCTGCTGCTGATGTTGTTGTTGTTGTTGCCGCTGTCGCTGTCGCTGTCGCTGTCGTCGTCGTCGTCGTCGTCGTCGTCGTCGTCGTCGTCGTCGTTGTCGTTGTTGTTGTTGTTGTTGTTGTTGTTGTTGTTGTTGTTGTTATTGTTGTTGGTGTTATTGTTGTTGTTGTTGTTGTTAAATTGACAACAAGTGAACTCTATTTGAATCGGACGAAAGAATTACACAGATATCAACCAATAAATTTGAATTGGTTAAAATGTAACCTCAACAGTACGCATTGATGATGGATCAACTTAACCTTCAACTATTTCTCAGGTTGAGTAAAAATAACATTAGTTTGATTTAATGAAATGTTGAGGGCCTCGGACAAATGTAACTTCACATTGATGGTCTGTCTAGTTTGCACAATTTTCCCATCATTTGTTTATTAACCTTACAGAGGTGAGAACTGTGGGTTGAAATCATTAATACACGGCTCGGTGAAATTCAATTCAACCTCAGGGAAAGGAGGGGTGGTACTAAAACTAACAAACTGGCTGTGCTGAGCTGGAGATGTGACGTTGTAGTTCAAGGTAGAGTATTTCACCCCTTGGACTGCCACCTCGAAGCGACCGTTGTCGTATGTTATCATGACTGGTACTCCGATGTAGTTTATAACATCGGGTGCAGTAGACTGAATGGATGTCCACAATTGAGAGGGGTTTTCCCGTATGAAAATGGCTCCAAAATAACGGCCCAGTTCTACATCCAAATAATTAAAAGTAAGCCCAATATTATGAACAATGTCATCGTTTATTAACATTGTTCAACAAAGAAAAAAATGAATAAAGTTCCTGACTTTATCATTGTGAGCCTTTCAGTTAATGTATGTATCATCTCATATTAAGATGGCGGGTTTTTATGGTAGGCCTACAGCGTGTTAAATCTGTTCTGTGTATTGTTTCAGTAAATCGCATCTTTTTACGGCGTGTATCGACATGGCAAGTAACGGAGAAACAAGTAGAGGTAAGGAGAGTGGAGTTTGCGAATCTGCTGACATGTTTAAGGCAATTTCAGAGCTGAAAAACCAGCATGAGTCAGGCGAAGGTCCCTTGGCTCAGATATTATAAAGTTTTGCATGTGAACTGAAACACAAGTTGGACGAAGTCAGTATTGTGAAGCTGAATGAATTTCATGATAGCCTACAGTTTGAGTTTGATCAAATTAATACGTGACCAATTATTCAGCTTCGAATGATGAATTGAATCATCTTGAGAGGGAAAGTGTTCAGCCAGGAAATATAAAGTAAATGCTCGAAAATCAAGCAAAATTCATTGAAAACCAAATAGGAATATTACAGAAGAAACAACGTCCGCATTTTTGGATACCAGAAGTCCCGAAGAGGACCCCGAAGCCAAAATTACTCAAATGGGAACTGAACAAAGATTGTCAACAACACGACATCGAGCTTACCCATCGGGTTGGCAACCGCGTAAGCAACAAGGCATAGTGAAGTTGACAAATATGAAGATTAAATCTGAAGTTATGCATCGAAAGTCTAGATCATGGACAAATACTATAGAGGCCCAGCAACGAAAGGCGAAGCTTATTCATGTTCAAAAGAAAATTGTTGAAAGCCTTGTTGAAGGGCGACAAACTCTTTGTTGAAGGCAATTTGTTTGACCCTGGTAAACACGGACAACACAACGAAAAATCACAATCTTCACAGCGAAGAGGTCACTGTGGAAACTATAATGGTAGAAGGAGAGCAACGTCAGGAAATCGGCTGTAGCCGACAACCTGCTCGAAGTTAGCCTTGATTCAAGGCTGTTGGCGTAGTGTACCCCGGCGGCCCGGTGCGGCACGATTCGGCAACAACTGCAGTGCATAGACAGTGTACATTGTACATATGTACAGTACATGTATTGTACAGCGAGAACTGTATAGCCAAGTCGTGAGTACGGTCGTTCTTTCAACCTCGAACGCGTGACTCAAACAACAGCCTTGACCGGTTTGTAAATGAAAGCTTATGTGTTTCTTTATATTTTATTGGAAATCCAATAAAAGCACTTATGCAGGATGTGGGCGTTTCATTCTAAACATTGGCCAATCACAGGCGCGATTGAGAATGACCTATTTGACCTGAACGACAAGGCTGCATAATTACTGCTGCTATGCAATCCATGACGACCACTGTGTTAGTTATGTATACGCTGTACACGCGGATCGGCCGGTCGCGGCCGGCTGGAGCGCCTTGATCAAGGATATGGACAACCCTGATCATTCGCCATTCTTTTGGTTATTAATTCTGGAGTTGATGTAGTTTCTGCATTTGTGTTTTCCTTACATGTCCTCTCGAAGTCCGACTTAACTCTGTGCAGCCACACCGTCTTCATACTTTTGAATTGTTATCGGGCAGGGTCTTAAGAATTTACTGCTAAGCAAAAATTGAAAGGATACAGTCACACATGATACATGTGAATTAGAGTTTTAGCTACCTTATTCTAGTAAGTGTACTTGGGAAATGTGCTTTAAATAAATAGGCAGCTCTGAAATTGGGCACCTCTTGGGGCGGCCCACAAGATATAAAAAGTGCAATAAGCTATTAATTGCCTCCATGATGAAACAATCAACAATATTGTGGCGAATCCCGTCCGGGTCAAGTTAGACTCGGTACTGCACAGGCGAGCGGCAGCCCTGCAGCACTGTGGGGAGGTCGTTTAGCAACCGTATATCGCCGCGCGCAACACTATCCTGGGGTCCTTATGGACTGGAGCTAAGCTACAGACAGAGCAGCAATGATCCAATGATCTGACACAGAGACACTATTCAAGAGCCTCGGGTTTTTACCCTTTATTATTAATTAGACACTTCAATTACTGCAGTTACGTTAAAGGTGCCTTAAGGGGCTGCTGATTCCTTAAGTTCTATACTTGAGTTTCCTTAAGGGTCTCCCTTATCCTTAAGGGATATACTTGAGTTTGCCACTGAATCGGAGAGTTACTGATAGAGGTTTATTAAAGAAGGCACTTAATAAATACCACTGAATGAGATAACTTTAACTAATAGGCGTAAGTCAACTTAACCTACCCAACGCTGTGAGCTGCTGCCGCTGTGAGCCGCTGCTTCGCCCGGACTATTCAACACGGCTCTGACAGCCCCGCTGTCACGGACACTCCAACCAGTCCTCTCCCACGCTGCTCTGGGATCCGGCGGTCGGTCGCTTACCGTTCCGCCTCGCTGCTACCAGCTCCCACTATACACACACTAACAGCAACGCTGACGCACACACGCCTAGCGCCCAACAACAACTATCTTAGAGCTCCGCCCGTCACACGTCTCTCCAGTCCGCTAGCTCCACAGCAACTGCCGCACGCACGAGGCGCACGCAGCTAAAAGCATCCGAAGCTGCCCACTGCGCATGCTCAGCAAGTATGGCACGCCTTAGCGCTATAGCGCACGAAAGCTGCAAGCACTCAGGCCAATTTCGTTACACAGCCCCACCCTTAAGTTCGGACCGTCCCGGTCCGTTAAACTGAAAAACTACCAATACGAAATTAACTGAGGTGCCATCTTATACAATAGAAATATAAAGTCACTTATACAAAAATAATGCACCTCCAAGGCTACTGCGGTCTCCTTAAGTAAAGGGGTCTCCTTAAGGGAGATTTAAATAAAGACAAGTCTCTGAGGTTCCTTAAGGGAGCTCCAGTTAAGGCATACACTATCTCCTTAAGGGAGTGTCCAAAACAAATCACACCTGATACAGTTTTATCAAAAATAGACAAAGATCCAGTTTCTCCTTAAGGGAGTTTATACAAGTCAAAAACCATCACAGCACACCTCAATGACGTTTATACAATCAAAAGTAATTACACTGCTCCTTAAGGGAGTTTACACAAATCAAATACAGTATTCCTTAAGGGAATGAGGTAGCTTCGAAAGGCAAGATCGGTCTTTAAAAATATACTCTCCTATAAAACCCTTACTCTGAAACAAAATAAGTTAGCAACAAGGAATGCTTTAAGTTAAACCAACAATGTAAACCTTAAGAAAACCTAAACTCTACTTGAGGATGAAACCGGCCGTAAACTCCACATCGTAGGTCCTCTCGACGACTTCTTCGGACACCTTCAACCCATTCTGAAATTGGCTCCTGGTGCTGACCTCCTTCACTTGACGAACATTCCCGGCCATCATTACCTCCAGATCAGCAGTATCGAGTGGTATTGCCCGTCGCCACCCAGTGTTGCCACGACTGACCCTGCATACTCTGGCCCGTGGTGGTTCCTCCAGTGCTGACGTCTTTGCCTGCTCGTGCTGAATACCTGTGGCAGGTGGAAATGTGTGTTTCCGAAGATCCCCTTCCTGGTATCGTAGAGAGCTCCCCTTAAGTGCTCGTCCAAGGTTAATGGAAATAGGGGCGTCGTCGTTGATGTCAGTCCCCTCCCCGTCGCTAGCTTCTTCCTGGACATCCTGAATCATGGAAAGCATCCCACGTGGTTTCCCTCCATATACTATCTGGCGTCGCGGCTCCACACCGTCAAGCAGAGACACGGAAGCTGGTGACAAGGATATCTCAGCTACATCATCTATCTCTAACTCTCCGCCAGGTGTCAAGGGAACCTGGGTTTCTTCTTCCCCTGCCTCCTTCTCCTGCTGTTTCCTCACGGTCTCCGTGACCTCCTGTTCCTTCCTCCGGACTTCCCTTGGTGGCTGGTCAACACTTTTGACTTTCGATCCCATCCCCTTTCGTCCCAGTGGGGCAGTAAAAAGACTCGCCTCGTCTTCAGGTTCACCTGACATCATCGCTTGTTTCCCTCCCTTCTTCCGGCCCTCCTTTGCCGGTCTGTTGACGGTTGCAGTCTCCGGTCCCTTCCTCTTCCGTCCTGAAGAGGCAGACGAAGCACTCGGCACCTTATCCGAATCTTCAGACTGCTTCACTGCTTTTCTCTCCTCTTCCGTCTCAGGGTACAGGCTGTTCAGGTCTTCCATTCCCGAAGGGTGGTGGTTGTGATAGTGCACCCTAAGGTTGTCCTTCCTTGTGTACTTCCTGTCACATCTTTTGCAGAAGTACAGAATCTTCTTCCCCTTCGTGTGAGTTCCAAGATGGTTTTCCAGGCTCTTCTTGCTGATGAATGTGTCCTCGCACTCCGAACACGCATATACCTTCACGGTATTCCAGTCCTTTGGCTTCTTCCAAGCCGCCTCGTGATCCTCCATCCTCCTTTGATAGTCAGACGTCACTCCCTCGATGCTCCGGTTGAACAAGTCCTGCAGATGTTCAGGCAACTGCTCAGTTCCTCCTACGACCACTCGGGCACAGAAAGTATTACCCTCTTTACTTACACATTTAATCTTCTGTCCATTCAAGGCCAGGACTAACTCCTGAAAATCCAATCGTCCCCTTGTCGATAGGAGGTAGTCCATCCCAAGGATTCCATCCATCTCCAACTTGGCAAAGATCACCCGCACTGGGGTGGTAGTCTTTCCGACTTGAACCTCTAACCACGCTCCACCTATCGTCTCTATTGAGTGACCGTCAGCTCCATACAGTCCTACTCCGTCCATGCTCAACGTTGGCCTCCGTTCCTTCGGCATCCTGTAATATACCGCCGTGGAAACTATGGTGTCTGTCGCCCCTGTATCGATTAGCATAAGGGTCTCTTCTCCCCTTACACGGGCACTCACGTAAAGTCCTCCCTTCTTTTGGTCCCTTGAGGGAAGCGAAATCCCCCGAAGCATTCCTCCTCCTGTTTGTGGTCCCTTCGAATCACCAGCCCACTCTTGGATCCCAGGGAAGGCTGTCCGTTGTTTCTGAGTTCCTGACTCTCCATTTTGCCCAAGTTTGGGTGCTTTGCAGTCCCGCGCAATGTGCCCCTTTTCCTTACAACGGTAACATCCCTCGTTCCTTGGTTGAGGACAGTTCCTAGCAAAATGTCCCACTGCTTTACAGTTATGACACACACCCTGTGTCCTGCTTTTCTGTCTCTTTTTAGATCTTGGTCCAGTATCATGGTTCGCTGGGGTCTCCTGGTTCCCCTTACTGATGTCCTGTAGCATCGCTCGTATTTTTCCCAAGGCTTGTCCCATGGACTCCTGGGTTTCCCTTATCTCTCCCTTAAGTTCTTTCAGCGTGGTTTCCTCCGTGCCTTCAAGTACTCTGGCAAACTTCCTAGCCTTATCGCTAGTCCTACGGTCCTCTGTCCGCAGGAAGCTCTGTGTTTGCAACGCAGCCTTGATCGAATCATCAAGGGTGGCAGGCTTTGCACGGAAAATACCCTCCCTGATTTCTCTGTCTTTCACGGCGTCCATGAAATGTCCCTTCGCCAACCTCTCTTTACTCTCTTCTGAGAACTCCGGGTACGCCAACGCTGCAAGCTCCCTCACACTGGCTCCAAGTTCCTGCAGGGTTTCAGTTTCACCCTGACGACGATGACGCAGCTCCATCAGATGGAAATCTGCTTGTTGTCCAGGTCCAAAACGTTGATCCAGTCTTTCCAAAAGTTCCTTCAGCGAAGGTTCTTTCCCCTCTGGTTGGCTTCCCAGCACCTTCAGGGCTTGTCCCTGAAGGCTGGCTGCCAAAAATACAACAGCCTGTCTGTCCTTCCACCCATTTGCTATACAGCAAGCCTGAAAATGTGCTTTATAGTCCTTCCATGGCACTTTTCCACTGAACCGGTCAGAACAAATATTCGGCTTCCTAATTCTGTCCTGACTTTCCTTAGATTCCCTGGCCTCTCCCACGGATGTCTCCTCTGTTCTTCTAGTGTTTGCAGGTGTGCCTGGTACCCCTAATGCTGAGCGAAAAGTGCTACAGACAGCAGGAGTTGGGGTGTCCATAAATAGTTCCGGAGTAACGGTCCGGCCTGCTCCCTTCATCCTGGATTCCTCATCCTTATCCTGAATAATTGATTTCATTAGTTTGACCTGTTCCTCAAGTTTCCGTTTTTCCTTGAGTGCATCCTCGTACATGCTTTCAGCATGGTGTGCCTCTACTCTGAGCACCTCAAGCTCCTCTTCCATCCATTTAGCATCCATTACTGCAGATGCAGTTTCCTAAAAGTGTTACGCCTTAATCCCACTTCTGACACCAATGTGGCGAATCCCGTCCGGGTCAAGTTAGACTCGGTACTGCACAGGCGAGCGGCAGCCCTGCAGCACTGTGGGGAGGTCGTTTAGCAACCGTATATCGCCGCGCGCAACACTATCCTGGGGTCCTTATGGACTGGAGCTAAGCTACAGTCAGAGCAGCAATGATCCAATGATCTGACACAGAGACACTATTCAAGAGCCGCGGGTTGTTACCCTTTATTATTAATTAGACACTTCAATTACTGCAGTTACGTTAAAGGTGCCTTAAGGGGCTGCTGATTCCTTAAGTTCTATACTTGAGTTTCCTTAAGGGTCTCCCTTATCCTTAAGGGATATACTTGAGTTTGCCACTGAATCGGAGAGTTACTGATAGAGGTTTATTAAAGAAGGCACTTAATAAATACCACTGAATGAGATAACTTTAACTAATAGGCGTAAGTCAACTTAACCTACCCAACGCTGTGAGCTGCTGCCGCTGTGAGCCGCTGCTTCGCCCGGACTATTCAACACGGCTCTGACAGCCCCGCTGTCACGGACACTCCAACCAGTCCTCTCCCACGCTGCTCTGGGATCCGGCGGTCGGTCGCTTACCGTTCCGCCTCGCTGCTACCAGCTCCCACTATACACACACTAACAGCAACGCTGACGCACACACGCCTAGCGCCCAACAACAACTATCTTAGAGCTCCGCCCGTCACAGGTCTCTCCAGTCCGCTAGCTCCACAGCAACTGCCGCACGCACGAGGCGCACGCAGCTAAAAGCACCCGAAGCTGCCCACTGCGCATGCTCAGCAAGTATGGCACGCCTTAGCGCTATAGCGCACGAAAGCTGCAAGCACTCAGGCCAATTTCGTTACAATATTGTAGTTATTTGAGGTCTTTGTTTTGTATATTCTACCTCCAATGAATGCACCAACAATGATTAAATCACTGTTTTAATGGTGCAAGATGGAGACAGGAGATGGTCAATCGGGCTTATAGGCCATTATAAAATAAAATAAAACGTCAGAAAAGCGTCTTCCTGATGGGAAATGGTGTATACATGTTATGTACTAAATCGATCCACTCAACCTCATATTCCTGCCCTCATTGTCTCGCTCAGCTGACAATTTGTGGAGAATACGCAACATTTTCAGATAGATATTATTATAACAAAATATTCCCAAATTCAAACCGGCGCGCCAGTGCATGCAAGTAGCCACATCTGGATACTGCATGCATATTCATAAGAATGAGTAAACAAGACTTCCGCCACTGACCAATGGGGTCTCGCCTTTCGCGCGCATTATAGTAATGAGTCATTGGCTTCAATACAAACCCATCAAGGCGTTGGTTCGGTGAGTATAGTAAACGGATAATATGAGCATGCGCACACTGATCCTGCACACAGACACGTCCATGCACGTAGCTGGTAGCTCGGGCGGGTAGCTCGGGCGGGTAGCGCGGCGCAAATAAAATAAAAATTAAAACATTACAATAAAAATTATTTTAAAAACCTCCAACGCCTTGATCAAGGCTAGCTCGAAGTAGGCGTAATGGGAAGGGAGTAAGCACCGTGATGAACACAAGAAGTAAGTCAGCTACGACTAAAAGTGAAGTAGGGGTGTTAAAGGAGTATCGACGTTGCCTCTTGGAACTTTCATGAACTTGGAAGGAAACTGGACGATCCCAGGTTTGTTATGATATGTGTGTATAGTGTGTGTGTGTGTGCGTGTGGGCATGTCTACGCATTCAAACCGAGGACTTTAACAAAAGGGATCCGGGGAAAAGGTGTACCGAGGACGTCCTCGCTTTGATTTCGTGTACAAAACCAATGGGGACGTCGCTGAAAAAAACTATCTCCAAACAATGGGAGAACAAAGAGAAGTCCTCGGTTTACACCTTACACATACATGTGTGTGTGTGTGTGTGTGTGTGAGCGTGTCTATCCATCCGAGGACGTTAACATAAGGGATCCGGGTGTTTGACAGAGCGAGGACGTCCTCGCTTCGTTTTCGTGTACAAACCCAATGGGGACGTCGCTAAAAAAAACTATGTCCAAACAATGGGAGAACAAAGAGAAGTCCTCGGTAAGCGGGATTTACAAACATGTGTGTGTGAGCGTGTCTATCCATTGAAACCGAGGACTTTAACAAAAAGGATCCGGGTGTTTGACAGAGCGAGGACGTCCTCGCTTCGTTTTCGTGTCCAAAACCAATGGGGACGTCGCTAAAAAAACTATGTCCAAACAATGGGAGAACAAAGAGAAGTCCTAGGTAAGCGGGCTTTACAATTATGTGTGTGTGTGGGTGTGTGAAACATGACACTCGAAAGAGTGTGCTGCCATTATTTTACCAGGATAGGCCTACTTAAATCATCAATTTAGTAGAGAGACAAAGCATAAAAAAGCCACAAGAGAATCTGGCGGAATTTCTTATTAAAAATCAATTCGAGAAAGGCATTAACAAACTGGTTCGGATACCGATGACTACTTATTGTTTTATTTATTTGTTATGTTAATTTCACCATCCCTGAAATTTATTTATAAGTGCTGGGATGGGTTCTATCACCTTTGGGACCTGTATTGCACACATTTTGTAATTGAAATTTTAAATTGACTTTAAAGGGAGAAAGGATAAGATACGAGAGTGCTAAGATTGTTTTTGTTTGTTTTTGCATTAACATTTTTCTGAAAGTGTCCTCTGTGTCTTTACTTACCTACTTTGCACAAAGCTTCAATGTTACCAGGACCATTAGGGGAAAAAAACACCCATACATAACCACCCATGCTGACTGTGAACTCTAGTCGCATTGGTGACGTCATAGGCAGCTGAAGGTCCATGTTGCCGTTAAACCGATGCGTGTTTTGAGCGCAGAGTGAATTTTCCTCAAATGATGTTTCTGAAATAAAGGGAAGTTAAATGCCTGAAGATCGAGAAGTTGGCAGTAAATTAAAAATACAGCATTATCCAGAAAGTTTAAAATAAAATACATTTATTTCCACACTCTCAGTTTCAATTGACATACCATCCAACCAATTGGTCAAGTTAGAGTCGGTCAAAGTTGGTCAAAATGTTGTGGGTGGAACTATATTGTAGTTATTTAAAGTTACAAAATTTGTTTTTACCTTTGACGTATCTTTAAGTATACAAATTACTTGGTTTAAATGTTGGGGAAAAGTGCAAAACAGAATACACCTGGTAGACTCTAAACTTTCCCGGGTCCGAATTGACCCGGATTCCGGGTCCCAGGGGGGCCTGACCCATTTTCTTTGTCAGGCTGACCCGGAAACAGATTTAAAAATAAATATATTTTGACTAGGATTCCAGAATTGGGTCAGACCTAACGGGACCAGGGTCCGGGTCAATTCTGACCCGACATTTGTTTAGTGTAGGGGTCTGCGTGGACCCCATTCATTTCCGTGTCAGCGTGATCCATATTCAATAGGATCTAGTCAATACAAATTGATTAGGGCGGGATTTTAACCAATGACCTCCGTATTAACGTGCCAGTGCTCTACATCTGAGCTATTTAGTCCTATGTTGGCTGTCTCTATATTGTTGTCAATATCTTTGTTCGGGGTGCCAGTCAGGAGCCTTACAACCGTTGACTGCCGTACCTGTAGCTAGGGATCACACCCTAATTTACGATACAACCTGAGAAGCGGTAGCCAGGGGATCACTTTAGAGATGCAACTTTTTTATTTCAAATATCAAGTAATAAACCAAAGGAAACTGACTTGGTAAATTTAAAATATTTTGCGGTGGAACGAAGACAAATTTACTCAATCAATCAAGTCGAGGCCATACAGCATCTCGAGCCTGCCCAGTAATCTTGCTCCAGATGACCCTGTCCAGCATGCAAGTACGCCGCTCCTCAGCGCTGGCCAAGCCCCTTGTCCCGTTTCAGCAAGTCCATGAATGAAAAACATTTCTTCCCACGTGAGGCAGTGCCCCATGTGGGTTCCAAGAGAATGGTTGGGCTAGCTACAAGCTCCAGGTGACGGACGCAGTGCCCTGCCAGTTTGATACGGCGTCGACGGATCTTTTCTGTCATCCCACGCATTCCAGCGTAGAGTTCTACATTCCTCATGTGATCCTGCCATGAGACGTTAAGGGCTATAGGGCCGCAGCATCCTGGTGCAAAACCCACCCAGAGACTTATGCATCATAGTAGTGAGGGTCCAGGTCTCAGCTCCGTACATAAGTACTGCCTCTACCGAAGACACAAACAGTGACATTTTTAGTCGATCTCTGAGCGTCGATGACAAACCTTTTTTCATGTTGTGGAGCACTGACCACGCCTTTCATTTTTTGGTTAAAGATCTTTATCACGATCTTTATCAAGGTATCACCCTGGAGCACTCCTGCCAGGATGTAAAAGAACTATGTGACACCTTCTAGTGATGTGACCCTGCCCCGGGTGTTTGCGTAGGTTGCCCCAATCACTTTCACTAACTTATTGGTGATCCCATAGCAGTGAGGATGCTCATCATCTTGACCCGTTGGATAGTGTCAAGCGCCTTGCGGAAGTCAATGAAGGTAGTGACTGCAGGGAGATGGACGCTTGACACCTTCAATCATTTTCCTCAGTGCAATGATGTGCCCCACCGCGGACCTCTCTTGTCTGAATCCGTTCTGCTCTGTTCTCAGGAGTGGGTCTAGACCTGACCATTTGGTTAAAGGTTTTGGCGTCACAAGAGGTAAGACATATCCCTCGGTAGTTGTCCGCTAATGTGAGGTCACCAAATTTTGGAACTGGGGTGATATTGACCGTGCTCCAATGATCTGGTATTTCCCCTTTCTTATAAGCATTGTTGATGAAGTCATGCACGACGTTATCAATGGGGACATGCTTCAGGACTTCTGGCACAACCATCCTCCCCACTGCACTTTCCACCGTTGAACGCACCCTTTGCCTTGACATACTCCTCATGACTGAATGGACCATCCTCGATGTCCAGAATCTTAAACACGTGTTCCAACTCCGCCTCTGCATCCAGCACCTCTGGTTCGTCACCAAGAAGGTTTCTGAGGTGGCTGTATCATGCCTCAACCCGTTGCTCAAGTCCCAGAACGTGTGCTGTGAGGTTACACTCTCATATGTGCTCTGTAAAATTTCACCATTTTACAAGCACCAGACACTACAATTGAATACATTTGTCATCAAGTTGATTGTAAATTATCGGTGACTTTTGGGCTAATTCCTGATGTGATTCTTGATTGGACATCTCTCTAACCTTTTGAATTTTCGTTTGCATTTTATCTCCTGCACTACTTCACACAGCCATTACTGGTTCAGCCATTTGACCATGCTCATGATGAGCAGTTGGACAGTGACCACCATTGTCCTACTGTGTGTGCTGCAATTGCCATCTAACCACCTCTTTATTGAGTTTCTGAAAGAGCCCACTCAGACACGGACCTATAGGAGAAGCACTCTTACTAAGTAATGACAATGTGAAACAACAAAGGCACCTGCATCCACTACCCTATGATGCATTTAAAAATGCACATTCTCTAGGCTTACTGAATGTTAAGCTCACAAGGAGAGTAAAGAAAGCTGGACTGAAACAGAAACAACAAACACAAATGCATGCCTACCAATACTGCAATGGTCTCTCCCGGTTTTCTCTGAACTGTTAATCGGTCAAAAAGCAAATTTGTCGATGCAACCAAACTGGCAGTGCACACTTTGGTCACTTCAAGACTTGACTACTGTAAACAGTCTTCTGATTGGAGTTTAGTAATCAACTAAAAAGGAGGCTAAATAAAATTCAGCGAACTGCTGCCAGACTCATTACAAAAAAACGCAAGTTCGACTATATCACCCCGGAACTCATCAAACTACACTGGCTCACAATCCAACAAAGGATTGACATCAAGGTCATCACTCTCATGTTCAAGGCCGTTCATAATCAAGCCCTGATCACATCATGGACATGCTGAAAGTCGGTGCTGGACGGGGACAACCTCGATCAAATAGTTCATGTTTACCATACTGTGTTGTGTCACATCACCTTTGCTGATAAAGCCTTCTCAGTCTATGGACCCAAACTCTGAAACAAACTGCAAAATCACATCAGGGACACAACATCCTTTAACACATTTAAGACACTTCTGAAAGTCCTCAGCGCCTTTGAGCAAACAGTTGATTTAGGCGCTGTTTCAATTTGTATGTATGATTGATTGGTTGATCTTAGAGGGTCTGGAAGACTTTCTGCCACTAATCGTGTTGATCAGCTTCCAACTCATCGGTTTTGGTTGGCATGAGCTTCTTCCACTTCACTGATTTTCAGGGTAGGCACCTCATCCTGATGATATGATAGGTTTTAAGTAGGACCTTCTTCTTGCTTTTGTACACCTCTTGGTTGATGAAGCTGTGGTCTGCTATTAGAGAACAGTACGCCACTTCCGTCTACTCCATAAATCTGACGACACGAGGATCCGATGTGGTTTCCCCCACAACTTCACCTTTGGGGCCATTGTCTATGCAGACCTCCGCGGCCTTCTTGTTAACTCTCATGAACTTGTCATAGCGGTCGTTTGCCGAATCATTCTCCTCCATCAAAACCTGGAACCAATTTTGAATTTATACGGCGTACCTCTCCTGTAGATTGGTGTTTCCGTTATCTTCTGAGGCTAAGACGGACTTTCTTCACCAACACTCTATGATCTGATCCCACCGTAGAGAAGATACTGTGGGCGCAAGAGTTGATCATGCTGTTACGCCGTTTCCTCCTGGTCAAGATGAAGTTGATCTGGGCCTCCGTCCCTGATGGTGACAGCCACGTCCACAGCCCTTCCTCCTGTTTTCCAAACAGTGTGTTGTTGGCAAGAAGAAAGAAGTCCTCGATCAGTTCCAGTATACGCACCCGTTGTTGTTTGTGTCTAAATGAAAAGTGAAAGGGGCGTCTTCCAGCCCAAGTCGGGCATTGAAGACACCACAGATTGCAAGGAAGTGGTCTTCTTCTTCTTCCTATACAAGTACAATCCTCACAAGTGAGTAATATCGTATTACGAAGTGCAAAAGTGAGCAGGCCGCGGGAACACATCAGCAAGAAGCTCATAAGAATAGGTGAATATATACAGATGCAGGTAGGCTGCTAGTGCAAGTGAAAAACTGGTGGCTGGCTTGGTTATGGAGCCTTAGGTTGGACAGCTGACTCCGGAACTGGTCCAGTGATGGAGCTGTCACAACTCTGTCTGGTAGTTGTTCCATAGACAGATGGCGCTTGGGATGAATGAATGTTGGTAGACGGGGATCCTGCAGTGATGTTGAAGAAAGCCGGATCTTGATGGAATGAAGTATGGTGGTCCACATGGTATAGCCACAAGTCCATGCACAATCCTGTATACCATAACGGCTTTGTTATGAGCCCGTCTCTCACAAAGAGTTTGTCATTTTAGATCTTCAAGCATCTTGGTGACACTGTGCCGTTGGTGAAAGTAGGCTTTGACAAAGCGGGCAGCACGTCTTTGCACTATGTCCACTTGGTCAGATAAGTCCGTTTGGTGAGGGTCCCAGACTGTAGAAGCATACTCAAGCGTTGGGCGGACATAGGTCTTGTAAGCCTGCTCTTTAACTGTAGCTGGGCATCTTCTGAGATTCATTTGGAGGAAGCCTCTGGTGCTGTTAGCCTTCTTACAGATGTTGTTTTTGTGTGGCTTCCAGCTCAGTTTGCTCTGGATGGTAACGCCTAGGTATTTTGCTTCATCTACAGTCTTGAGGGTGGTGCCTTGGCATTGATGATGTTTCTTTTGTTGGTGATTCTGAGTACCTCACACTTGTAAGTATTGAACGACATTTGCCAAGTTTGTTCCCAGGTTTGCAGTTGGTTAAGGTCATCTTGGAGAGCGACAGCATCTGTATTGGTCTTGATGGATCGATATAAGAGCGCATCGTCTGCAAATAGGCGGATGTTTGAAGACATCGTGTCAGGCATGTCGTTTATGAAGACTAGGAAGAGTAGGGGTCCAAGGACAGTCCCATGAGGTACACCTGATGTAACGTTTGAAGTATAGCTCTTCTTGCTGAGTGCGCTCTGACAAAAAGTTACGTATCCAATCCTGAAGGACACCGTGTACTCCAAGGTGGTGGAGTTTCAGAATGAGACGCTCGTGGGGAACCCGGTTGAAGGCCTTCGAAAAGTCAAGAAAGATAGCATCAACTTGTTATTTGTCGCAGAGACCCTCAGCCAGATCATTGACGGTTATCAAGAGTTGGGATTCACAGGATCTCTTCTTACGAAAACCAAATTGTGTGTCGGTCAGCAAACCATGGGCGTCCAAGTGGTGCATTACTTGACTATGAACAACATGCTCCAGTATTTTGCAGATGATGGATGTAAGTGAGATGGGGCGATAGTTTTCCACACGGTGCTTGTTGTCACCTTTCTTGAAAATTGGTGAAACATCAGCAGTCTACCGTTGGTGAGGAATTTCGCCTTGATGAAGGAAGGCTTCAAATAGGAAAGACAAAGCAGGCGCCAGCTCATCTGCTCCTTCCTTCATTAGGTAGGCTGGGATGTTGTCAGGGCCAGAGGCAGTGAATGGTTTCAGCTTAGCAAGTAGTTGCCTGATACCCTCAATGTTGATGGAGAACTTTGGTACTTCTGGGATGGTTGATGTTCCAAGGTTAGGTAAAGAGGATGTATCCTCGTTGGTGAAGACAGATATAAAACTGGTCGTTTAAGATGTTGGCTTTGGCTGTACAGTCGCTTTGTAGACACCATCCTTGAAGAGAGGGGCAACACCGGAGTTGTCACGTCTTATACTTTTGCTGAAAGACCACAGTTTTTTCGAGCTACCTGGGGAGTCTTCGCATATCATGTCAGCAGCATAGTTGTTGTGGGCTTGCCGGCACTGGGATTGGTGCGTGATGAACAGCCTCTTCCGCTCGTCCTAGATCACCATAGAACTTCCTCCTCTCCTCTTCAGGTGCTAATATAGTTGGTGCGTAGACCAATGGTTGTGAGGAATGGATTACCTTTGAGAAAGGCAGTGATTACCCTATCAGAAGTCCGGGTAACACTGATAAGTGACCTCTGTGCCTCACTGCTAGCAAGCTCAGCATGAGCCCGACCCCACCGGTTGTAACCCTAAATCATGTTGGTAACCACAATTTCTCTCATGCAATCAGCGTGAACTCTCCTCTGCTCCTGGATCCCACACACGGCTACTCCGTGTCTCCTCATTCTTTCCACCGGCTCTTTTGCTCTCTTGTCCTCCCTGAGTGTCTGCATATATTCATGGTGGCAAGAGACAAGCTCCTATAAACAACTTAGTAGCGCGTTGGTTCTCTGGCACCCGTGAGTCGCCCCCTTCCCAAGGAGACCTTGGGGTCTGAGGGAGCTCGACCATCAAGCTTGCTAGGCGAGCGTGCGCGAGTCACCATCCGCTGAGCTCCTGCGGACTTCGGCCGCTGGAAATATACGATTCTTTGGATTTGAGATCGTGATTAGGCTTTTCGGTTGCGATAGTAATACTCGATGGTCGCAACTCCTCTCCCGAGACGGGTGGTTTGAGATCAGAGTTTCCTTCTCCTAGGAGGGCTGCCTTCCCAGGTTAACCAGCCCCTCCTGCCCGAGTTTGGAATCAGAGTACTATCTCCTAGGTGGATTGCCGCTCAAGCTGACGAACCCCACCTGACCACTCGCCTTTCACACCTCTGCCCACGGTTTTAAAACAGGGGTGAGCGCGTGAAGCCACGTAGTAGGAGTTTGACTAGGAGATGCTATTTGAGGCGTAGCCTTGACCAAGGCGTTGGGGTTTTATTAAAATGTATTTATTTGTTTTTAGTTTAGTTTGTTTTCCCTTTGCGCTATTGTGCTTTTGCGCTACCCGCCCGGGCTTTGTGCAGTTTATGTGTGTACATGCTTGTGTATGTGTATGCAGTGCTTGCGTGGTGTGAGATGTATACGTTAAGTCTCTAAATCAATGCCTTGATGGTCCTCAGTACATTCTTAACTTTAGAATCTTTTTTTGAGAAAAGGGTGAGATTGTCATGTTTTTCGTCTGTTGATATGATGGACGGGGAACATTTGCCATGAAAAAAGTTAATTATGAGGCAACGTACACATCTTAAACAAATATTTAATCAATGTCGTTTAAGCCTCAAAGGGAGGTCTATCTAATTTTTATTAAGCAACGAAACAATCATCTTTTACGATTTTTCTTTAGTGTAAAGATTAAGTGTTTACAACATTTGAAGATATCACCACCCTCAGACAAAATGGAATCGTCCAAGCAGTCTGAACGGCCGCCGTGTTTGAATCTTGTACATGTGTGCAAGCATGATACAGATGTCATAATAAGGGAAGCTCGTGATTGGACGTCGAAAATGAATCATTCATTTGATTCCCATCCTGCATTGTTTCATGATCTGCATACCAGCATATTTCAATATTGGACGAAAACATCAAGAAACACATTAAACCCGGATGTTAAAGACCCGATAAGGCTGTCGGCCTGATGGCCTCCGCATGCGGAAAGTAATACGAGTGCGGATGACCTGCGCACAGTAGTATTACGGACTAAGATTTTCCCGGCATTTCAAACCAAAAGCAAAGAATGATTTTTCCCCCAGCAGAATAGCAAGAACTTCCCATGTCATCCAGAGCAGTTACCGAACTTTCTGGTCTCGTCGCACGTGACCTTTTAGTTACGATTAATGCATAAACACATATTCCGGCTGTTCTTATAGCTTTGGTTTTTTGATATGGGATTGTAATCGGAAATCAAATATGGAATATTTTTGTAGGGTACGCAAGTGCGCCCTCAGTATTTCTGAAAATTGTAATTAGCATATTTACAATAACGTTTAAAGGCACTGTACACGTTTGGTAATTACTCAAAATATATAGTAGCATAAAAACTTACTTGGTAACAAGCAACGGAGAGCTGTTGATAATATAAAACATTGTGAGAAACGACTCTCTCTGAAGTAACGTAGTGTTTGAGAAAGAGGTAATTTCTCACTAAAATATTAAAAGACTTCTTGTAAGAAGCCTTTTATTCCTATCTGAAAGCACACACATTTGTACAACAAGGGTGTTTTTTCTTTCATCATTTTCTTGCCACTTCAATGACCACTTGAGCCCAAATTTTCACAGGCTTGTTATTTTATGCATATGTTGGGATACGCCAAGTGCGAATACTGGTCTTTGACAATTACAAACGTGTTCAGTGCCTTTACAAGTAACTTTTTGTTTGGTAGAAATATAGCATTTGTTAGGAGGAATATTATTTCATTAACATGGTCCTTGTAAATTTATGTCAGCGACCATAAAACTCAAACTCTTTGTAATTTTTAGCTTTGAGCAAGAAAGAGCACATTACTCTCGATAGATATTTCTTTTTGTTTTTGTTTTACAGTATCAATGTTCACAGGTTTACACACAAACACAGATTTATACTTAAGCCTGAAGCGCTGTAGTTTGTGAGAAATTAGTAAAACATTAATATTTTGATCTAGATAAGTTTGATGTTTGAAAACAAACATTAACAATATTCAACAATTAGTTGTTCACATTTTGTTTCTCTCTTGACTACGATAACCGATTTTAAAGGAAAAAAGCTCTCACTCTCACTAATCACTGAGGTTAACATGTTTAACTACAACCATAAGTTGTATAAGTTTTAAGTCTAAGAATCCTGTTATAGATCAACCATCGGCTATGTATTTTCAATTTTGTGCATTGTCCGTGTTTTTTTTTTGAAAGCTTTTGTATATATTTTGGTTTTGAAACTGTATTATCTGAAAATTCATTCAGAGGAAAAAAAAATGAAAAGTACAAATGTATTTCTTTGAAAATCGGACTATGCAACTATAAAGTACGCGAGTGTTTTTATATCACACGTTAAAGTTATGTATGTGGGAACCCCAAAAATGGGATATGGCCGAAAACTTTAGACATTGGGTGCCACGCTATATGTTCGTGTGTTGCCACAGTCTGGACTGTATCCGGTTAAAACTCCCCAAATGAAAATAAACAAAAATAAATAATAAATAAACAAATAAATACAAAAACTCGTTACAACGCTGGTTTATTGTAGGTTTGCAGTTATACAACCATTTCACCCAAAACGGTAATCTAGCACTCATTGGTCTTGTATTGTATCCAGTAAATATCTTTCCAGCAACCTTTTATTGGGGATAAAATACATGAATAACATTACTTACTATTCAGGGGTGACTCTCTGCGGCAGGTTGATCTGAAACTAGACAATGCCCTTTTCTGTAAAGCCGAAAAGCTTTCTCCATCAGTTGCAGAGATCATTGTAGAACACATTTCTCCCTTCAGGGGCAGGACGTAGAAAATCACGGCCAAAGTGAGTGCCAGAATAAGGGAAACAATATCACCTGAAATTTTCTTCACTATTGAAGCCATGCTTGGTAGAAGTCGCTAAGACCGAAGAGATATTGATGCTACAATACAAGTATGAGACGTGCTCGCGGTTTCTTGTAGCTACGTTCTCACATGACTCGAAAAAGATTGCGGTGCTCATAGCAAACGTTATCACTATGAAATGGTTTACACTCCGAAAACTGCGCATGCGTGAACACGCCCCGTTTGTATGCTGCGATCCAAAGTTTCAAAATGGCGGCAATTTGTACAGTATGTTTATAGGCAAACGCTGTAAAAACCACTCAATTTTGCACGTGGTTTCACAGGTAATAATTGTTGCAGAGTATAACGATTTTTCTTTTTTCAACATTAACTTTGTTCAATTTTCTTGCACGTTCCATGTACTGTATAGCATTGTAAGTAGGGACAAAAAAGCAAATTAGAGATAGTTACACAAGCTGCTGTGCAAATGTAAGCCTAATTACCGCTCTCATAAATTAACATTTACTCATTATTGGGCAATATCAAAGGTTAAGGCTACTCGTTATTATCATTTTTTTTCATCTGTTATGATTATGAAAACAGCATTTGTAATGAACTGTGTTCTGTAATTATGAATAAACAAGTGCGATATTTTCATTTAATGAGGACAGTACTAGATTTTAATTGTATGAATTAATTTATTAAAGTGGGGTTTAGATACCTCATATCCCCACCTCCCCCCCCCCTCCCACCCACACACCACAAAACCTCGGAGCCCCTCTTCAACATGTTTCTTTCGTATGATATAACGATACACATTTAACTAGCAAACGAAATGCTGGGACATTGAAAGGCAAATTACCGAAGACATTTTTGTGTGGTTAAAGGAACATTACAGAATTGGTTTTTGCTAACAAAACAGTTAAGTACTTTATATAATCCACCATATACATAAACTGACAAACCTGTAGAAGTTTGAGATCGATCGGCCATCTGGGTCACGAGAAAATAGTGAAAAACAGACTACACATTTGCATATGTTACACAATGCATGAATAAAACGCTCGTGAGCGATAAACTCCAATCGGAAATTAGTTTTATTTATTTCACATCAAACATGGCATTTCAGACAGAAATATTTCTAGGGATGTTTTCTACTATCATCATCATTAGACCGTGTAAGTTTTATGTAAATCTGTGATCTTAAAGAAAATTTCAATAACCAGTTCTGTAACGTTCCTTTAATTTGTATGTTTTTTAATCAAGTTCATTTCAATGTCATTGAAGTATAACTTGTATAAGAAGGCTTTCTTAGTTTTCAGAGCGGTTGCACCACAAAGCTCTAACAGTGCAGGACTTTTTTTGTATCGGTGCCAAATATAGGGCGAAGGGTCCTGGTATCAGATTAATCAATATTTAACTACCAGTCACTACCAGTACCACGTTGGAGACATGACACTGACTTCATTATATATGAATATTAAGTAGTGCTGCTATAGTCTAGTTGGAGATATAACAATTCTGAAATTATAATATTACAATCAAATTACCACGCCAAGTAGGCCTTCATAACAATTAACGCTGGTGCCGTGCGGCTGTCGCCAACCTAAATGATTAAACTATATATTTCCAGCAAAATGCTTTGTTACGGAATGACAAAGGAAACCATGGAAACTTTTCCGGCCATGCCAAGAAGGAAGAGCGATGGTTTTATTGAGCCAAGTATTCTAACTTTCCTGATGACATCGTCAAGGTTGGGCCTGATTATTCACTTTATTTATAGGTTGAAGACGTGACAATTGACAGCAGAAACAACTAATAATGAGAGGCTTGCCTTTGGTATCACGCGTTGAATGCGTAGCAAAAGCACAGAGCTCTATGAGAGGAAACTTATGTCTTAAATCCTACAAAAGTATTGGGTTTCATTGAGCCCATATTATTCACATTCTCAAGCTCATGTCATCATTCACAAATCCTGACAAAACCAAAAAACATAGTATAATGATCATTTTAATTATTACGCTTTTTATTTGCTCACCTCTGAAGACATTGACTTCAGTAAGTATAACTGAGTAGTGCCGCCATTCTAACATTGACTATAAAGCTACATTTAGTGTACTGAATCTCTATACTGAATATCTTGCTAACCACTGTAGACCATGACTTCAGTGCACGCAAGTATGGATGAAGGTGCCAGGGAAGAAGTCTAATTTGAAGCAGCATTTTTTTAGTTTATACTTTATTTAATTAGTATATAACTGCCAAACCAATAATTAAGTAATGACGCTGACGGCCTAAATCCGGTTTTAAGTATTTTGAGAAAATTGTTCCATAACAAGGGGAACCGTTGCAACTTTGTTCAGCCAAGCGAATGATTTTTAGGGCTGTGACAGCGGAGGTTTGTTAACACAATCTAAATTGTTTGTAATTTTAACTAACATTCAAGGACATTATGTTTGTATATATGTTTTGCTTAGGTCAAAATCATTTCAATTATACTGAAGTATAGTATTATCATAGTCCACCAAATATTAGGGGTTTCAAAGCAACATTACCATTAGGCCTTCAATTACCTTTCAGAGCAGCTGTGCCAAACAGCACAAACAGTGCAATACCGGTATGATGCGGTCACCGACGCCACGAAGTGGCACAGAGGTAGATACCAGTAAAAAGTAACAATCGGAGAAAACTGCGTTTAAAGTTGAACATTTTTTTTTTAAATTAAGCTTTCCTACAAAATGTTAGGGTATTTTTTAACTAGTTTTTTTCACAGCGGAGACTTGATGCATTGAACCTCATATAAACGGTGCTTTTTAATGTTTTTAATGTCCTAAATAAGAAGCAATAGAGTAAGAAAGCTGCGTGCTACTTCGTGACGTCGAAAATTAACGAAAATGGCCCTTTTTCGTTTTCACGAAGTAGCACTGCCATGTATTACTATACTATGCGTGTTTGTGACCTAGATAGTAGGGAGGTTTAGCTGCACGTTACGCGAGCAAAAACGTGAACGTGAACGTCAGAAAATTGTGTCGTTTCTAGGTGACGTCACTACTTTGGGCTTATTTCATGCTCACGTATGAAGTCTGCACGTACGTACCTGACGTGAGAAATGGTAACTTCACGTATGCTTAAAACGTGAGATTTTTACAACAAAATTTTCTGGCGTTCACGTTCACGTTTTTGCTCGCGTAACGTACAGCTAAACCTTCCTAATATAGGTCACGCGCGCGCTACACACAAGATTGCAGTGCTACTTCGTGAAAACGTTTTTTTTCACTTTTGAGGTGTGTGCACGCCGTGTGTTTCAATGGTAAATTGGATCTCAGTGCTACTTCGTGGCGTCAAAATATGTCAGGTTCGGTGTAGCCTTCATCAATGCGTTGGATTTTTTTTAAATAATATTCTTTTTGTATTGTTTTAATTTTTATTTTATTTGCGCCGCGCTACCCGCCCGAGCTACCAGCTACGTGCATGTGTCTGTGTGCAGTATCAGTGTGCGCGTGCTCATGTGAGCTGTACGTGTACTCACCGAATCAACGCCTTGACGGTTTTGTGTTGAAGCCAATGACTTATGACTATAATGCGCGCGAAAGGCGAGACCCCATTGGTCAGTGGCGTTTACTCATTCTTATGAATATGCATGCAGTATCCAGATGTGGCTACTGCATGCACTGGCGCGCCGGTTTGAATTTGGGAATACTTTGTTATAATAATATATATCTGAAAATGTTGCGTATTCTCCACATATTGTCAGCTGAGCGGGACAATGAGGGCAGGAATGAAACAAATGAGGTTGAGTGGATCGATTTGTTACATATCATGTATACACCATTTCCCATCATGAAGACGCTTTTTCTGATTTTGTTTTTTTTAATAATGGCCTATAAGGCCCGATTGACCATCTCCTGTCTCCATCTTGCACCATTATAACAGTGATTTAATCATTGTTGGTGCATTCATTGGAGGTAGAATAATATACAAAACAAAGACCTCAAATAACTACAATATTGTTGATTGTTTCATCATGGAGACATATAGCTTATTGCACTTTTTATATATTGTGGGCCGCCCCAAGAGGTGCCCAATTTCAGGGCTGCCTATTTATTTAAAGCAGAACATTTCCCAAATACACTTACTAGAATAAGGTAGCTAAAACTCTATTTCACATGTATCATGTGTCACTATATCCTTTCAATTTTTGCTTAGCAGTAAATTCTTAAGACCCTGCCCGGGAACAATTCAAAAGTATGAAGACGGTATGGCTGTACAGAGTTAAGTCGGACTTCGAGAGGACATGTAACACATGAAAACACAAACGCAGAAACTACATCAACTCCAGAATTAATAACCAAAAGAATGGCGAATGATCAGGGTTGTTCATAGCCTTGATCAACACAGTCGTCATGGATTGCATGCTAGCTATAGCAGCAGTAATTATGCAGCCTTGTCGTTCAGTTCAAATACGTCATTCTCAATCGCACCTGTGATTGGCCAATGTTTAGAATGAAACACCCACATCCTGCATAAAAGCGCTTTTCTTGGATTTCCAAGAAAATATAAAGAAACACATAAGCTTTCAGTTACAAACCGGTCAAGGCTGTTGTTTGAGTCACGCGTTCGAGGTTGAAAGAACGACCGTACTCACGACTTCGCTATACTGTTCTCGTCGTACAATGTATGTACATGTACTTTACATGTACTATGTACACTGTCTATGCACTGCAGTTGTTGCCGAATTGTGCCGCCGCGCCCCGGGCCGGGGTACACTACGCCAACAGCCTTGAATCAAGGCTAGATTCGGTGCAAAGTTGCAAACCCTCATTACCGTAATTAAAAAAGTAAAGCTCATGAAGCGTTGAAACTTCATGAAGTTGTAGGCCTCGGTTAACATTGTTTAAATATGTAAAAATCTGAAATCTGAAAAAGGTGGTTTTGTACACTGTGTGCTACTTCGTGGCGTCGGTATATAAGGTCCGGTTTGGATCGAAAGCTAAGGCCATCTCCCCTACTCATTTGATATATATATATATATACTGTATATTTAAAATTAGTAGGGGTGATGGTCTTAGCTTTCGATCCAAACCGGACCTTCGTCAGAGGTATAAACAAACACAAACACAAACATATTCATTTATAGCAAAAAGAAGACCAAAGATTAGGGGGAGGTATCCATAAAAAAGCGGGAAAATTACAGTGCAAAAGGGTGGATTACTGGACCATAAAGGTTGTAACTGCATTTTAGGTATTACAATGCGGGAAGCATGAATTGAAAGGGTAAGATAAGAGGGCAAGCTGCATCATGTTAATGCAACTAACAATAGGTGGTAGGATAACACAACTAGTAATTAATTAACTAGGAAATTATAGAAAACCAGAATCAAAGTAGAAATTAAAAAAATAAGCAAGAGGAACCTGCGGAGAGAGCAGGTTAATTTTCTGCAAAAGGAATAGGTTGTTAACGGGTTGATATTTAAACAACTTATTGAAAGAAAGAAGGTAAAGATAAACCAGTGGAGAGAACAGGTTATTAACAGTAATTGTATTTTTGTAACACGAAAGAAATAGGCAAGCAGTAAGTGAAAAGGGGGTGATGGGAATTTATTTGACACCGGTTTTGATATTGAGTCCAAAGGGTTGGACTGTCTTTAAGTTGGTGAATCCAGTGTGATTCTCTGAGTTTGGTGTGTGTTATCACCATTAAAAGGCTCAATCACCATAGGTTCAACATCTCTGACGTTGTGATTGGGGCTGTTGAAGTGGATGGAGACGGGGTACGGTTTATTGGTCTTTATGGAAGAGACATGGTTCGCAAAGCGAAGACTGGTTTTGGTCTTAGTCTCTCCTACATATTGTAGTCCTAATCTCTTAAATGATATAACATAGACTACTTTAGGTGTGCTACGTTGTCAGTCGGTCTTGGTATTGTAAGAAGAGCAGTGCTCAGACTCTTCACTTTAAATGCGGGTTTGATGTAGAGACATGTTTAACACTTGGAGCGGGTAAATTTGTGACAACCCTGTATTTCTGTAGAGGGTGGTGTTTGGCCTGTACCAGGGGGAGTTTCGCCCTGACTAGAATGTCTCCCAGGTTTTTAGGGCTGCGGAATGCAACCATGGGGAGCCCAGGGATTGCTGAGCATAACCTGTTAGAAGATTGAAGAATTGTCATATTATTGTCATTGAGGATTAATGAAAGTTAAATTAGGCAGTTTAGGGTGGAAGGTGGTGACCAGGGCAACTCTCTTCGTCGACCTTTTTGTTCCCGTGTGGTTAAAGTTATATATTTATAATTCCTTTGTCATTCCGTAACAAAGAATGGTGCTGAAAATCAATAGTTTATATATATATAAGGTCCGGTCTGGATCGAAAGCTAAGGCCATCTACCCTACTCATTATATATATAGGGAGACCGCCAACATAGGGCTAGATAGCTCAGTTGGTAGAGCGCCGGTACGTTAAACCGGAGGTCGTTGGTTCAAATCCCACTCTAGTCAATTTTTTTTTGTTCAACCCAAAATCATTATATATATATATATAATGATTTTGGGTTGAACAAAGAAAAATTGACTAGAGGGATTTGAACCAACGACCTCCGGTTTAACGTGCCGGCGCTCTACCAACTGAGCTATCTAGCCCTATGTTGGCGGTCTCCTATTTTGTCAATATCTTTGTTCGGGGGTGCCAGTCAGAAAGCCATTCAACCGCAAACTGCCGTGTAGCCAGGATCAGACCCATTCGATTCAACCTTGGAAGAGGCAGCCGGTGATCTCCTTATGTTTATGCGACTTTTTTTTTTATATATCATATAATTCAAGTAATGGACCACAAGGGAAACTGACTGGGTAAATATTAAATGATTTTGGGTTGAACAAAGAAAAATTGACTAGAGTGGGATTTGAACCAACGACCTCCGGTTTAACGTGCCGGCGCTCTACCAACTGAGCTATGTAGCCCTATGTTGGCGGTCTCCCTATTTTGTCAATATCTTTGTTCGGGGGGTGCCAGTCAGAAAGCCATTATATATATATATATATATATATATATATATATATATATATATAATAAGTAGGGTAGATGGCCTTAGCTTTCGATCCAGACCGGACCTTCTTCAGAGGCATAAAACAAGTACAAACAAATACATATCCATTTATAGAAAAAGAGAGGGGAAAGGGATTAAGGGAAGGATCCAGAAAGAAGCGGGAAAATTATAGCCAATCAAAGTTTCTATTTCAGAAACAATTGGTGGCTATGAACCAATAGGAGTAAAGTGGTGAGGACAAAGGATGTATAGTATGAAAGGATGGATTACTGGACCATAAAAGTGGTAAATGCATTGTTCGATAACAATGCAGGGAAACATGAAAGGGTAGGATAGGAGAGCAAGTTGCATCATGATGCAACTAACAATGGTCAATTAAAGAATGGCAAGATCAAAGGTAGGATGATATTAAAAATAGGTGTGAGGGACCTGTGGAAAAAAGGTTACTACATGAGATATTTATAGTAAGAAATTTATAAAAAACAAATTATTGACAGAAAAAAATGTGTTGATTTACACTTTATTTACAGATTATATACAACAAATGAATTATCAGGTATATATATATATATATATAATAATATATATATATTTAATATTTACCCAGTCAGTTTCCCTTGTGGTCCATTACTTGAATTATATGATATATAAAAAAAAGTCGCATCCCCTTAAGGTGATCCCCGGCTGCCGCTTCCCAGGTTGCATCGTATGGGTGTGATCCCTGGCTACACGGCAGTTTGCGGTTGAATGGCTTTCTGACTGGCACCCCCCGAACAAAGATATTGACAAAATAGGGAGACCGCCAACATAGGGCTAGATAGCTCAGTTGGTAGAGCGCCGGCACGTTAAACCGGAGGTCGTTGGTTCAAATCCCACTCTAGTCAATTTTTCTTTGTTCAACCCAAAATCATTTAATATTTACCCAGTCAGATTCCCGTGTGGTCCATTACTTGAATTATATGATATATAAAAAAAGTCGCATCCCCTTAAGGTGATCCCCGGCTGCCGCTTCCCAGGTTGCATCGTATGGGTGTGATCCCTGGCTACACGGCAGTTTGCGGTTGAATGGCTTTCTGACTGGCACCCCCCGAACAAAGATATTGACAAAATAGGGAGACCGCCAACATAGGGCTAGATAGCTCAGTTGGTAGAGCGCCGGCACGTTAAACCGGAGGTCGTTGGTTCAAATCCCACTCTAGTCAATTTTTCTTTGTTCAACCCAAAATCATATATATATATATATATATATAATAAGTAGGGTAGATGGCCTTAGCTTTCGATCCAGACCGGACCTTCTTCAGAGGCATAAAACAAGTACAAACAAATACATATCCATTTATAGAAAAAGAGAGGGGAAAGGGATTAAGGGAAGGATCCAGAAAGAAGCGGGAAAATTATAGCCAATCAAAGTTTCTATTTCAGAAACAATTGGTGGCTATGAACCAATAGGAGTAAAGTGGTGAGGACAAAGGATGTATAGTATGAAAGGATGGATTACTGGACCATAAAAGTGGTAAATGCATTGTTCGATAACAATGCAGGGAAACATGAAAGGGTAGGATAGGAGAGCAAGTTGCATCATGATGCAACTAACAATGGTCAATTAAAGAATGGCAAGATCAAAGGTAGGATGATATTAAAAATAGGTGTGAGGGACCTGTGGAAAAAGGTTACTACATGAGATATTTATAGTAAGAAATTTATAAAAAACAAATTATTGACAAAAAAATGTGTTGATTTACACTTTATTTACAGAATATATACAACAAATGAATTATCAGGCAGAGGAGTGAAGTGGAGGGTAATGGGAAGTTATTTAACACCAGTGTTTATGTTTAGTCCAAAGGGTTGGACTGTCTTGAGTTGGTGAATCCAGTGTGATTCTCTATGCTTGCGGTGTGTGTCATCACCATTGCAAGCTTCAATCACAGAAGTTCAACATCCTTGACACTATGGTTGGGGCTGTTGAAGTGGATAGAGACTGGGTACGGTTTCTTGGTCTTTATGGAAGAGACATGATTCGCAAAGCGAAGACTGAGTTTGGTCTTAGTCTCTCCCACATATTGTAGCCCACATCTCTTACATGATATGACATAGACTACATTAGGTGTGCTACATTGGGAGTCGGTCTTGATGTTGTATGAAGAGCCAGTGATATGACTCTTTATCTTAAGTGAGGGCTTGATGTACAGACACGTTCTACATTTGGAACGGGTACATTTGTGACAGCCCAGTATTTCTGTTGAGGGTTCTGTTCGGACTGTACCTGGGGGAAGTTTGGCCCTGACTAGGATGTCACCCAGGTTCTTAGGACGGCGGAATGCAACCATGGGGACCTCAGGGATTGCTGAGTGTAACCTGTTGGATGAGTGAAGGATGGTCATGTTATTATTGAGGATTGAGGAAAGTTTAGGTAGTTCGGGGTGGAAGGTGGTGACCAAGGCCACTCTATTGGTAGGAGCTTTTTTAGTTCCCGTGTTAGTCAACAGAGTATGACGAGGTACGTTGAGAGCCCTGTTGATTGCAAGTTGGACCCTGCGTTCGCTGTGGCCCCTAGATACAAGGTGTTTCCTTAGCTCTGATGAGCGCCTCTTGTACAGGGTATCTGTAGAACAGATACGTCTGATACGTAAGGCCTGACTGTAAGCAATTGCCTTCTTACAGTGACTAGGGTGGCAACTGTTGGAGAGAAGGTACTGGTGGGTGTCGGTGGGTTTACTGTAGACATCCGTGACAATGCCATTAGGGGATTTGGTTATGGTAACATCTAGAAAATTCACACTTGTGAGAGAATATTCGGTAGTGAACTTTATGGTGGGGTGAAATGAGTTTATATGGTCAATAAACTCATCCAAGCTGTCCTTGCCACCACACCAGATGGAGAAAATATCATCAATAAATCTCCACCAAACTAGTGGACGGTTGGGGGCAGAGGACAGGAGTCTGTCCTCCAACTGAGACATGAATAAGTTAGCATATGAGGGTGCCATTTTGGTACCCATGGCAGTACCCTGTACCTGTAGAAAGTGCCTGTCAGAAAATGAAAAATTATTCTTCATGAGAATGTGGCTGATGAGTTCCTTAATATGTCTCACTGACGGGCGGGATTGTTTACTAGCATTGAGGGCAGAGACACATGCACTCATGCCTTCATGATGGGGTATGTTAGTATACAATGATGAAACATCAAAAGTAACCAGAATGGCAGAGTCAGGTATTTGGTGCTTGACCTAATCTAGTTTGTGGAGAAAGTCTTTGGTATCCTTGATGAAGGAAGGAATACGGCAGACTAAGGGTTTGAGAAAGCTATCGACAAACTCAGAAATGCGCTCTGTGGGGCTACCATTCCCAGATACAATTGGTCTACCCGGGTTATTGGGCTTGTGTATCTTGGGTAGAAGGTAGAACCTTGCTGTACGGGGTCATGTGGGAGGAGATAGTTAAGTGTATCTTTCTCGATACCATTGGCATTATAAATTCTAACCAGGGTGTCGCTGATATCTTGGGAGAAAGATTGAGTGGGATCAGTGGCACATTCAATGTAATGATCAGTGTTGCTGAGCTGTCTGAGGCCCTCAGCAATATAGTCATGTGTGTTCATGACTACAACTGCGGACCCCTTGTCAGCCCGTTTAATCACTATGTCTGGTGATTGGCGGAGTTGTGTAAGGGCGTGTCGCTCATCTTGGGGGAGGTTATTGGAAGTAGGGGTATTAGGGACCTTAAGAACCTCGGAGTTAACCGAATTGATGTATGTCTCTAGAGACACATCTCGGTTCTTAGGGGGTACCCAAGTACTCTTTTCCTTGAAGCGGTTGCAGGTAATTGGTTGGGTCTCCACAGATGACTCTTCATCCATGGAGGGCTCTACATGAAAGTATTCACGTAGGCGTAACCTACGATTGAATTGGGCCATGTCCTGTTGGAAAATAAGTTGGTTAGGTTCTCTGGGTGTGGGGCAAAACTATATATATATATATATATATATATATATATATATATATATATGATTTTGGGTTGAACAAAGAAAAATTGACTAGAGTGGGATTTGAACCAACGACCTCCGGTTTAACGTGCCGGCGCTCTACCAACTGAGCTATCTAGCCCTATGTTGGCGGTCTCCCTATTTTGTCAATATCTTTGTTCGGGGGGTGCCAGTCAGAAAGCCATTCAACCGCAAACTGCCGTGTAGCCAGGGATCACACCCATACGATACAACCTGGGAAGCGGCAGCCGGGGATCAACTTAAGGGGATGCGACTTTTATTTATATCATATATCAAGAAATGGACCACAAGGGAAACTGACTGGGTAAATATTAAATGATATTGGGTTGAACAAAGAAAAATTGACTAGAGTGGGATTTGAACCAACGACCTCCGGTTTAACGTGCCGGCGCTCTACCAACTGAGCTATCTAGCCCTAAGTAGGCGGTCTCCCTATTTTGTCAAAATCATTGTTCGGGGGCTGCCAGTCAGAAAGCCATTCAACCGCAAACTGCCGTGTAGCCAGGATCACACCCATACGATACAACCTGGGAAGCGGCAGCCGGGGATCACCTTAAGGATGCGACTTTTTTATATATCATATATCAAGTAATGGACCACAAGGAAACTGACTGGGTAAATATTAAATGATTTTGGGTTGAACAAAGAAAAATTGACTAGAGTGGGATTTGAACCAACGACCTCCGGTTTAACGTGCCGGCGCTCTACCAACTGAGCTATCTAGCCCTATGTTGGCGGTCTCCCTATTTTGTCAATATCTTTGTTCGGGGGGTGCCAGTCAGAAAGCCATTCAACCGCAAACTGCCGTGTAGCCAGGGATCACACCCATACGATACAACCTGGGAAGCGGCAGCCGGGGATCACCTTAAGGGGATGCGACTTTTTTTTATATATCATATATCAAGTAATGGACCACAAGGGAAACTGACTGGGTAAATATTAAATGATTTTGGGTTGAACAAAGAAAAATTGACTAGAGTGGGATTTGAACCAACGACCTCCGGTTTAACGTGCCGGCGCTCTACCAACTGAGCTATCTAGCCCTATGTTGGCGGTCTCCCTATTTTGTCAATATCTATATATATATAGGGCGTGGGGTATTGGTTTGAGATTGTCATTGACCACTTAGTTAACTACCGGTCACTACCACAGCAGTAATCTCTGGGTCACCACTGAAGACACTGACTTCAGTAATGAACAACTGAGTAGTGCCGCAAAAGTCAAGTTAGAGACAGAATATTCTTTTCTGAAATTACAATCAAACTGCCACGCCAAGTAGGCCAACAGAAAAATTTACGCTGGTGCCGTGCGGCTGTCGCCAACCTAAATGATTAAATTATTTATTTTCAGCAAAATGCTTCGTTACGGAATTAAAAGGAAACCATGACAATGTTTCCAGCCATCAGGAAGGGAGATCGGCGGCTTTATTGAGCCACGTATTCTAACTTTATTGGTGACAGCGTCAAGGTTGGGCCTGATTATTCAACTTATTTATAGGTTGAAGACGTGACAATTGACAGCAGACACAACTAATTAGGAGAGGTTTGCCTTGGGTATCACGCGTTTAATGCGAAGCAAAACACAGAGTTCTATGAGAGGAAACTTCTTTGTTCAATCCAACAAATGTATTGGGTTTCCTTGCGCATTTAAAATGCACATTCTCAAGTTCATGCCACGATTGACGAATCCAGAAGAAGAAACAAAATAATAGTAATAATTAATATTATTATTTTAATTGTTAAGGGTTTTATTTGCTCACCTCACTTCGAGTGTACTGAATCTCTCTACTGAATATCTTGCTCACCACTGCAGACCTGACTTTAGTGCACGCAAGTATGGGGAAAGGTGCAATGGAATACAAACGCTGCTATAAGACTAATTGAGCTAAATTTTCTGAAAATATAATTAATATAATTATTATATATATAACTGCCAATCCAAATAAATAATTAATGATGGTGACGGCCTGATGCCATTTTTTTTTTTTTTAAATGAGCAAATTGTTCCCTGACAAGGGGAACCGTTGTAACTTTATTTAGCCAACCGTATCATTGTTGGGTTGTGAAAGCGAAGTTTTGGTTGAGCGACTTGTTTTAATTGTCTAGGCGATAGCTTCAAGGTTGGCTCCGTTTTCCCCTGATTTCATGACTATATTTAATTAAAATCATTTCAATTCTATCGAAATAAAGTATTATCAAAATGCACCAAATATTAGGGGTTCCACCATTAGGCCTTCTATAACCTTTCAGAGCAGCTGTGCCCCAAAAAGCACTAACAGTGCAAGACCGGTATGACCCGGTGCTATATATAGGGCGAAAAGGTGTTGGTATGATCAGATTATCATTGACCACTTAGTTAACTACCAGTCACTACCACAGCATAATCTCTTGTCACCACTGAAGACACTGACTTCAGTTTATATGAATAACTGAGTAGTGCCGATATGGTCTAGTTGGAGATAGAACTTTTCTGAAATTAAATTACAACCCCAAGTAGACCCACACACAAAGTTACGCTGTTGCCGTGCGGCTGTTACCAACCTTAATTATTAAACTGCTTATGTTCAGCAAAATGCCTATTTTACGGAATGACAAAGAAAACCATGGAAACGTTTCCGGCCAAGCCAGGAAGGGAGAGCGTTGGTTTTATTGGGCCACGTATTTTAACTTTCTTGGTGACAGCATCGAGGTTGGGTTTGACTTTGCACCTAATTTATAAATAGGTTGAAAACCTGACATTAGCCAACAGAAACAACTAATGATGAAAGGTGCCGGTGCCGTGCGGCTGAAACCTGAATGATTTTAATTATTTTTAGCAAAATGCTCCGTTGGATGACAAAGGAAGCCATGGAAACGTTTCCGGAAATGCCAGGAGAATAAGCGGTGGTTTCTTTTGAGCCAGGTATTATTACTTTCTTGATGACAGCGTCAAGGTTATGCTTGACTATTCGCTTAATTTATAGGTTGAAAACCTGACAATTACCAGCAGAAACAACCAACGAATAGCGGAGTCGGTGGCGTGCAGCTGTCGCTAACCTAAATGATTTCAATTATCTTTAGCAAAATGCTCCGTTGGATGACAAAGGAAGCCATGGAAACGTTTCCGGCAATGCCAGGAAGGGGTAGCGGTGGTTTCTTTTGAGCCAGGTATTATTACTTTCTTGATGACAGCGTCAAGGTTATGCTTGACTATTTGCTTAAGTTATAGGTTGATAACCTGACAATTACCAGCAGAATCAACCAACGAATAGCGGAGTCGGTGGCGTGCAGCTGTCGCTAACCAAAATGATTTCAATTATTTTTAGTAAAAAGCTTTGATGAACAACAAAGGAAACCATGGAAACGTTTCCGGCCATCGGAAGGGAGAACGGTGGTTTTATTGAGCTACGTATTCTAACTTTCTTGGTGACAGCGTCAAGGTTGGGCCTGAATATTCAGCTTATTTATAGGTTGAAAACATGACAATGGCCAGCAAAATTGTGGTCTGACTCGTTTCCAACGCAGTCAAGGGCGGTTTAAAGTTTCAGAAGGAGTATACCGGAATGCGAAGAGTGGCTTGCCTTGGCACCGAGCAGATATGCCTAAACATTCTGGTCCAACCGACGGAGGGGCATTAATGTTGCTTAAAACACTCATTTATGCCATTGGACTGTAGTCCACTGTCCGGTTTTAATTAATAATTTAGCATTCCCCGTCTACACCTAGCCAAATAGCATAGTAATGTCTTGTTACCATTCGGGGTCTTTTTCACACACAAAAATCCATCAATGACCAGCTCTCCCGGAATTCCCATATGAATTGCAAAGCAGTGGCTTGACCTTTGGGTCAATAGCCACTACCGGGTGAAATGAACCATATGGTTTCCAGGAGGGGTTTTTCTGTATACTTGTACAATGGCTTTAAGCAGTGACCTGGTTGTTTATTTGGATAACTTGAGTAGGGTCCATATATAATGGTTTGGGCCATTTCAAATTGATTGGGTTCTCCTCAAAAATTAATTACACGCAAAATACAAACGGACTGTAGCCTACAGACCTATGGCCTCACCGTGTGATTTGTTGTTGACGATGTCATGCAGGGTAAATCCCTTAAACGGCAGGGGACCCTACAAACTTGCTAACTGTTGGACTGTTCCACCCATGTGTGTCGCCCCCTCCTGTAGTAATAACATTGTTATATTTTCATCTCCCAATGATTTGTTGACATCTTAGTTGTCTAGGATTACTGCAGCCCTAATTGTGTTTGTTTAATTAATTTTCAATTAATTTTGTTTAATTAGAAACAATAATTACAAAAATTGAAGAAGAACAAAAAATATGTCAAATCCATCTCTAATTAGCGCCTATATTAAGAAATTCCATTTTGTTTAGCCTGACACCTTCTAACAGCTTGTTAAACCATTCCTACCTCCATGTTGACCACACAATACAGCTCTAAACTCCCATGTTAGTATTATTGCAGCACGGATAGCCCGATAGCCAAACAGTTTATCCCTTGCTCTGTGCGGTTTATCATGCAAGCAGGAGTGTGTCCCTCGCCTCCCACAAAGCGGTGACACTTTGTCTGGTAGGTGGCCTTGAAGGTATGGGCAAGACTTGGCTAGCCAAGCCTGATAACGCTCACGCTGAATGGAAACTTTAGAACGCCAGGTTGTTTGATAGCATGCACACGTTACCGAAAACATTTGATTTACTTGGTAAGTCTGCTGCCACCTAGCGTCCCAAAAGTCCTCCATTGGATTATCACCTCATAATTTGTATTCGCACCTTTAAACGCAAAGACCATATAATGATAAATGTGAGACTTTTGGGAGCAGTAGCTGGCAGCAAACTCAGATACAGACACTAATGTCGTAAATCGGCGCATGCTTAGAACGGTGGAAATGGGAAAAAATTGAAAATTAACTGATATGTTTGCTGCCAAAGACACTAAACCATGAATTGCTTTCCTTAACCCAGGTGTACAATTGGGTAGGTGCAAAGGGCTTAGACGGCATTATATTGGATAAACTCCTTATGCTCAAACTAAGCAGTGTAACCTTGTATACTCCGGGGAGTTGAGGAAATTTAAGGAATGTTTGAATATGTGTGATGAGCAGGGCCTACAATGTTGTACAGCACATTGTTCTGTTTATAAGAACTTGATAGTCTAGTAAAATAAATCCGTTATTCCTCTTAACCCTGCGTGACACCATAACAAAAAATTACATGAAAACAAGGAATATAGGAGGATGTTTTATTGAGATGTGTACCTGGTTTGATGATTTGTATGACGTTTAATAATTGACAACAACTTAAACAAAAATATCGAAATTAGTTCGCTTCTCATTAATTAATGAAACCCCACACGTCACGATGATCGACGTGACCTGCCTGCAAAAGGCGTTTTAGGCCCGCTGAGTTTGCCCTTCAGACACGGTAGTAAAACTGGTAAGCTTTATTTCAAAATCATCGTTAAAAATAGGGGGCATTCCTAAAATCGCCTACAATCATGTTGATATGTTTTATCTGTAAACTTGCCATATTATTTGTTTGTTTACTTACACAAAAGACAATTAATTTGATCATGGTATGATTTTTAACTGTCGGATTTGAATTAATGCTAACCACCGTTCAGGTATATGTCGGAAACTATGTAAGCAACAATCATATCTCGTAAACCAAACGTGTTTTGACTTTAAACTAACCACATTTGTTTTGTTTACTTACACAAAAGATAATTAATTTGATCATGGTATGATTTCTAACTGTCGGATTTGAATTGATGCTAACCACCGTTCAGGTATATGTACAGATATTATGTATGCAAAAATCATATCTCGTAAACCGAAAAGGGTTTTGACTTTAAACTAACCATGTACTTAGACCTTAGTGTGTCGATGAAACCGCAACATTTTTCGAGTTGATGACGTCATCGATGACGTCATAACATTAAATCAATGTTTATTATTCAGCAAAATCATATCCGGAGAACCATAATTGCGACACACAAGATCTTTGGACCATGTGAAAGACTATGGGGTATTTAAAAATATTACACAAAGTGTGACCCCTGTGACCATTAGTTCCGTTTAATTGTTTTGGGGGGGTTTTAACTTGCAAAATTACTACGTGCTTCATTCAGATCGGGAAAGGGTTAAAACCAAATTATAAAACGCACCTCCCTAACCGAACACCTTGTGTTTGTAATTTACAAACACTTCATATCTAGTTCTTCTTCTTCCTCTTCTTCTTCTTATTCTTCTTCTTCTCCCCCGTGCTTGTCCGCTAACAAAACCTCACTTCCCAAACTCATATAAACTTGAAACTTCACATATAGTTAGATATTTATTAGGAGATTACCGTTTCAGTTACGTCATGATGACGTTATCAGGAATTGAAATACAATAATTCTTTAATATAATAAGTTTATTATTTACAAAAGATCATTACTCGAGAACCCCCTATTGGATTGATACAATCTATACATCATCGGAAAGGGCATCCAACATTGAACAAAAGATACTTCGAATGTGACCCCATTTGACTCCGACTTCCGGTTTCAATCGGAAATGTAGCATTTCAAAAATCATATCTCAATAACCACTTATAAATTCACCTGTGAGCCTTCTCAAATATTTGCAAAGAGATTATACCAATAGACTGTGCAAGTCTCGCGCGTATCGGAACGAGAAAACACGTCAAATGAAGAATATTTTTTTCTCTGAAGTCAAATCTTTGTTTTGAATTACATTCAATGATAAAATCTGAACAACAAAAATACTCATTACATGTTTATAAAATCAGTTTTAGTTTTACCCTGCTACAAGGAAGGTCTACTGCTTTTTACAGTAGGTTTTTGCAGTTTTTGAAATAATTCCGCCAAGGAATTTAAAAAAAAAGTTTTTTGGGTATACCCCTTTAAGACAATGTAGAAACAGATGGAAGAAGTAATTGGCACTGGGAGAGTTCATTCACCTTGAAAATTCCATTTGACTTCTGTGGTCAAAAGGGCTTGCCATTACTTTGTACACGTAAATCTCAGCAAACCCTCAAGGGGTAGATCGCCCACCTTGTTTGAAAATAATCATCAATCATCCTTATCAAGAGCAGCTTGTCCCTGTCAGAAAAGACTGTGGGAGACTTGTTTGACAGGTGAATGTTTTGTATCAGGGTAACACTATACTTATAAAACAAACATCCACTTGGGGGGGGGGGCGGAGGGGGGGGTTGTTAGTAAGGCCATGGAGGAAGGAAACACACAAGGCACTATAATCCTGCTGGTCATCAACCCATTCATAAAAACATGTTGAGGGGATAAACTACTTTTTATAGGAAATAAACATCTCTATAGCTCCTCTGAGGGGTATTATGCTTGAAAATGAAGTAAAAAAGCTTGCATACCCTGGGTGTACACTGATTTCACAGACTGCATGAAAAAGTAGTAGGGCCACCGCTGAATGATAAAGTATTACGTAACACAGAGTACAAGGTTTAACAATAAATACACAAATAATGTGTTAATTATTATTGAAGCAAAATTAAAACTCTGGGACAAGGATGCTTATTTGATCTTAATTTTTCAGAAACCATTTACGTGGATTCGCGATGGTCACACGGGCGTAAAATTAACGCTTGATGCAGTTTATAGAGGACGCTGAAACCTCAACAACTAGAGACTGCTTGGAAAAGGCTTTGCGTTTTAATTACAGCATCTGGCGATTATCATCGCCCATCCAAACAAGCGTTTACATAAATTTTGTGATCGGAGGTGAGCAAAAAATTCCAAATTTTTTGCAGCAACCGGAAGCTGAGGTCACGTTTAATTCTCGGGTTTTCTTTGTTATATTGTTGAATTGATTTTACTTTCCTATTTGTTATCACAAAGTATTACATTCCCAACAACATACACATTTTTCATGGTCATAAACCACGCTAAACTAAAACAAAATCTTGCCCATCACGTAAATCTCCATATGGTTGCGACCACAATGGTCCCGGAAGTTCAAATATGCGCGACACTTGCACAGTCATATTTGACCTAAATTTCCGGTCAAAAACGGACGTTAAAATATACGTATCTCTTGAACGAATTTACTGTGCATATGCAAAAGCACTCTGACTTGCTGTCTGCTCGATTGATCAGAAAGTCCATTGATCAGACATGTAGCCTGATTTGGCACGAGGCTTTGTTAGCTTAATCCACGCAAAAAACCCGTAATTTAAGCACTTGTGTCGGCCAACAAAGACACACTAGCCCGGTGGTATGACGGTAAGATATCTGCTCTAGCAGTGCAAATGTCGCGGGTTCGAATCCCACCCGACTGATTTGCCTTGAGGTTTTGGGGTGGGTTTTTTTGTTTTTCTTTTGTTTAACCTCGGGAGAGTACCGAGTATATACAGTGCTTAATACACATAGGGAAAGGGTTAAAACCAAATAATAAAGACACACTTCCCATATACTTACACAATCTTCAATCTTCGCACATAGTTATCTCTTTACCACTGTAGGAAATACCGCTCCAACGACGTGATGATGATGTTATTGGGTGTTGAATTACATTAAATTAAAGTTAAACATGTAAATATTTCCTGATTTAACTTTTAATACTTCCTGCTATTCACATAGCCCGAACACCTAGTGTTTGTAAATCTACTAACACTACATGTCTATCCTGGTTGTTTTCAATGAGTTTTGCTTGATTTTTCAGCATTTATTCCGTATTTCCTGGCTGAACACTTTCCCTCTCAAGATGTGCAATTCATCATTCAAAGCTGAATAATTGGTCACGTATTTGATTAAACTCAAACTGTGGGCTATTCTTTTTCTTACACAATATTGTATTTGGAACTATGAACGCTCGCATAACCCAATCTGCACCTCACATGTTGAAATAACACCTCTTAGTTTGGTAAAAGTCGACAGTTAACTCGTTAAAGGCACTGTACACGTTCAGTAATTGTCAAAGACCAGTGTTCTCACTTGGTGTATCCCAACATGCTTAAAATAACAAGCCTGTGAAAATTTGGGCTCAATTGGTCATCAAAGTTACAAGAAAATGATGAAAGAAAAAACACCCTTGTTGTACAAATTTGTGTGCTTTCAGATAGAAATAAAAACTTCTTGCAAGAAGTTGTTATTATTTTATTGAGAAATTACCTCTTTCTCAAAAACTACGGTACTTCAGAGGGAGTCGTTTCCTACAATGTTTTAAACTATCAACAGCTCTCCATTGTTGGTTACATAATTTGTATGCATAGTAAAATAATACAATAATTACCTCGTGGGTGTGTAGTGGGTGAGCTTAGTCTTAGAAAGCTCACAGAAAATATTGATCAAAAAACGCCATCAGCAGAACTGGAACTATCATATGTGAGAAGAGCAGGCCATTTTTAAGCAGCAATGCATCATGGGAAATTAGGATTTTTTTTTTCATTTTGTGCTAATTTCCTTAGAGTTATCATATTAAAAGGCAAAAACTTAATTGCACTCAGAATAGTGCCTTGAACAAAGATGAGGAACTATGCAATTAATATATAGAAATACTTTTATTAAACCTTGATCGTGTGACCAAAACAAAGATGGCAGCCCCCATAGATAAGGTAAACAAACATGGATACATACATGGCAAGAATTGTGTTAGGAAAAAATACTGCTTATAGGCAACCGAAACCTCTCCAAAAACATCACATAGAAGGTTTGATAAACTGGAAAATCCTAAAGCCTTTTCAATACTCTGCTGGTAAACACAAGTAAGTAAATTAAAGGGAAAAACTGCAATAAACAGAGGGGCGTCTGCTACACTAGAGGGTATTTTTTAAATTGACGCTGTATTTTGTTTCGGTTGGGGTTGGGGTACTATTATCTATATTATTTATATTATTTATATTATTTTGAAAGGTAGTAAAATCGTGTTGGTAAATTTGCTGTCGTTTAAGAGTAGTAATTTTAAATATGGCAAGTGTTGGGTTCAATATTGATTATTTGGTCCTTGAAGCAAGTGTAGGCCTACCTTGTTGCTGGGTGAAAGCTATCTGACATCAATAACTAGTGGTGGCGTGTCAGTTAGAATCACTCAAGCAAACTCACAGAAATATACAACGTTTCCAAGTATGAATAAAAGTCATATTGATAACAAATTTACAAATAATCGGGGCGAGAAGTGTGTGCATCAAAGTGAAAGTCACGTCTAGAATTGTATAGCGTGTCTTGCAGAGTGATATTGATCCACAGCTAGTGGTTGATGCCTATGAAGCAATATACGAAGCAAATGGGTGAACTTATACATGTAGTCATTTAGACAACTTTTGATCAAGTTTACAATTTAACACACACACAGATTGTATATAGATATATATGACTATTATTCACTCGATCCTCTTAGATGTTATGCTCAGCACCTCATGGCTGCATTCTGCCGCCCCCCAAAAAAACCTGGGAGACATCCTAGTAAGGGCCGGCCAAACTCCCCACAGGTACAGGCCATACACCAACATTAACAGAAATACAGGGTTGACACACATGTAGCCGCTCTAGATGTAAAACGTGTCTCTACATCAAACCCGCACTTAAAAGTGAAAAGTCATAGCACTGGCTCTTCTTACAATATCAAGACCGACTCCCAATGTAACACACCAAATGTAGCCTATGTTATATTATGTAAGAGATGTGGACTACAGTATGTTTGAGAGACTAAAATCGAACTCAGTCTTCGCTTTGCGAATCATGTCTCTTCTATGGTGTCATGGCCGGGCGGTTTAGAGCATCGAAGTGTTCGGGCTGTGGGTTCGAGTCCCGCTCGTGACATCTGTCACCTTGAGCAAGATGCTTTACTATAATTGCTTCTCTTCACCATGGGGTATAAATGGGTACCTGCGGGGTAGAGGTTGATATTGTGTTTGAAAAAGCATTCGGAACGGCACGGCAGCTCGGAGCTGTACACTCCACAGGGAGCTAAGAAAGATTAAATGAATGTTATTGGCCCAATGACCAGGGCACTAATGTAAGGTGCATTGATACGTTATTGTAAAATGCGCTATGTAAGAACTAGTTATTATTATTACTATTATTATTCCGTAAAGGCCAATAAACCGTACCCCGTTTCCATCTACTTCAACAGCCCTAATCACAGCGTCAACGATTTTGAACTTATTGTGATTGAGGCTTAAAATTGTGATGACATACACCACAAGAAGCAATCAGAGTAAAGTAGTGAGGACAAAAGGATTGGCAATGTGAAAGGGGGGATTACTGGACCATGAAGGCGGTAACTGCATTCTGGGTAATGCGGGAAGCATGAAAGAACATGATTAGAGGGCAAGCTGCATCAGGGTAATGCAACTAAAACAATAGGGGGCAGGACAAAGTATTTAGTGAAGAAAGTTTAGGTAAACAACAATATGACTTAGTGAAAAGAAGGGTAATTATAGAATAATAGAATCAATGTAGAGGATGATATCATTAACCAACTGTTGTTAAATAACTTCCCATCACCCCTCTTTCACTTCTGCTTGCTTATTTATTTATTTGATTTATAAATGCATTTAGTGTAATTAACCTGTTCTCTCAACTGGTTTATTTGTTACCCTTTTTCTCTCTTGATTGTTCATATTTAATGAATAAATGTTTAACCCTGATAAATCACAACTGTCATCCTTTGTTACCTGGTGGTACCTTTTGTTGGATGTCCGTTTCAATAAGATGCAATGTTTAATTTGTCTTGACATGATGATATGATTGCCTTGTCCTTGTAAGAGGGCGTAACTCAATTACCTTATCAGCTGGGATCTATAATATTGCCCTAAGGGAGTTTTACAAGTCTAGTTGTTTGGGTGTCAATATATGGGTCAATGAATCAACCCACCAGGCTAGGCTTTTACCAGGCTGTTTGGATATATTTCAATAAGGAACTTGTGGGTTTTGAATTTGTTTAAAGAAAAACATGGCAGAGCTAAAAACTTTTGTTCACCTAAGTTCTTCCGAATAAGGGCCCACCCCACCCAGTAGGGATAATCTAAAATGCTGTTTAAACAGAAAATTGAACAAAATTAATGTTGAAACAAAAAGAAATAATAACAATGCAGCAATTAGTACCTGGGAAATTACGTGCGAAATTGAGCGGTTTTTGACAACGATTGCCTATTGCTGCTGTACAAATCGCCACCATTTTGGAACTTTTGATCGCAACTTCCAAATGGGGCGTGTTCACGCATGCGCATTTTTCGAAGTGCAAACCCGTGAATTGTGATAACGTTTGCTATAAGCATCGCACTCTTTTTCGCGGCAACTGAGAACGTATATACCTAAACATACCAGCAAAAGAAACCGCAAGTACGTCCCATGCTTGTATTGCAGATTCAATACCTCTTCGGTGTTGGCGACTTCTACCAAGCATGGATTCAATAGTGAAGAAAATTTCGCGTGATATTGTTTCCCTTATTCTGGCACTCACTTTGGCCGAAATTTTCTACGTCCTGCCCCTAAAGGGAGAAATGTGTTCTACAACGATCTCTGCAATTGATGGAGAAAACCTTTCGGCTTTACAGAAAAGGGCATTCTCTAGTTTCAGATCAACCTGCCGCAGAGAGTCACCCCTAAATAGTAAGTAATGTTATTCGTGTCTTCTATCCCCTAATAAAAGGTTGCTGGAAAGATATTTACTGAAAAAAATACAAGATTACTAAATTGCCATTTTGTGTTATGGTTGTTTAACTTCAAACCTACCATAAACCAGCGTCGTAACGAGATTTTGTATTTATTTATTTCAATTTTGGGAGTTTCACCCGGAAAAAATTTAAATTGTGGTAGCACGCGACCATATTGCGTTGCACCCAGTGTTTCAAAGTTTTCGGCCATATTCCACAAATTTTGTAGGACTGTTGGTGTGCACACATACATTAATTTAACTTGTGATAAAAACCATCTCACGTATTTTAAAGTTGCATAGCCCAATTTTCAAAGAAAGAAATGTTTCTTTTAAATATTATTTGATAATGAAGATAACACAGAGATAATACCTCTTATAACAATTTGTAACTTTGATCTATAAAATAGCTCTTCAAAATTTAAACTTTAAGTTCAAAGCGGCCCCAAAACCGACCTTGAATCTTTCCGTGTCCAAAAATAAAATTATATATAAATACAAAAACAAGTCTAAAGAGCACGGAAAGTGAAACTACCGGCATGATAACACGATAACACGTAAACAACTTAGGATGTTAAATAATTGGTTAATTCTCACTCCAACAAACTTCCCAAATCCTTCCTTGTCTATCTTTCTTCTCATTGCCAACATAATGGTTTTTCTGTTTTGTCGCTACTACCATAAACCTGGAACGAAAATTCGCTAGGATTGATGGGATTGATGGAAATTAGGTGTATGCACCCCTACAATTAGAGCATAAACAAAATGGGAATAATATTCAGCTTGTAAGCTAAAGCTTTATTCTGAAAAATTATTAAGTGTACAGTCATTACATTCGGAAACAAAAACCAAACAAAATAATGAAACAAATATAACAGCCAGTCAAAACAGACGAGGATTATTAAACCTTTTATTTTAAAAATGGGCTATAACGTCAAATTCAGTTTTGTGATACACTCATTTTCCAATAGATAGAGTCCTCATGTAAGTGGGGAAAAAATTACAAGTCTCTAACCTTCTGTTAAAGTGGTGTAATTGCCACTCTATTCGATGCACTTCTATAGTGCAAAATTTGTCAACATTCAAAACATCCTATGACATCATTCAGGAGAAAAATGGGTCTGCACATTTTTGTACGGGGATGTTTTGGTTCATTCCTGACTTTCGATGATATTCAATCAAAACAGCATTGAATATGAACTCTGGACTGATGAACAAATTCTTCCTTGGAATGTAAAGACCCATAAGTTGTTGAAATCCAATGACGTCATGTTTCAAATTTTGCTCTGAAAAAGTCACGAATGAACCAAAACATCCCAACATGTTTGTGGACAACATGTTTGAGGGTTACTACCTTGTCACTGCATCAGCTTGGAGAAACGAAGCTCAAGCGACAACCGGTGGGGTCGGGCTCATGCTGAACAGTGAGACACAGCGGTCACTTATCAGTGTTACTCGGACTTCTGCCTCCTTCAAAAGTAATCCAGTCCTATTAGTACCAGAAGAGAAGAAGAGGAAGTTCTATGATAATCTACGACGAGCGGTTGAGGATGTTCCCCGCACCACTTCCTTGCCATCCTTGGTGACTCCAATTGCCCGACTGGGGCTGGGGGCGCTCCTTTCACCTTTCAATAAAACACAAACAACAACGGGGTGCGTATACTGGAACTGTTCGAGGACTGCTCTCTTCTTGCCAATAACACGCTGTTTGAAAAGCGGAAGGGAAGGCTGTGGACATGGCTGTCACCATCCGGGACGAAGGCCCAGATCGACTTCATCCTGACCAGGAGGAAATTGCGCCAAATATCAACTCCTGCGCCCACAGTTACCTTCTCAAAGAGTGGTGGTGACGAAGGTCCGTCCCAGCCTCCGAGCACCACGCAAGTCAGTCACGAGAAGGGTGAAGTACGAATGGGAAAAAACTCAAGGGAAACACCCATCTACAGGAGAGGTATGCCGTATAATTTCAACATCGGTTCCAGGTATTGACGGTGGAGAATGATTTTGCACCCAACCGCTATGACAAGGTCATGGGAGCGAACCAGGAGGCCGCGGAGGTCTGCATGGACAAGGTTCCCAGGGTGAAGTGGTGGGGGAAAGCCACATCCGATCCACGTGTCGTTAGAGCCAGGGACGAGATGGAAGTGGCGTTCTGTTCACAGCTTCACCAATCAAGAGGTGTAAACAAAAGCAAGAAGAAGGTCCTACTTAAAAGCTATGATCTCATTGAGGCGGAGGTGCTTAGCCTGAAAATCAGTAGAAGATTCTCATGCCAACCGAAAGCATGCGATGAGCTGGAAGCTGATCAACAAGATTACTGGCAGAAAGTCTTCCAGACCCTCTAAGATCAATCAATCAATCAATCAAAACAAAATATATAAAGCGCCTAAATCAAAGGTTTGCTCAAAGGAGCTGAAGCACAGAATAAATAAATAAGTCATTGATGGTAAGCCTCCTGAAACAAGAGGGCTTTGAGAAGTGTCTTAAATTTGTTGAAGGACGGTGTGTACCTAATGTGATTTGGAAGTTTATTCCAGAGTTTGGGACCATAGACTGAGAAGGCTCTATCAGCAAAAGTGATGTGGCTCGTTCTTCGCACAGAATGGCGAACTGTATGGTGAACATGAGCTATTTGATCGAAGGTGTTTCCGTCCGGCACCAACTTGCAGCTTGCCCATGATGTGATCAGGGGCTTGTTTATGAACGGCCATGAACATGAGAGTGATGACCTTGAAGTCGATTCTTTGTTGAATTGGGAGCCAGTGTGGTTTGATGAGTTCTGGGGTGATAGAGTCGAACTTGCGATTGTTTGTGATGAGCCTGTCAGCAGTTCGCTGAACGTTATTTAGCCTCCTTTTGAGTTTTTGACTAACTACAATCAGAAGAATGTTACAGTAGTCAAATCTTGAAGTAACCAAAGTGTGCATTGCCAGTTTGGTTGCATCGACAGTCAGCAGTCTGCGGGCCCTACCAATGTTAGTGAGGTAGAAGTTGGCGGTCTTGATTATGCTTGACACTTGCGTAGACATGTCATCGCAGGGTCAAACATATCACAAAGATTTCTGACTGGCTTGGTTTCGAATAAAGACGTCAACTCGTGCTACTTCCACAGATGGGAGATTAAACTTTGCAAGTTGTGCTCTGAATCCGATCGCTATTACCTCGGTCTTTTCAGCGATGAGTTTGAGAACATTTGATGATATCCAGGCCTGTACGTCAGTTACGCAGTCTTCGAATTTTATGTCCTGTCAAGTCTTCGAATTTTGAAACATTTTTAATGACCTCAGAAGACTTGACAGGACATAGTTGTGTATATCCGAGTGTCGTCAGCGTACAATGTGTAGTTCCAAGTCCTGTTTACGGATGACAAGTGGAAGAGTATATCAGAAACAGCAGAGGGCCCAGGACTAACCCCTGGGGAACACCAGACTGCAGATCATGAGGTGTCGAGAACTCATCGTGTTGTGAAGACGTTGCGTTCTTCGAGACAAGTATGATGTGAACCACTTCAGTGGAACATGGTCCTTTACCCAACAAATCTTCCATCCGAGCCAGTAACACATTGTGGTTGATTGTGTCAAAAGCGGCACTGAGGTCAATCAAAAGTTGACGCCTTCCTTTTCCATGGTCCGCATGTTGTCATTGTGAACTCGAAAGAGTGCTGTTTCAGTGATTTAAAAGCGCTTGTATCCCTGGAAAGCGCCCCCTATATTTCGCGCACATTGACTCGGTGCTTGGGGATTGCAGTCCCTATTATGTTCTTGCATATCATAATTGATTTCAGAATGTGGATAAATGACTTTCTTTATGCTTTTTCTAACCTTCTATGGATGCTATAATTATCCTGAGGAGATGACGGTAGTATTTATTTAATTTTGGAAGAAAATATTGTTCACACTTAATTAACCATAACTGTATAGGGACAGCAATCCCCAAGAAAGGCGCTGATGGACTAACCAGCTGTTTTTTCCCTGACCCCAGGCTAAATTGGGCGGCAATGTCTGCAATTCAACCTTGAGGTGTTGACAGATGCCCCATTACAGGATAAACTGAAATTGCAGGTCCAGTGGGGGTGGCAGATTAAAAACCTATTGGTTGGGGACATCTGTCTCCATGGTGACTTAAGTTTGGGGGGCCAAATTACGTAATACTTTATCCAATGACAAGAGCACTACTACAGTAAATAGTAGGTTTGGAAATCTTATACACCCAGGGTATATAGCTATATAAACCAATGGAGGTCTCATGCACCACTTACTTGGTAATTAAAAGACACCTAGGGGAATATACAGCTGTTTCTCAATCGTCTTTCATAAGGCCTATAATAAGCCCAACACACTGAGATCTTTATTGGCAAAGAAAATGTGTAATAACCCTGCTCCACTTCCCCTACCTTCAGGAAACACCACGCCCCGCCCCAACCCACCCCCCCCCCACATGTGGATGTAGTGTACTGTCTATCCTTATTAAAAAAGCTCACCTGTCAAACAAGTCTCACACAGGCTTCCTCTGATAGCTACAAGCTGCTCTGGATAAGGATGATTGATGATTGTTATCAAACAAGGCTGGCAATCCACTTGTGTGGGATTTGCCAAGATTTATGTGTACAAAGCAATGGCAGCCCTGCCGACCACAGGATTTGTAATGAGATTTCCAAGGGGAATGAACTAACCCTGTACAAATAGCAACTGCCATATGTTTCTGCATGGTATGATGGTGGACTGCCCAAAAGATTGACTTTTTAAAAATTTCCTGGGCGGAATTAAGTGAAAAAAATCAAAACATTGAAAAAACACACTACAGACTGGTGCATAGCTCGGTTTCTTGAGGGTTTCGAGAGGTATGCAGCCTGCATGGGCTCATGAAGATAATGTTCACTCATGTAGTTGGTCAGCTGTCGTTCAAGCACTTTAGATAGGAGTGTCAGTTTGCTTATACATGGCGGTAGTTCTTTAGAATATTATGATCCAAACTTGGTTTCTTCAGCAATGGTGTAATAACTGCAGATTTACGACAGGATAGAACTACACCTGATTTGAGAGATGAGTTTATAATACTTCTGATGGAGGGTAGAAGAGTGTCAAAAAACTGCTTAACCAGCTAAGATGGTATTTTGTCTAGAAGGCAAGATAGGCTGGGTGCCTTTGAAATAATCTCACCAATCTTTTCGTCACAAGTTTCGGTGAAGGAATCCAAGGACGAGTTCACACTGGATCGTGGTAATACTGATGTAGGGATAAAGAGGCCGTCTCTGATGGTCTGAATGATCTGGGAGCTTAGATGGCTTATGTTATGAAGGATGTCATTGATGATGCCAAAAAGCTGCTGCAGAGTCATTGCCACAGTTGATCATCTTTTCATTTAAGAAACTACATTTAGATTCGTAAAGTAGGCGGTTTTAGTTATTCTCAACTTGCTTTTAACGATAAAAGTCATCGTTGGAACGACTATAAGTAGCCATTTCCCCCGCTCTTCTGCCATTACGTTTAGCCAGATGCAGAAAATCTGATTACCAAGGTTGATTCGAACGTAGTGGCACTGACCTAGTGGATGCAGGTGCATATTTTTGTCCACAATGTTACATAATATTGTTTAATCCTTAACATGTGTAATGACTTATTAATACTATTTATTGGGTTCTTTAGTACCGTATTGGGGCTACTCTTCAGGATACAAACCTATGTATAGCTCTACTTTCTACCTTCCATTATGAGAGTGTTAAAGATCATCAGTGCATATCTGTATTTAACCAAAAGGGGGCGCTTCACCTCTTACACACAAAATTAGTGAGAACAGTGTTGTACTGCTCCACGGCGTCACAAATATCTGAGGCAGGAGATGCTATGAGTTCTGAAGACAGAAGATCATCCTTGAAGGATTGTACATTTAGAGATCGGAACTTCCTGGATGTAATGGTCTTCATAACTGGTAGTGGCTTCATATAGTAATATCAAGATAACAAGCAATGAGTCTATGGTCGGAGATTTGATACAGGACGCGAATGTTCTTGACTAGGGAGTCGGATTCCTGGGATATCACAGTGTCAAGCGTGTGGCCAAGACTATGGTAGGGCCAACAACAGATTGCACACAACCAAAAGATTCTGGCAAGTCGATGAAGCGTTGTGTGTTATGGTCATGGTGATCATCCAAATGGAGGTTTAAGTCACCAACGAAAACCAGATCGTCTTCATTAGCAACAGTGAAATATTGCATAACTTCTGAAAGTTCCTGAAAGAACATTGCTGCTGTGAGTTGATTTTTGACCGAAGGTGGAGGTCTGTAGATAACCACGAGTGTGAAACACTTAGACCCCGAGGAGAAGACTATTTCACAATGCTCAAAACCTTTGATGGTCCGATCACTTTGGCTGCTCTGATTCTACGATATATACACAACTTGGATGCCTTTTTTTTATAAAGTACAGCAATCCATTAGCAAGCCAGGTATCGGTGAGAGCAAAGATATCTATGTCATGTTCAACCACTAGGTCAGAAATAATTTCATGGGTAAACTTGCCTGAACCGATTGACAGTTCAGAGAAAATAATAATAATAATAACAATAATAATAATACGAGATATTTATATAGACCATATAATAATGGGCAGCACAAAACATAAAACAATGAAATGAAATATATTTAGCAACTTGTTACGAAAATAAATTTTTAAAAAATGAGTCTTTAAAAGTCCCTCGAAAATCTGGAGAGAGTCGGCTTGGCGAATATGAAGAGGTAAGTCGTCTATAAAGAAGATGCAATAAAGTTGAATGCTCTTTGACTATAAAATTTAGTGGGAAAAGTAGTTTGCGTCAATAGGGATTGGCCAGCAGAACGAAGAGGACGAACAGGAACATATTTTATGGAGAAGATCGGATATATAGTCAGGAGATATAGGCCATGAAGAGCTTTGAAAGTGAGAAGATTTAACTTATACGTGATGCGCAATTTGATCGGGAGCCAATGGAGTTCTTGTAAGATGGGTGTTATAATATGTTGAGAACGAGGTGTGCGTGACACGAGGCGGGCAGCGGTATTTTGAACCCGTTGAAGTTTAGAAAGTTCTCAACTATCTGAAAGTCCAGTGAGAAGAGAATTGCAAGGGTCGAGTCTAGAAGTGACAAAGGCATGAACAAGTAGAAGAGTGGAATTATCTTCAAGATGGCGTCGTATTCGACCTATTTGTCTAATTTGAAGAGAGCTGATTTGTTTCACAGTGTCATCAGTAAGAGTGCTTCACTTGTATAGGTCCGTGCTTAGGGTGGGCTCGTTAAAAATCTCCATAAAGAGGTGGTTAGATGACAATTGCAGCACACACAGTAAGACAATGGTGGTCCCTGCAAACCATGAGCATGGTAAAATGGCTGAACCAGTAATGGTTGTATGAAGTAGTGCAGGAGAAGAATTGCAAACGAAAATCCAAAATGTTAGAGAGATGTCCAATCATGAATCACATCAGGAATTAGCCCAAAGAATCACCAATGATTAACAATCAACATGATGACAAATGTATTCAAGTGTAGTGACTGGTGCTTGTAAAATTGTGAACATTTACAGAGCACAGATGAGAGTGCAGCCTCACAGCGCACGTTCCGGAACTTGAGCAACGGGTAGAGGCATGGTACAACCACTTCAACAATCTTTTTGGCGATGAACCGGGGGTGCTGGATGCACAGGCGGAGGTGGAACATGTGTTCAAGACCCTTGACATCGAGGATGGTCCATTCAATCATGCGGAGTATGTCAAGGCAAAGGGTCCGCTCCAGGGTGGAAAGTGCCATGGGGAGGATGGTGTCGTGCCAGAAGTCCTGAAGCATGTCCCCATTGATAACCTCGTGCTTGACTTCATCAACAATGCATATTATGAGAAAGGGGAAATACCAGATCAGTGGAGCACTATCAATATCATCCCGGTTCCAAAGTCTGGTGACCTCACATAAGCGGACGACTACCGAGGGATAAGTCTTACCTACTGTGTCGCCAAAACCTTTAACCGAATTGTGCTCAACCGAATTCGGCCACTCCTGAGAACAGCGCACAACGGATTCAGACAAGAGAGGTCCACGAAGGGGCACATCATTGCACTGTGGATATTTATTGAAGATGTCAAGCATAAACATCTCCATGCAGTCATCACCTTCATTGCCTTCCGCAAGGCGTTTGACACTGTCCACCGGGTCAATATGATATGAGCATCCTCAATGCATATAGGACCACCAATAAGCTTTTCCCGGCTACGAAAAAGGGAGAGGCGATTAAACGCTGTACATTAAAATAATGAGAGTATACAATATTGACTCTCAAATAAAAGGAAATTAAGAAGTGAAAACCTGGTGGGTCTCGACAACAACAAATACAAGTAAACTTTATACAAATGAATGGCCTCTCCGTTTGGATGGCTATGGCGCACTCGGAGACAATGAAGATGGGCGAACTCCAGGAATTAAATGATGACGAATGACGATCGAACTTGAAGAAAAACAGGGGACGTTGGAGATGATAGGGGACCTGAGTCCAGAGGCCAAGTTAAAAATGATTCCTATGCCATTCAAAAATATAAAATAAAGTATAGTTAAATACTTGATGCTAAAACATATAATCCTTTCAAAAGAAGGAAATCACTTATCTTGAAAATAAAGTAAGTGTACAACAATGACTAAGGGAATAACCCTGGAAATTTTTAGAGTGTACCGGGTCAATTCTGTTCGGCATTTTTCCTCTATCATTTAAATAAAGTAAGTTGTATACTTAAATATACGTCAAAGGCAAAATACAATTTGCTAACTTTAAGAACAAAATAAAATAATTGTAAAAAATAATAGAAAAACACGCTCATTAATTATTGTATACGCTGTAAAAAATTTCCCGTAAAATTTACGGGAATCGGTTGTGCAGCGAGATGCCAACGGATTCCCGTAAATTTTACGTTGCAAACCGTAGTACACGAAGTCACGTTGTGCCGTGTTTTTCACGGTGAGAAAGGTGTCAGTATACGATGTAAACCGTACACGAAGTTACGGTGTGCCGTAATTGTTACGATGAGCAAGCTGTCAATATACCCAAGATGATAATCACTTAAAAACGTAGTAAAGGTTAACCTGTTACCTTGCAAAAAGTCTCAAAGAAGTCTGACACAATTAGTCTTTTTGAGATATGGTGGACACTATAGGAGTGCACTGATTTGAGTGTATACAAACAAATTACCCAAACCAAACAGTGTTAAAGTAATGTGTCCGCCATATCTCAAAATGGCCTCAGATATGGCGGACACATTACTATAACACTGTTTGGTTTGGGTAAATTTGTCTGTATGCACCCAAATCCTGCAGTGCACTCATGTAGTGTTCAAAGGTAGACACGGTGTGTGGTTCGCGCTGCTGGTTGTATATGAAGGCCGGGTGTGCGACCACATCCACTAGGCTGATCAGAAACAGTGACGTACTCTCGACCATGCACTGGAACATGGCCCAATAATAATCTAGCTCCCTCTGCTCTATGGTTTCTGGTAAATCTAGTAACTCTAGTCGCCCCGCCTGAACTTGCTCATAAGCATCGCGCGTGCGCGGTGTTCCAATGTATCCCAGAGTGCTTTTGGAGTGCCCAGTAATACGGATTTTGGCCGTAAAAGGCTGAGAAAAAGCGAGAACGGTAATTTACCGTCGATATACACACATTTCTCACCGTAAAATCACGGAAAATGTTTACAGTGTAGCAGTATCTTCCTCTCTTATGCCGTAGAAGTCAGGAAAATAGCCCCATGTCAAATCACCCGATGCGCCCGATCTGGACGTATATATAACCCAGGCAAAGTTGTTTACACAAAAATTTGACCGACTTTGACCGACTATAATTTCACCGAATGGTTGGATGGTATGTCAATTGAAACTGAGAGGGTGGAATCAACTTGTTAAAACTCTGAACTTTCTGGACAATACTGTATGAATACTTAATGGTCGATTTCTCGATTCACGGGCTTTTAACTCCCCTTTATTTCAGGAACAACATTTGAGGGAACTTCACTCTGTGCTCAAAATACGCATCGGGTTGATGGCGACACCCTCATGGCACTTCAGCTGCCGATGACTCAACCAATGCGACTAGAGTTCACAGTCAGCATGGGTGATTATGTATGCGTGTACATGTCCCCCAATGGTCCTGGTATAAATGAAGCTTTGCTCAAAGTAGGTAAGTATAGGTACAGGGGACACTCTCTGATAATTTATAGAAAAAGAAGTAAGTACAAAAATCCAAAAGAAAACTTATTAGCACTCTTGTATCTTATCCTTTCTCCCTTTGAAGTCAGTTTAAAAATTCATTTACAAAATGTGTGCAATACAGGTCCCAAAGGTGAAAGAACCCATCTTAGCCCGTATAAATCAAAATCAGCGATGTTGAAATTAACACAATAAAAAAATATATCATCGGTATTCGAGCCAATAATGTTAATGCCTTTGTTAATGCCTTTCTCGTATTCATTTATAATAGGAAATTCCGCCCGAATCTCTTTTGGATTGTGTATGCTTTGTCTTTCTACTAAATTGATGATTCATGTAGGATTATCCTGCTAAATTAATGGCAGCACACACTTTAAAGTGTCATGTTTCAGACACACATATCATAACTTGAAATATTAATCCCAAACTCGGGATCGTCCAGTTTCCTTGAAAGTGAAAGTCCGTGAAAGTTCGAAGAGGCAAAGTCGATTCTCCTTTGACACCCCTACTTCACTTTAGTCGTAGCTGACATACTTTGCGTGTTTTCATCACGGTTCTTACTCCCTTCTCTAACGCCTACTTCAGTTGTCGGCTACAGCCGATTTACTGACGTTGCTTTCCTTCTACCGTTATAGTTTCGTCCATGGCCTCTTCGCTGTGAAGATTTTTTTTCCTTGTGTTGTCCGTGTTTTAAGGGTAAAAGAGGATGCCTTCAACGAAGACTTTGTCGCCCTTCAACCAGGCCTCAACTATTTTCTTTTGAACAGTAATAAGCTTCGCCTTTCGTTGCTGGGCCTCTATAGTAATTGTCCATGATCAAGACTTTTGATCCTTTCAAACTTGTTTTTCTGACGCATAACTTCCGATTTAATTTTTCAATTTTGCAACTTCACTGCATTGCCAGTGCCTTGTTGCTTACACGGTTCCAACTCGTTGGGTGAGCTCGATGTCGTGTTGTTGACAATCAATGTTCAGTTCCCACTTGAGTAATTCTGACACAATGGCTTCGTAGTCCTCTTCTGGGCCTTCTGGTATGCTAAAAATGCGGACGTTGTTTCTTTTTTATTATTCCTCAGTTTGTTCAATGAATTTTGCTTGATTTTTAGCATTTCCTCCGTATTTTCTGGCGGAACACTTTCCCTCTCAAAATGTGCAATTAATCCCTCGAACCTGAATAATTGGTCACGTATTTTGATCAAACTAAAACTGAAGGCTATCATGAAAGTCATTCAGCTTCACACCAATGACCTCGTCAAACTTGCATTTCATATCACACGCAAAACTATATAATCACTGAACCAAGCGACCTTCGACTGACTCATGCTGGTTGTTCAGTTCTGAAATTGCCTTAAAATTGTCATTTGTTATATTCGCTAACTCCACTCTCCTTACTTAGGTGTTCGTGCAATATGAGCACGAACACCTCCTTGTTTTTGTTCTGTTTTTTCAGGTGTTCTTGCAATACAGCACGGACACCTCTTGTTATTGTTCTGGGTTTTTTTTTAGGTGTTCGTGCAATATGAGCACGAACACCTCTTTGTTTTTGTTCTGGGGTTTTTTAGGTGTTCGGCTAACAGCCGAACAACTATTGTTATTGCTATGTTTTTTTTAGGTGTTCGGCTAACAGCCGAACAACTATTGTTTCTGTTATGTTTTTTTTTTCCTCGTCTTCTTCTTTCTCTCTGAACCTTCTCCAGCAATTTTGAACAAAAGTAAAGCTTGTACAAACTTAAAACTTGCTATGTACATAGGCAATAGTGAGTAGATGAAACCGCCACTTTTTTGGAATGATGACGTCATTACAAGGTTTTTAAATTTGAAAATGACCATTTGCTTCTTGCTGTATCTCAGCGAATATAAAAGCTATGATGTTCATACTTGGGCATCGAATAGATGAAGACTTGGGCAACATTTAAAAAGTTAACGCCAAAATCGTACGACCTCAACTTTCGGGTGTTACCCTGGGTCAAAGTTCGCCTTCTTTTTTTTTCTTCAAAAAATAACTTTCGAGCTTATCTACGGAATAACTCAAGAATGAGATTGATTTGAACGTTGAAACCGGGGAACTCTTCTCCAGAACAGAACTCAAAATAGAAATTTAATTGAACCTAGAAACTTGGCATATACTTGAACCTTAACATGAGCACGGCACTTGCACAATTTCGTCATGATGACGTCATCAAGTGTCGAATTACAAGGTTTTTAAAGTTGAAAAATGATCATTTGGTATTTGCTGTATCTCATTGAATATAAAAGCTATGATGTTTATAATTGGGCATGTGATAGATCAAGACTGGGGCTACATTTCAAAAGTTAACGTCAAAATCGTATGACCTTTTCTTCAAGGTCAAGCCCTAGGTCAAACTTTGCCTTTGTTTTTTTTTTTCTTGAAAAACATCATTTTCGGGCTTATCTACGGCATAACTCAAGATTGAAATTGAATTTTACATTGAAACTCATCAGACATTTGAACCTAAATATCAAGACGACACAAACAAGATGATGTCATGATGACGTAATCAGGTATTGAATTACATTAAATCAAAGTTTAATATTTGAAAACAAATCATAACTCATGAACGACATGTTGGATTTTTACAATCTATACATCATCGGAAAGTTCGTTAAAGGTTCAACAAACGCTACACAGAAAGTGACCCCATTTGACCTTGACTTCCGGTTCAACCCAGAAATTTAAAATTTCATAATATTCGTATCTCAAAAACCACTTATTATTTCAGCATAATTTTTGCATCAGGTTGTAGAAAGTTGAGCCTGCTCAAACTTTTGCACAGAAATAACAACATTTTGATATTTACATCTTGTCTTATAACCACCGGCATTAAAGCGCACGTTTGTGTTGACCCACTTTGATAACGCGAGATAGTGTTATAGCGCGTGTACAACAGAAACATGCATTTTGAACGTGTAGTTCAGTTTACATCAACTACATGTAGGAATACATTAAGCATCGCTGGATGTTACCTTGTATATTGCGCACCCCGGCATAAAGATAATCCATGTAGTACTTGAAAAATTCATAACTCCTGAACCACACATTGGATTTTTACAATCTATACATCATCTGAAAGGTTTTTATAAAACCTAACATACGCTACACTTATTGTGACCCCGTTTGACCCTGACTTCCGGTTCAAAGCGGAAGTTGAAATTTAACGTTTCAAAATTCATAATTCCTGAACCACACAATAGATTTTTACAATCTATACATCATTGGACAAGTATTTAACAACTTAACAAACGATATACAGAATGTGACCCCAATTGACCTTTACTTCCTGTTCAAACCGGAAGATGAAATTTAATATTTGAAAAAATCAGAACTCCTGAACCACACATCGGATTTTTATCATCTATACATCATCAGAAAGGGCTCCAAAGATTTAAGAAACGCTACACACTGTGACCTCATTTGACCTTGACTTCCGGTTCAAACCGGAATATGAAAGTAAATGTTCCAACAAATTGTTGGAGGTTTACAATCCATACATCATCTAAATCATCTTCATAAACTAAACGCGCTACACAAAATATGACCCCTATTTGACATTGACTTCCGGTCCAAACCGGAAGTTGATGTTAATTTTTTTGAAAAATTCATAACTCCTGGACCAGGCATTGGATTGATAAGGTAGAATGTTTATTCATTCAATCACTCCCCACGAACACCTTGCTTTTGTCACATGAAAAAAAACTCAATGTCTAGTTTTTTCCTCGTCTTCTTCTTTCTCTCTGAACCTTCTCCAGCAATTTTGAACAAAAGTAAAGCTTGTACAAACTTAAAACTTACTATGTACATAGGCAATAGTGAGTAGATGTTACCCCCACTTTTTGGGAATGATGACGTCAATGATTACGTCATTACGTTAAATAAACCTTAAATAATTAGAAAATTCATATCTTGAGAACCACAAATGCTACAAACAAGAACTTTGCAGCAAATAATAGCGCTTGGGATGTTTAACAAATGTCGTGCACAACTTGACCTTTTTTATCTTTACTTCCGGTTGAAACCGGAAGTTCAAAATTTCAAAAATTCATATCTCAAGAACTAGTTATGATATCAACAAAATTCAAATATCAGTTTGAAGACCGTTTAGCCTGCTCAAAATTTTGCATTGACATAATATCTGTTTGACCTTTACTTCCAGTCATTATAGTGCGCGTACGTGTTGACCTCCATCCTGAACGTGCGTCAGACATGTGTGTCTCTCCAAGCTAGTCGTTTTTGCGCCCTCTACCGGCGACAAACACAAAAACTGGCGTTGCCAACCTGCGGCTACAACCGAAAAGCTAATTTCATAGTCTATTTCCATGAACCAAATTTTTTGTTAGTGACCTATTTTGACATTGCTGTCGTTTAGAACCGGGTTTTTATCGTGACATAAGATTAAAACTAAACCTCGAAATCCGGAGTGGACTTGCAGTAATGATCTCATTGTGGCAGTCTGTGTAACGTTTCTAAAACATTTTAACGGGATTATCAAAATCTTTAGTGTACAAAATCCTGTGCCAGATAAGCGAAATGTTTAAAGGGCTTTCATAAGGTGCAAAATAAAACCAAAATAAAACCTGATGCCAATGTCAAATAAACATATTGCATTTGTGAAGAAACAGGAGTTGTTAAAAATTGTGATGCAAGTTTAGGCCAAATAATAAACTCACGACAAATTGTATAAAAATTATTCTTTATTGTTCAATGTTTTTATTGAAATCTGTGGAACGAAAAAACCCAGAATGGTTCAAACTGCATGTAAACTGTTAAATAATACCAGATAACAATATATTCTATATGTATTACATTCTTAGCAAGAGATTGAAACAATGTATTTTTTGTATACGTAAAGGACATTATTAACAGAGCATTTATTTTAATTAAAGTATTTATATACACATAAGAAGACCTGATAATGGTATCGATATCTCTGTCTATTGCAAACATTTCAGCATACGGTATGCAAACACTTAAGGTTTTAGGACAGAAGTTAATTTATGCTTACAGCATCTTGCTCATCAAGAGTATAACTGCCATGACTGCATTGAGTATAGTAGGTTCAAACCTTCCTGATGATTCAGCCAACTGATGGGCTTAATTTCATTGACCTGCTCAATTACAACATAGTAGCTAAGTTTATTATGCTTACCAGATAAGATTATCCAGACATGTGCAATTTGTGACTGGTACCCTGCTTATTTTTCCTTTCGGCAGTAAATGGTCCAGCTTAAATATGTGGTTAATAAGACCTTATTTTTAATTGCGTCATCACGTTACGTTCAACCGAACACCGTGTTTTTGTGATAAACAAAAACTCTATTTCTAGTTCTTCTCCATTTTCTTCTTCCTTCCACCGAACTCTTCTCTGCAGCTTAACTCAAGATTGAAATTGAATTGAACATTGAAACTCATCAGACAATTGAACCTCAATATGAAGACGGCACAAACTTTATGACATCATGGTGTCGAATTACAAGGCTTTTAAAGTTGAAAATGACCATTTTTGCTTTTTGCTGTATCTTTATGAATATGAAAGCTATGATGTTCATAGTTGGACATCTGATAGATCAAGACTGGGGCAACATTTAAAAAGTTAAGGCCAAAATCATACGACTTTAACTTCCGGGTCGTTACCCTAGGTCGAAGTTCACCTTCGTTGTTTTTTCTTAATAAAATCCTTTTTGAGCTTATCAACGGAATAACTCAAGATTGAAATAGAATTGAACATTGAAACTCATCAGACAACTGAACCTTAATATCAAGACGACATAAACTTGATGATGTCATGATGACGTCATCAGGTATCGAATAACAATAAATCAAAGTTTAATATTTGTAAAATTTCATAACTCATGAACGACATGTTGGATTTTTACAATCTATACATTATCGGATAGGTCGTTAAAACTTCAACAAACACTACACAAAGCATGACCCCTTTTGACCTTGACTTCCGGTTCAAATCGGAAGTTGAATATTTCATAATATCTTGTCTTATTCATATCTTAAAAACTACTAATCATTTCAGCATTATTTTGGTTTCAGGTTGTAGAATGTTAATCCCGCTTAAACTTTTGCACAGAGATAACAACATTTTGACCTTAAAATCTGATCGAAAAGGACGTTAAAGCGCACCTGTTGACCCACACGTTTGCACTATGTACAGTACATCTACATAACGCTGAAATGCACGCAAATGTGTGAATCTCTGTTTGTGTGATGTAGCGGGAAATCTTTGAGTTTTCCCAACAGCGCCCTCTTTTGTTGGATATTTAGTGAAAAAGCACTAAGCGCAGAGCGGAGAATCGCGAAAGTCGAATGATAATGAACAACAACGTCTGACTACATGTAGGAATACGTTGGCATTGGTGTTACAAGATATATTGCCCACCCACAGATAATCCACCAAATATTTGAAAAACTCGTAACTCCTGAACCACATGATGGATTTTTAAAAGTCAAAGACTGCCGTTGGAATCGAGAGACGGAGGATATACGTACGTTCTAATAGGGTTTTCGTTAAAAGGCATTGGATTGGGATAAATTACATACTATCGTGTACCTTATCAAATTTATTAGTATGAAAAACACATTTTTGTTACTGTGACGTCATCAGGTGTCAAATTACGGTAATTCAAAGCTTTAATTAGTTAATCTTTGCAGCACCATATCTCAAGAAGCAAACAGCCGATTTTCAAACTTGTTTCAGTTATTGACTCCTTGGGTATTGGAAATTAGCCTTGGGTAACCGTGACCCCATGTTGACCTTTACTTCCGGGTCAACCGGAGGTGGGACCATATTTCAAGAACTACACAACTGATTTTCAAACTTTTTTCAGTTATAGACTCCTTGGGCATTGGAACATAGCCTTGGGTAACCGTGACCCCATGTTGACCTTTATTTCCGGGTCAACCGGAAGAGAGACCATATCTCAAGAACTACACAACCGATTTTCAAACTTTTTTCAGTTATAGACTCCTAATGGCCATTGGAGATTAGCCCTGGGTAACCGTGACCCCATGTTGACCTTTACTTCCGGGTCAACTGGAAGCGAGACTATATTTCAAGAACTACACAACCGATTTTCAAACTTTTTTCAGTTATAGACTCCTTGGGCATTGGAGATTAGCCTTGGGTAATCGTGACCCCACGTTGACCTTTACTTCCGGGTCAACCGGAAGATTTGACCAAATTTTTGACCTTGAATTTCGATTCAAATCAAAAATGTTTGATTCTTGAATTATGAGACATTTACCATAAATACATGCATGATAAGTTTCAATTCAAGGATCACCGACACGAACACCTGTTTTTGTGATCTCACAAAAACTCAATCTCTAGTTTTTTTTTTCTTCTCCATCCTCTTCTTCCCTAGAACTCTTCTCTACAGCATAACTCAACATTGAAACTGAATTGAACCTTGAAACTCATCAGACAATTGAACCTAAATATGAGGACGGCACAGTTGTCATTACGTCATGATGTCGTCATCAGGTGTTGAATTACAACGTTTTTAAAGTTGAAAAATGACCATTTGGTATTTGCTGTATCTCATTGAATATAAAAGCTATGATGTTCATAATTGGGCATGTGATAGATCAAGACTGGGGCTACATTTCAAAAGTTAACGTCAAAATCGTATGACCTTTTCTTCGAGGTCATGCCCCTAGGTCGAAGTTTGCCTTTGGTTTTTTTTCTTGAAAAACATCATTTTCGGGCTTATTTACGGCATAACTCAAGATTGAAATTGAATTTTACATTGAAACTCATAAGACATTTTAACCTAAACATCAAGACGACACAAACTTGATGACATCATGATGACGTCATCAGGTATTGAATTACATCAAATCAAAGTTTAATTTTTGAAAAAAAATTATAACTTATGAACGACATGTTGGATTTTTACAATCTATACATCATCGGAAAGTTCGTTAAAGATTCAACAAACGCTACACAGAAAGTGACCCCCATTTGACTTTGACTTCCGGTTCAACCCGGAAATTTAAAATTTCATAAAATTCGTATCTCAAAAACTACTTATCATTTTAGCATAAATTTTGCATCAGGTTGTAGAACATTGAGCCTGCTCAAACTTTTGCACAGAAATAACACCATTTTGACATTAACATCTTGTCTTATAACCACCGGCATTAAAGCGCACGTTTGTGTTGGCCCACTTTGATAACGCGGGATAGTGTAATAGCACGTGTACAGATACGGGTACATTGAACGTGTAGTTCAGTTTACATCAACTACATGTAGGAATACATTTAGAATCGCTGTTACCTTGTATATTGCGCAATCCGGTATAAAGATTATCCATCTAATACTTGAAAAATTCGTAACTCCTGAACCACACATTGGATTTTTACAATCTATACATCATCTGAAAGGTCTTTATAAAACCTAACATACGCTACACTAATTGTGACCCCGTTTGACCCTGACTTCCGGTTCAAAGCGGAAGTTTAAATTTAATGTTTCAAAATTCATAATTCCTGTACCACACGATGGATTTTTACAATCTATACATCATTGGACAAGTTATAACAACTTAACAAACGATATACAAAATGTGACCCCAATAGACACAATCGGCGACTCCAGCTAGCGGTGGTCACGTGACGTATAGTGGGTACAGAATCATAACAAACCCTCGCGCGCAGTGTTTAAGCGCGGGGAGCTCAATGGGATTGTCGTAGTTTTCCGGCAGGTTGCTTGAAACATCGAAGAAAAGCTCTGTTTTAACCATCACCTACTGACTTTTTAACCTACCAACTTGAACAATACACGAACTTGGTTATTTTCAGAGACCTCACCGGAGCCATGGGACAAGTTACAGTACACAACGATTCCCTATACCGATTGCTTTCTCTCAGTGGCTACCGCCGTAAATAGTTATATTTAGTCCCGCACTCCCATTAACACATCATTAATTTTCTGCAGACTGTCTGGGCGGAGCCGGTGCTTTGGCACTCCTCTGGCTTCTGCCTCGGTCCGTCTGTCCTTCCCGCCCGCCCCTCCCGGCCCTCTCACGGTTTTTCTTTGCCCCTTCCTCTGTTTTTTCTCTTCTCCCCCCGCCCCTTTCTAAAAAGAACTATACTTGTCGCATCAACCTTTTTTCTTTTAAGCTTGCACTTCATTATGATTCTCACTCGTTACGGGGAGAATCTTCATACAAACCATAACAAATTATAAGCCTTTTGAACACCTTGAGTGCGTATAAACCGGTCTTGACTAACTATTTTCTTTGCATGTCCACTAAAAATCCCTCATAAAATATGATGCCTATATCGAATATTATAAACAAAAATTCGTGGCTACATGATGATCTCATCCTCTGATTTGCTTGAACACGGCTACATGTATGATTTCACTCTTCCCTTTAAAACAAAACTTCCAGGATTGTTTGTGTGCCACTGTTTTTCGGAGCTTTACCAAACCATTTCGACAACGTTTGAAAATTGCAAAACTGGCCATGCACTTCCGTCTTTTTTGGCGGATTTTGGCGCTATATAAGTTTACGTTATTATTATTATTAATATAATATTACTTCAGATGGATTTAGAAAAGTTAAAATCGTGTTGCAACTTGCAACCAACAATTGCAACATGAATCAGTCATGACCCATTACAGCAGTGGCACTCGGATGCTGCCATGTTATTCCATACACACCGCGCTGTTTGTTTACATTGTATACCCACTATAAGTCACGTGACGCCGGTCGCCGATTGTGTCTATTGACCTTTACTTCCTGTTCAAACCGGAAGATGAAATTTAATATTTGAAAAAATCAGAACTCCTGAACCACACATTGGATTTTTATCATCTATACATCATCAGAAAGGGCTCTAAAGATTTAAGAAACGCTACACACTGTGACCTCATTTGACCTTGACTTCCGGTTCAAACCGGAAAGTGAAAGTTAATGTTTCAACAAATCGTTGGACGTTTACAATCCATACATCATCTAAAACGTCTTTATAAACTAAACGCGCTACACAAAATGTGACCCTATTTGACCTTGACTTCCGGTCCAAACCGGAAGTTGATGTTAATTTTTTTGAAAAATCCATAACTCCTGGACCAGGCATTGGATTGATAAGGTAGAATAATTATTCATTCAATCAATCCCCACGAACACCTTGTTTTTGTCACATGACAAAAACTGAATTTCTAGTTCTACTAGTTTCTCCGTTACTTGCCATGTCGATACACGCCATAAAAAAGATAAAACGATGTGACTTACTGACAAAATAAAAACAGAGCAGATTTTACACGATGTAGGCCTACTATGCGTTCCGCCATCTAAATATAAGATTATAAATACATGTACACAAACTGGAAGGCTCACAAGGATAAATTCACGAACTTAATGTTTTCATTTTCTTGTGATATTCGTTGTACAATGTTACATTGTGCATAAAAATGTTGATTACTTTTAATTACTTGGATGTAGATCTGAACCGTTATTTTGGTAGCATCTCCAAACGGGAATCATCCTCTCAACAGTGGACATCCGATCAGAATAACTTTGACGTAGGCTACATCGGAGTACCAGTGATGATCACATACGATAACGGTCGCTTCGAGGTGGCACTCCAAGGGGTGCAAGATTCTACCATGATCTACGACGTCACATCTCCAGCTCAGCCCAGCCAGTTTGTTACTTTTCGTTCCGCCATTAATGAGGTTAAATTGAATTTCACCGAGCCGTGTATTGATGATTTCAATCCACAGTTCACACCTCTGTAAGGTTAATAAACAAATGATGGGAAAATTGTGCCAACTAGGCAGACCATCAAAGTGAAGTTACATTTGCCCGACGCCCTCAACATGTCATTAAATCAAACAAAATTATCTTAATTCGGCCTTTGGCTGCCATGAATTTTTTTGTTGTCAATACACCATTTCAATTCAATTCAATTCAATGTTATTATTCCTCAACCTCAGAAATTGTTGAAGGTTAACTTGATTCCATCGTCAATACATATTGTTGAGGTTACATTTTAACCAATTCAAATTAACTGGTTTATGTGTTTGTAATGCTTTCATCCGATTTAAATAGAGTTCACTTGTTGTCAAAAAATATATATATTACTACAATAATAACAACAACAAGAACAACAACAACAACAACAACAACAACAACAACAACAACAACAACAAACTTAATATCCATGTTATAACGATTAAAGCACTTCATTTATAGATATTCAAAAGCATTCAAAGATTGACAAATATGCGTAATCCATTATTTCAAAAGCATGTGACTAATGTTTACTAAAGTTATTTCTTTGACTTTTAGTATAACATTATTTTTCATTAAAAGTTAAGACTTAATTTTGCAACTTTGAACACAGGTTGAAAGTCTGCGCATGACTAACCTATACTGAGGAAGACATTAGGGATTGACATTAGGGATTGCTTGGGTGTTTAGTGAATGGTCATCTAAAAATGTGTAACCTTGGTGAATGATTTGTCAAAATACTGAATATGTTGATTTCTTCTTTTCTTACACAATATTGTAGATAGAAGTATACTAGTTCACTCATCTTTTCGGAAAAAAAGAAAGTTGGTAAAGTTACTAAACTACGTGACAACCCTTGAACACCAAAAATCCGTGCATATGATCCATAATCTTAAAAGATAATAGTACACAAAATCAATTACAACGGTATATTGTATTCCAAAGGTAAACAACTATGTATTTTCGAGTCCTATCCAGAAATTAGTGATAATAATAACTAGTTTTTTCCAAGGTGCTGCGACGCATTCAGCAGCCACTGCCAGAAACACCAGAGCAACACCCCCTTCTCTTGGCGATAAGTGTAGCTGGGGTCTTTTACACACTGAACACATGGGACCTATGGCTTTACATCCCAACCAAAAGATGAAACAACAAGTTTAAGGACAAAAGTGTCAAGACCGAGACTCGAACCCTCACTCTTTTACAGTTTCAATCTATTTGGAACGATGAACGCTCGCATAACCCAAGCTGCACCTCACATGTTGAAACAACACCTCTTAGTTCGGTATAAGTCGACAGTTATTTCGTTAATTAAACTTTGTTTTTAAATCTACACAGTTAAAGTTCATGATGTTGGGTTTCTAAAGAACGTTCTACTGCAGATTCACACTGTTTAGTTTTCAAATAGAATATGAGCACCAGCAATTTAATTTCCCTAAGAAGCAACAAACACATTAAAACGTACACAACTCGATGATCACGTTTTCGTCTTCTCATTATTATTGGCAATCGGTATAGTCCAAATAAGCAAAGTTGATTTACAAGGTATTAAACAATATACTTTAAGAAGTTCTACTGCTGGTTCACACTGTTTATAAATTGTCTGTATATCAATGTTAAATTAACCCTTGTAAATATTTGTGATGTTGCCACTTTTAGATTAGTTTGATTTCTAAGATGAATTTCGGTTCCTGTGTCAAATAGCCTAATATTCCTGAATGAGACTACTTTCCTTAAATACCATAATTTATGTATTTAAATGGTAATATTTTAAATTATTGAAAAGAGCAGTAACTGGATGTAAAGATAATTTTAGAAAGCAGTTAATCCTGTAAGATTTGAGCCATAATATAAATTGATTGAATTCCATTAAGGTATTGACAATATTTAAACAGTGAGAGTGTACACATGTGCATGAGACAAATGCCTGGTTAATTAGGTGTTCGTGCAATATGAGCACGAACACCTGTTTGTTTTTGTTCTGTTTTTAGGTGTTCGTGCAATATGAGCACGAACACCTCTTTGTTTTTGTTCTGGGTTTTGTTTTAGGTGTTCGTGCAATATGAGCACGAACACCTCTATGTTTTTGTTCTGTTTTTTTTTTTTTTTTCTTCTCCATCTTCTTCTTCTTCTTCTTCTTCTTCTTCCCTGGAACTCTTCTCTAGAACATAACTCAAGATTGAAACTGAATTGAACCTTGAAACTCATCAGACAATTGAACCATAATATGGAGACGGCACAGATTTGATGACGTTACGATGACGTCATCAGGTGTCGAATTACAAGGGTTTTAAAGTTGAAAAATGACCATTTGCTATTGGCTGTATCTCCTTGAATTTGAAAGATGTGATGTTCATAATTAAGCATCAGATAGATCAAGACTTGGGCAACATTTCAAAAGATAACGCAAAAAATCGTTTGACCTTTGCTTCTGGTCGTACCGGAAGGTCAAATTTTGCCTTTGTTTGTTTTTCTTAAAAAAATGAATTTCGGGGCATAACTCAAGATTAAAATTGAATTGAACATTGAAACTCACCAGATAATTGGACCTCAATATCAAGACGACACAAATTTGATGATGTCATGATGACGTCATCAGGTATTGAATTACAATGAGTCAAAGTTTAATATTTGTAAACAAATCATAACTCTTGAACCACATATTGGATTTTTACAATCTATACATCCATCATCGGATAGGTCGTTAAACGTTCAACAAACGCTACACAAAGTATGACCCCATTTGACCTTGACTTCCGGTTCAAACCGGAATTTGAAAAATTCACAAAATTCGTATCTCAAAAACTACTTATCACTTCAGCATAATTTTTGCATCAGGTTGTAGAACGTTGAGCCTGCTCAAACTTTTGCACAGAAATAACAACATTTTGACATTTACATCTTGTCTTATAGCCACGGGCATTAAAGCGCACGTTTGTGTTGACCCACTTAGATAACGCGAGATAGTGTAACACGTGTACAGATACATGTACATTGTACGTGTAGTTCAGTTTACATCAACTACATGTAGGAATACATTTAGCATCGCTGCATGTTGTTACCTTGTATATTGCGCACCCCGGCATAAAGATAATCCATCTAATACTTGAAAAATTCGTAACTCCTGAACCACACATTGGATATTTACAATCTATACATCATCTGAAAGGTCTTAGTAAACTAAACACGCGCTACACAAAGTGTGACCCTGTTTGACCTTGAATTCCGGTTCGAACCGGAAGTTGAAATTTAATATTTAAAAAAATCTTAACTTCTGAACAACTTATTCGATTTTTACAATCTATTCATCATTGGGAAAGTATGAAACAACTTTAGAAACTATATACAGAATGTGACCCCAATTGACCTTTACTTTCTGTTCAAATCGGATGATAAAATTTAATGTTTGAAAAAATCAGAACTCCTGAACCACACATTGGATTTTTATCATCTATACATCATCAGAAAGGGCTCCTAAGATTTTAAAAACGCTACACACTGTGACGTCATTTGACCTTGACTTCCGGTTAAAACCGGAAAGTAAAAGTTAATGTTTCAACAAATCGTTGGAGGTTTACAATCCATACATCATGTTCAACGTCTTCATAAACTAAACACGCGCTACACAAAATGTGACCCCTATTTGACCTTGACTTCCGGTCGAAACCGGAAGTTGATGTTTAATTTTTTGAAAAATTCATAACTCCTGGACCAAGCATTGGATTAATAAGGTTAAATGTGTGACCTATTCATTCAATCACTCCCCACGAACACCTTGTTTTTGTCACATGACAACAACTGAATGTCTAGTTTATATTTGTTATTATTGTTGAGTGAAGTAATTTTAAAATTGCAAAAATCAACCTGTGGTCCATTTTACTCTTCTTTTGCATTTTCCTGCACGTCCCCGACTGTTTTCTCCAGTAGGTAAGGAAATCTTAATAAGCTTTGGTCAGTTAAGATATTTCCATATTTTGTTTAAAGCGTAACACCTTTCAGGGGGTGTCGGTATGATTTTAGCAACACAAAATAATAATAATAATAATAATATAAATTTGTTGGGTAATTAATTTAATAATTAAATAGCATCAACATCTTTTTGCATGTTCCTGCACCATCACGACTGTTTTCTACAGTAAGTAGGGAAATTTTAATAAGCCTGGGTCATTAATGCTTGTTCATGCCCGATCAAGGGTCGTCGAATTTCTGTCTCAACACACTGATTGATAAGCCCCGGAGTCTGAGGTCATAACCCCTATGCTGAGGAATATGCTAATGTAAACAAAGTGCACGAAGAAATAGCAAAGCCCCAAACACCACAGATGGAATAAATCACAACTTGCCAACCGAGTAAGCATGGCCATCAAACTTCGGATGTTTGTTTCTCGATGATATAAAGTTTGATGAGACGGAGGCCTGATTATTATTTGGTTTTTTTGTATTCATGAGTAAGGTAATTAAACAATGCAAATAAGCGCAGTGAAAAAATGGGCCCTCTCTCATGAAAGGAAAATAACTAATGACTTTGTTTTTCTAATCACGTCTCTCACGTATTTAACAAGTGTAGACTAGATTCATCAAACATCTGCTTGAGCAATGCATCAATATCGTGACATAACAAAAATCCGATCACTAACCTGTTAGTTACAGTTGTTTTTTAAGAATTGTGTTTCTACAAAATATAATCGTTCAAAACGAAGGTGTAACTTTTTCAAAATACAAAGTAATTTCAGTACAAAGTAAAGCACCGTAATATTGTAATTTATAAGCACAGTTGTAATGGTTAATAAAGCACTTAAACAAAAAATCAGTTTGTTTATTTGTATTTTTGCAGGAATATTGCATAACCTTGATCATGAGATGAATAATAGCATCGTATCTGCATGAAGCATCTCAAGACCTTTGTTGAATTGAACCAGGTGCAAAGTGCCTGCTGTTTGATTGAACTTTTGAGCAATTTTATTGAGGCTTGAGAGAATTGGGAACTGAATCACTGCTGATTAGTCGGTACAGACTCTTATTTTACTGGTGAACTTGTCAGTCAATATCGTCACGCCCATTGTTTGTTTGTAACACTTGTTATTTAATTCGAAGACGTTTGTGCCGGAACTAAGTTATACGAGACACTGCGTGGATGTTCTTGTACGTTTGCGTACGGTGGTGTACAATCCCGAGTTTGCATTTTCTAATGCATCACAAACTGAGTTTATTGCCTCTTTATATGGACAGTTTGTGATCATTGAAACATTGTCCAGTGCGATTAGAAGAATATCAAGTCCTGAGTCCCATCATCAGGATATTAATAAGCCTTTTGGGAATCTGTGAGGAGTGTCTGGTATAAAAAGCTCTGTTGCTTGACGACAGAGGGCAACAAATAAGCCATATTTTATTTTGAGATTTGTTGTGATCGAGCGGGTGTTTTCCCCCATACCAGGGACCACCGTTGTCATTTTGGCAGCAAATCACTCCAGACGGTAGTGGAGGCTCCCCCGCCGTGCGGCCCAGCCTTACCTGACAAGCCACAGGTAGTGGTAAACCAACACGCTAGCCCAGGTAGGAATAATCATGGTTTTTGTTTTGGGTTTTTGTTGTGGGGTGGTGGGTTGTTGCCCCCCCCCCCCCCCCCCAGCTAACACAATACGTTGTTACAACGTTGCACAACGTTGTGATAAGGTTGCAATTTGGTTGGTGGGATGACAACGTTTTGACTACGTTGCGAGAACGTCAGATCTTAACATGATCTTCAACCAATGTTGTACATTGGTTGCATGTTGGTAATTTATGCAACGTTACCGAAAGATTTTATATGTAACGTGTTCACAACATTGTATTTTGGTATTATTACAACGTAGTATTTAAGTTAAGGCAACAACGTTGTCGATAAGTTATATTTTGGTCTTAATAAAATGTAGTAAATATGTTGTGACGAGAACGTTGTCTGCACGTTGTATTTTGGTTTTATCAAACATCATATTTAAATCGCGGCGGTCACGTTGTCTTGACGTTGTATTTTGGTAACAGTAAAACGTAGTAATTAGGTTGTTACGAGCACGTTGTCTACACGTTGTATTTTGGTAACATTAAAATGTAGTAATTATGTTGTGACGAGCACGTTGTCTGCACGTTTCATTTTGGTTTTATCAAAACGTCATATTTAAATCGCGGCGGTCACGTTGTCTACACGTTGTATTTTGGTAACATTAAAATGTAGTAATTAGGTTGTGACGAGCACGTTGTCTGCACGTTGTTTTTTGGTTTTATCAAAACGTCATATTTAAATCGTGGCGGTCACGTTGTCTTCACGTTGTATTTTGGTATTGCAAAGAAAAAAGAAGCCTATATACTATTCAAGTTGTGACAGCTACGTTGTCTCATCCTTCAAACGTATATTGTAACCAGCACGCTGTGGCCTTGTAGTTTTATCACAGCGTAGTATCTTTGTTTTTACCATCACGTTGTGACATTAGTTTAATTTCAACGTACACATATAGTATTTATGTTTTGACCATAAAATCATAAGGCGTTGTATTTGAGTTTGTGTTGGCGATCTTTAGACCATGTGTTGAATAGTTCAAGATGCTCGTTTGGTTTTGGAAGACATTTATTAGCTAACAACTAAAATTGGTAGGCCTAATGTTTGACCTTGCAAACAATGTTTGTTCTCAATTTAGTTTTTTATATTGGTTGTCATAAATAAAATAGGCACTTGAGGAGCGGCGTTGCTATCACAATGGCATTTAATGATCAATCTGAGTAGTACCAATCATTAGTTGCATTTAATTGAGCTTATTGTGTCAAGCAGCAGTGCGTCGGTGTGGGACAAATTCGATTCTACTCCCCCCCCCCCCTCCCCACCACCTGTACAGTGGCATTCCAAGCTGTAGATAGTGTACAAATATTGAGTGGCTCAGAGTGGAATGGGAGGAATATTATCGCAAGGTAAAATTTGGACTGTTCCATTTCACGAGGCGAAGCCGAGTGAAATGGAACAGTCAAAATTTTACCGAGCGATAATATTCCTTCCATTCCACGAATTAAAGCCACTCAATATTTGTTTTATATAACCGACATATAGATCCTTGTCATTTGATGTATTTTAAAAGTTGCCACGTTTGTGAGTTTGTTTGACAACCAAAAATCATATAGCGAACAATGCACAAATTTAACAGCAATCGGATCACAACCTTTTGCACAGGTGCTCCTTTGTTTTAGCAGCGGCGCGGCGGCGCTGTACTGCTCAAAAACATTGGGAACAAGGATGATCCTGACTGTTGAATGGGAAATGCTATTCCCCATGGGCGAATAGGTCTTTTGGATCGCCGGTGCGGATGGGAGTAATAGTGAATGTCACGTGAAGTAAGTTCCACCAATCAAATGACAAGGATCTGTATGTCAGTTATATAAAATCTTCTAGAGAAACATTTACACTTGATAGGATTTTCTATCCTCACTTAGGCCGTTTTGTCCCCCGCTAAAATCTTCCTCTAAAACCATTGTATTGAATAGTTCAAGCAGCTCGATCGTTGGGATGGTTTTGGAGGACATTTATTAGCTAACAACTAATGTTTGACCTTGCAAACAATGTTTGTTCTCAATTTAGTTTTTTATATTGGTTGTCATAAATAAAATAGGCATTTGAGGAGCGGCGTTGCTATCACAATGGCATTTAATGATCAATCTGAGTAGTACCAATCATTAGTTGCATTTAATTGAGCTTATTGTGTCAAGCAGCAGTGCGCCGGTGTGGGACAAATTCGATTCTACACCCCCCCCCCCCCCCCACCACCTGTACAGTGGCATTCCAAGCTGTAGATAGAATCTTCTAGAGAAACATTTACACTTGATAGGATTTTCTATCCTCACTTAGGCCGTTTTGTCCCCCGCTAAAATCTTCCTCTAAAACCATTGTATTGAATAGTTCAAGCAGCTCGATCGTTGGGATGGTTTTGGAGGACATTTATTAGCTAACAACTAATGGTAGGCCTAATGTTTGACATCTCAAACAATGTTTGTTGTCAATTTAGTTTTTTATATCGGTTGTCATAAATAAAATAGGCACTTGAGGAGCGGCATTGCTATCACATTGGCATTTAATGATCAATCTGAATAGTACTAATAATTAGTTGCATTTAATTGAGCTTATTGTGTCAAGCAGCAGTGCGCCGGTATGGGAGAGATTCGATTCTTTTGCCCCCCCCCCCCCTCCACCACCTCCTGTACAGTGGCATTCCAAGTCGTAGATAGAATCTTCTAGAGAGACATTTTCCCTTGATAGGATTTTCTATCCTCATTTAGGCCGTATTGTCCCCCGCTAAAAACTTCCCCAAAAACCAAAATTTGCTCCTTAAATTCAAGACACTCAAAGTTTGTAGTACTTTTGGGTATAGGCCTACCACCAATGTGTTTTGTTTCAGTTTTGAAGAACAAATTAAAGACGTACGTTTCCGCTCAGGTACGCTCAACTTGCCGCATTAACCAGCGTGCGGAATGCTGCATGTCTATTACAAATTAATATGACAACGTCATGACAACGTAAATATCACATATGCAAATTAGTAGATTGGGCTTAGAAGTTGTACAATTCCTACAAAATATTTGACGAAATTTACCAAATTTATGAACTAGGTGTACTGGTTTCTTCTTGTAATTGTCTAAACTATCAGAGGATCATATGGCCAAATAAAATTCAGTAGCTAAACATGTAATTTTACATTCAGAAATACTATTAAAATGGAAAAAATTAAAAACAATATACACCCATGACTGCCAAAATCAGGAAATCGGGTTGTATATATAGTACATGCTGTACGATGTATAGTATACAGGTGCAGTGAAGTCAGGTAACGGCAACGTGTACTAGGGACCTTACCATGGTAAGTTTGTATATAAGTAATTTATTGATCATGTTGACATATCAATTAACAATACTCATGAAACTATTGTATAATTAACTGATATAGCAAACAATAACTTAATATTGGGCTGACGTTGTGACAACGTTCAGGGAACTAGAAAAAATACGTTGTTGCAACATTCTTTTTAAATGATTATTTACAACAAGACAACGTTGTGTATACGTCGTCGTTTCGTTGCATCATTACGTTCTAAAGACGTACAGGGGAGTCGACAAAGATTCGTTGCTACAACTTACTTAGATAACGTTATAACAACCAAACAAACACGCTCTGGGAACGTTGTTGCAACGTTTGTATAAGTTGTCATGAGGTCACTGGAAACGTGTCTGAAACGTACCAACAACGTGGTTGTTACGTTGCGTTATTACGTTCGGAAGACGTATAGGGGAGTCGACAAAGTTCCGTAGTCACAACGTTATATTCATAACGTTACTTACACCAAAGTCTGACTTCATTACAACATTGTGAGAACGTCAAATTGTTAGCTGGGGGCCTCCCTGGTAAAAGGCCTGCATCTGCACCTAATAATTATTTCATACATAGGCCTAAATATATTTCTCCGGATAATCTGAAAAATTTACTTTCAGATACAATTACAAATCCTAATCATTTTCTTCGGATTTAATGACTGATCAATTTATTGATTGATTATAACCATACATATAATTGATTCAAAATGAATTTGCCCAAATCTTTAGTCAGCTTGTTTCTTCTTTCGTTCTTCAGAGACGTCTTTTGCATAGGCCTACTTTCTTTTAATAACAACATGGGTAACGGGGGGGTCTCTAATGGACATCTGGATGAGGTAAGAGGACAAGGAGAAGTCACTCTTTCAGAATTGTTTGTGTTTCGTCTCTTGCGCAGCGGTCAAACTTTCTAGTGCCTCTCTTATATTTGTTCAGGGGTCAGCTTTGAGTTGTCACTATGTCGCTTGTAAAAAAATGACTTAAAGTTTTCACCTGATTTTGATTTAGTGAAAGTGCTCTTTGTTGATTCACAGCCATAATTGGGTTTGTGGACTGTACAAATAAGATTTCGTTCATTTGTTCTAGACTTTTTATTCGTCGGGTAGCGAGGCAACATTGGCATTACATGAGGTTTGTTTAAATTCAACGAGAACTCTGGCTGATTTTTCCACTGCTTGGGTTTTCGAGTTCAAAAGGGTATGTTATTGTTGATGACGATACAAACTTTGGCGGGTAAAGTTTCAAACCGGAGGATTGTTTCATTTCAGTTGTAGGAGTGACAACAAACAATGAAGGTGGACGAGTTCTTGACCTCTTGTTGGACACGGTCTGGATGCATTTTTTGGTTTACACCACAGCAAGGGGTTTTGTACTGTCTGCCAATTCCTGTCTTGAGATGAGACTACAAACATGCCTATAAAGGGTTAGGTTTAGGGTTAGGGTTAGGTTTAGGGTTAGGGTTAGGGTAAGGGTTAGGGTTAGGGTTAGGGTTAGGGTTAGGGTTAGGGTTAGGGTTTAGGGTTAGACGTAGTCTCGATCCTATTTCAAGACGGAATTGACAGTGTTACAGTACAAAACCCCTCGCTGCGGTGTAAACAAAAACACGCGGTATGGAACACAGTCTTCTGACCCAGCCCTGACAGTGAGTTTTCACCTTCCATCTATTTTCCTTTTCCTCATTTTGTTGAAGTTCTCCGCTGATGCTATGGTTGCTTTCATCTTGTCTAAGTTGTGGAAGAGATTAGTGGTAGACTCATGACACATGGTTTGCTCATTCGATGCTATTTTCTCCATATAGAGATCAGTATAGACGTGTAATGTTGAACTGTCAGAAAACTGTGGAGAATATCAAACGGCTACCAGGGGACCGGTCCATAAATAAAATTATGGTCAAATAATATGTCTGCAACTGAGCGATTGGAGTTCGTGAAATTCGAGCTATAAAAACGTCATCTTGGTTTGCGTGGGGCTGGCCGTCGAGTGTTGAGAAGAAGCCAGTTTGGATGATCGCGATGGTCGCTACCGTTCCAAGTCATGTTTTGTTTTGCTACTGATTGCCTGTCTCCGGACAAGTCGCACTCGCCCATTCTCATCGGTTGTGAACACATCCCGTAACTCCAACAGTTGCAGCATGTTCATCCGAGATTGGCTGACCACTAAGCGTGTTTGAAGAGCTAGGGCTATGTCCACAGGATGTCCAGAATCTTTCGTATTAAGCAAGAAGAGGTGACCGGGGGTTACATTAGGTCAGGGGAATAGTCAAAATGCGAATGAGCGTACGTCAGCCCATCCCTGGCGCCTTTGGATGTACCCCGCCTTCGCAGTCATTCTCTCATCTCGTCTTGGGGCCAAGCGAAGGAAGGACCGAGCACTGAGTCAGATATGTAGACTGGTCCCCTGTCTTTATCCGCAAGGATAAAGACAGGGACTGGTTTTGCATGTCCAATGATTTCATTGGACAAGTTGCGCAGGTTTGCATGTAATGTTGTTTATACACAATGTAATGGTAGCAACTACCAGGATCCTGCCAGTTGCAGGGGCGGATCCAGGATTTTCTAAACGGGGGGGGGCGTGAAAATATACCAAGCAGAAAATGATAAATGAAGTTTGTTGCCCCATTTCTCCCTCCCCTTCTCTCTCTCTCCCTCTTTTTTTTCTTTTCTCCCTCTTTTTTTTTTTTTTTATATGAAAAGGGGGGGCGTGCGCCCCCACGCCCCCCCCCCTGGATCCGCGCCTGAGTTGCTCGAAGCAGTATCTGGCGTTATTCACGAGCCTCGAAGTGTGACGTCAGATGTTCCGGCTAAGTCAGATGGCACTCCCAGAGCTTCGTAATAACCCGATTGGTGGCGCTGTTGTGATTACACAACCGTGCGCAACAACAAACACGACATGTACACCGCATGCGATTGACAAACTACAATACTGTTTACACAGCATGCACAGTGACGAGCCGGTGGGTATAAATTCCACCATTTCATTCAGCGTTATGTTATTCAATTGGTTGAAGATTCATGTGATCACACCCTTCCTTCTGTGATGGTGAATTAATAGAGCTGCAATTCAAGTATTTCGCAGGTTCTTTGAAAGTGAAAAATGTAAGTAAATCTGAAATAAATTAAATGTCGTGGATTTAGAACTCCTTCATTTTTTTTGTAGTAACTCAAACAACACTATTATTAACACTTACTTACGACTACGAGTGCAAAACTCGTGCTTTTATTGTTCCTACCTCTGTAGGTTATGGTATGATTCCTTTAGACCACCCACTGGTTCGCTCTAACTCCTGTCTTTTCCTTCCTCCAGTCTATGTTTAAATAAAACAAATTGCTGACTATTCTACAATTCTACAAAGTACAAGTTACATTTTTTACAACCAATAATTTTAACACATGATTGTACGCGTACCACGAATCCCCACGAAGTGACCTATCTGTCAGAAATCATAAATTTTTGTAAATCGGGTTTTATGTAAATTATGTTCATTCTCATTACTGTTAACGTTTTCAGCAAGTTTCAATACCTAAGTTTCGTAGTCAAAACCACGCATCACTAGATAGATTTGCCATTTTGTATTTTCACGAAGTGACCTTATCGCAACTAAAAGTAGAATAGAAGTGACCTATCTCGATACGCCACTTTATCAATGATTTACAGAGCACTACAACGCACTTCAGGCGCGCATGTGTGACATTTACATTTTCACGAAGTGACCTATCTGGAAGCGTAGTATTTGCACGAAGTGCCCGGTCGGGGCTGTGAACAAGATAGGTCACTGCGTGGTACGCGTGACGGTATGATCATGACAAACAAACAATACATTCTACGTAATTTTGCAAAATTTGGTTCTTTGCTCCACACATCATTCACTGAGTGATGGTCCCTATCGACCTGCATGATGCAAGACTCATGTTGCAACTTCTTGTGCAATATAGGCCTACACGTCGTTTCACAGAGAATTGTTTTCAAACCGATCATTCATGTTGTTTACAAGTTTAAAGGGTCTGTATACGCTTGGTAGGCTAATTATTCATAAAATTAATGGCAATCAAAACATAGGGTAAGAAGTACAGCTTCTGAAAGTGAAACATTTTGAGAAACATTTCACTTTAAGGTATTGTGGTTATGGAAAAAGTTATCAGTTTTTATCCCAAACAAGTTTAATCCAAGAAGCGTTTCTGTCAGAAACGTTTCTCAGATTGTGTATTCCAATTGCAGATTATCCTTCCTGCGTAGACATAACCGCTCCAGAATTTCGGCAATATCTCAAAAACGCTACCACCTTTTGCAATGAATTAGGTTAGTTACTGGGTCTAATTAGATGGCAGTAACTTTGACATCATCGGTCGTACTAGCGCCCCAGATTACGGTCGTAATTTCCCCGAGGGATCTTCAATTTAGACGGGTGCCTTGCCTCAACCGTGATAACAGGGCGGTTGAGGCAGGACACCCGTCTAAAATTGGACAGGTGTCCTGCCTCAACCGCGCTATTATGACGCATTGTGCCGTCGTTTAGTCGCATAGCATTGTCGCATCACATTGTGCCGTTGCCTTGTCGCATTGTGCCTTTGCATTGTCTCAATGTAAATTTCGGATTTCTAGCCATTTATGAAATAAAAATATCAGAGAAACGATTCATGCTTGAATTGTTTCTCAGATGAGGTTGGTGTCCATTCGCGAATGCTCCGGCCAGAGATGCGGTTGGTACCCGCTGTCACACCGCCAAAAAAACATGGATGGATGCAACATTGGTGTGAAAAATACTGTGACAGCTTTGTTGCTGTTTCCTCAGCAAGTAGACACTGTATTCAGCTGAAACTTTCACATTGTGACTTTTAGGCCTATTGTATCTCTCTGTATAATTTTGCCTATAAATAAGCGTTACGTTGACAAATCCTAATGATGACCCTACATGTACATTGTGTATTTTTATAAAACAGCTTTAGGGGGCCTATGAAATTGGGCGCAGCAATTCTGCCTGGTAGGCCTAAATGTTGTCAAGTAAGTTGTTTTCATTTTTATTTAATTTTTAAATTCCTCATACAATATAAATTTGCACACATGTAGGGCCTAAGTAATTATTATTTTCATTCTTCCCTGAAAATTTAAGGTAAGGGGGGGGGTCATTGCCAACTTAGGTTTTAAAGTAATTGTGAAACCTTCGTGAATTGTAAATCTGACTGGTAATAATAATAATAACAGTGGCTTCTTATATAGTGCACATCCGTCACTCAGTGACGCTCAAGGCGCTTTTAACGTTCATTATTTTCCTGCAAGGTATTGTGGAGCTATATTGCATTTTTGAAGTATGAGACCAAGTCCTTTACATAGCACCATGTAATGGTTTACAGGTGTTGTGGTGCAATAGGCTGCCGATCAAACCAGGAACACCGGGGCGAACCCCTTCTCTTTTCGATAAGTGCACTGGGTTCTTTTACGTGCATTACACAACACACGGGACCTACGGCTTAATGTCCCATCCGAAGGACGAAGGTGGTTTTGTGTCTTGCTTAAGGACACAAGTGTCACAACTGGGATTCGAACCCACACTCTGCTGATCAGAAACACCAGAGTTTGAGTTCGGTGTTCTTATCCGCTTGGCCACGACACGCCACAAATAATTTCTATGTATAACACTGGTTGTTTGAAGTTTTCTGTTTTTTGTTTTGTTTTACATTGAAGAACTATGGATAGAACTGTTTCCAATGGTGTTGGAGCTGTGAGCAGTATACAGGTTAATGAGAGAGATACATCAAATATTCACGACACAGAGGTAACATTCAGCCAATCAGATGATGCTGTTTCTAAAGCTCCACCCACTTCATCTGCCAATCAAAGGACAGTCAACAGTTCAAACAACCAATTGGGGGCTGTAGCAGAACCAACTGTCAATCACTATGACGAGGATAAGGCCACGCCTTCCAAGATGACCTGGCATCAGAAGGTCACATTTATAAGTGCTACTCTTGCCACTTTAGCAGATTGTACCTCATTCTCCATAATGGCACCATTCTTTCCCCTGGAGGTAAGTCTTCTTAAGCCCTTTTCACCAGAAAGCCGAAGACCAACGTCCCTTGTTGTGAGCGCCAGTTGTCTGTCCCAAAGGTTGTTTGCGATTTCATGACAAACATTCACACGATCTCACACATCACGTTCCCAACGTCCCTTGTTTTCGTGAGATCGCTACGTGTTGGGTCAAAGGTCAAAATTGTTCATTTATCAGTTTGCTGGTGTTCTGTCGGTGTACTGCGTAATGCAACGTAACAGCGTTTAGGTTACCATCGAACACTTTCTGGTTGCCCGCCATATCTGCTTTCTCAGCGTCTCACAAAACAACAACATAACCTAGCACTGTTTTAGGGCAATTCCACGGTTACTCACGTTACGACTTTGATGTACTTTTGAGTTTCCTTGTGCTGTAATTGCTTTACTGAAAATGTGTATTAACTGTTATCCCTATGATAGTTAGAGTATACCTAGACTTACTTAAGAACCAAAGATGACTTCCAGAAAATGTTGTTAAAGACACACAAAATCGGTTACTCACGTTACATTTCCTGACATGCACAAAAAATAAACGTGCTTTAATCAAAAAGTCTCCTCATACAAACAATGTGTGCAAATTTCTTGTTACTTGATAAAAGACTTTGCCATGAGGCACAAATAATAAGAGTAAAACAAATCTCCTAGAATCTTTAATTTTTTAGGAATCCATGAAAAACACGGTTACTCACGTTACGGTTACTCACGTTACACAGCATAAAAACACTGTAAGGGCAAGAACCAGCAAAGTAATCTCACCAAATTTTGACAGGCTTGTGTTTACAATTGAATAGATCATTAGTTCTGCTAACAATAACAAAATCCCTACTTCTTAATGTATTCTTTCTTTACTTTTCTCACAAAATGGAACTTTCGAGCATGCTATGCCAATGCAATTTTTTTTTATTGAACTCTACAACAAATCCAAAAGTTCTTCTATAGGATTGGGTACACACATCATTACAAATGTTGCAGTTAATAATAAATTAAAGGTACTGTACATGGCAAACCTACAGCTTTACTGAAAACTTGAAGTGGCCTCTGTTATTTGCAACTGCAGGCGCATCCAGTTTCGCAACTAGCTTTTATTGAAAATAGAAGATCTTATTTTGTGGGATTGGCCACTTGTAGTACAATTTCCAGCTGGTCGCATTTTCTCGCAGATCCTTTTGCTTCATATGTTCCATGTGTCTTTCCTTGTAGTCCACCTACATGTATCTCCCAGTTTCTCTCAGTTTAGCTTTAGAGCACATTGTTTCTGAGCATTTGAGAGTGGCATTTCTCTGAAAACAATACAAATATTTCGTTAAATATAAATTATTTAATTACGCAGTGGAATTTCAGTTCAGCTAATAACATTATGGAACAGCATTACTGGCTGTCTTAAGGTTTTAATGCCTTGTAGTCTAAATGTACATCGGAGTGTGAAATGCAGACTCCAAACAAATGTACCGTATGTTCATGTACATGTTCATGTATAAATGTACATACAATAGTGAAAAATCAAATGGTAGGTCCTATAAATGACTTGCTCTATTTCTTATTGAGAAATGAACAAAGCAATCTTACTAATAAAACCTACAGTAGGCCCTATTTGTAAATAAAAACATTTAATACTCACAACTTCTGCCAGGTCGAATAGATCACACAAGCCTCCAAAGTTTGACAACAGTTTGCATGCGCTTGTGATTTTTCATGTGTTGCTCTTCAAACGGGGTGCAATGCATCATGGGTAACAATATGTTGCCCTCATCATTGTTTAAAAGTGGTTATTTGCATACTCTTTTGTAAATAAGGCATATTTGTGCACTTATACATAATACCAGAGCCAACAGTCTCCTCCTTAACTAGTTTATCATGGTTACTCACGTTACATTTGTGGTTACTCACGTTACATAGTTACTCACGTTACACTTTTCATCACCTCACCCAATAGTAGGGGCCTACTGTTAGTGGATACATCAGTAAGAACCCTATTTTTACATTTGAGATTACCAATAGAATTATTATTGCAAGTGGCAAGTTTTAAAACTAAGAAAAAACATTCACTAGGAAAAAAATACCATATTTTGGTTACTCACGTTACACTACCCACAAGTGCTTTTAATATTCATTTATAAATTCCTCATGAAAATTGTGAAACCATTTTTTCTTTCAAATCTGAATATTAGTGCCAGGATGAACTATAGGAAATAAATAATAAACCAGATTATCACTTAAAAGTCAATAAAATAGACAAAAAGCAAAAGTACAATCTTAGGCCTAACAGACCTTTTTAGTTCAGAACCTTTTGTCCACTTCATAGGACATTTTCTTCAAGTGTTTCAAAGACAATATGATAAAGTAAAGTTGTTTCATAAACTTTGAACTATATGCTACAATATTTTATGGATGATGGCTTATAATTATGGATTTGAAATTTTTGGGCCATGTCAACTTTTCATGGAATTGACCTTTAGCACTCCGAAGATCAGAAGATGGACATATTATTGCAGTGGTATCCAATGTTTTCTTGATCAAACGTTTTTTGCTCAGGGGATGAAGGTAACTAAACAGAATTTGCAACACGAACATTTCTTCCACCGACGCCATTTTGATACAGTGAAGTTACTAACTCGAACAAACAAACAAACAAACGACCTTCCACCGCCCGCGTGCATGCGTGGTCGTTGTTCTATGACCTAGGACCTTGGTAATCAGCCGTGCGTCGTTTCACACGAGTGATCTCGGCGATTCTAAACAGGGTTGCGATTTTTGGAGGAGGTCTTGATCCCGGTTGTTTATTACGTAGGTCCCTGGCGATTTCATCACACGGATTCATTTCACACGACGCAAATTTTATAACGGGAATGCGATTTCATTCCCAACGACCATGGTTTAGAAAGCTTGTGTGAAACGGGCTTTAGTGGGGATAGATCCAGGGAGTGAAGAAGAGCGCAACATGTTGACATGCTGAATGACCTAACATATTTGATAATTAAATACTTCATTACAGGAAAGCTCCATTAAAGAATTTCCCAGTTTGGCCACAAAAACTTTGAAAGTATACATCCTTTTCATTAGTGGCTATGTTTACATTGAATTACTTGGGTCATTAAACTTAATGGATGAGCAGTTAATCTGCCTGGGGCAGTCAGCAGCCCTACTGGTTTATGCATGATCCAATTAAGTCCACTGTTTGGAATTTACATGGAGATAACAGGTGTTAGTTGTCAGATGAAAAGAATGTTTTATTCTAGCCTCTTTCTTTAGTGAAGCTTTCCTGTAATGTTTTTCAAAACAGATGAAAATGTTTTTAAGTGATTTTCCAGAGTTGAACAGTTTGCCGTGAAAGGCGTTAGAGCAGACACACACTAGTTCTTCATATGAAGCACCATTTCAATCATGGCATCAAAACTGGGCCCACTGCTAAGCAGCAAATAAAGCTAAGCAAAATATTACATACGTAGAACATGCCTGACTTTTGAGACGGTCCCTTAAAGGGTTTGGGTACTTTTTGTACGACACAAAACACAATGTCCACAGATTTACATTAAACTTACACGGTTTGAAGATAAATATGCGAAATGAGTAAAACAATGTCATAAAAATAATTTTCGTCTCACGAGACGAAAATTATTTTAGCATGTGTACAACGTATTTACCAGTACTGGTATTTACGCGGCGGCGACTCACCTGAAAACATCGCTCTGTGATTTTCACTTTCTTTCTCAAAAACTTGACGACTAATGAAGCTGAAACTTCTACAGGTAAATGATATTACCAACATCTTCATTCACAGTGAGTAGGGATTCAGGTCATGGCCAAAAAATTATCTACAAAAGGTACCCAAACCCTTTAAGTGGATGCAACACTTGTTAACACCCAACAGTCAACATATTTTTTTTTATTTTTTTCGTAGGCTGGAGAAAGAGGTTTGTCTTCATCTACTCTTGGCTTCATCTTCAGTATCTTCTCAATAGCAGCTTTTCTTGTGTCCCCACTTTTGGGCAAAATTGTAAGTACCTCTTTATGAAACGGTTGTGGTTTGCACCTCAGAACTAAACACACACTGGTCATAGATCTCAGTCTTATAATAATAATGACAATAATAATAATCACAAACTCTTTTATAGCACCAAAGTTCATCTAAAGAGATGCTCAAGGCGCTAAATAATTTGGATCCAATTGAAAAAATAAGGCAAGAAAACGGTCTAAAAAGACTCATTTACAAAAAAGGAGAGATGAGAGATCGCCTTACATCACAAGGCCAGAAGGCCACTTCAAAGTGAGGGCTACACTTCCCACCTTTTTCTGGAGCAATTTTGGTTAAGTGCCTTGCTCAAGGGCACAAGTGTCATGACCGGGTATCGAACCCACACTCTGCTGCTGACAACACCAGAGCTTTGGTCCGGTGAACTAGACCGCTCAGCCACATACTCGCCACAAACTATAAAAATACAATGAATAGAAGTAAATTAGGCAGTATAAAAACCCAAGCAGATAAAGATGCCCCCACCCCTCTTCACAAACCAGTATGAAGTTTGTGTGGCGTGTCAATGCCGAGCGGATAAGAACACCGGACTCAAGCTCTGGTGTTTCTGATCAGCAGAGTGTTGGTTCGAGTCCCAGTCGTGACACTTGTGTCCTTAAGCAAGACACTTTTAAACCATTATCTCTGCGTCCCTCGGATGGGACGTAAAGCCGTAGGTCCCGTGTTTTGTGTAATGAACGTAAAAGAGCCCATTGCACTTATCGTAAAGAGAAGGGGTTCGGACCGGTGTTCCTGGTTTGATCGGCAGCATGTTACGCCCCAGCACCTTGTAAACCATTACATGGTGCTATGTAAAGGAATAAGCCTCATACTTACAAATCGTAGCTCCGCATACCTTGCAGGAAAAAAATACTGAACGGTTTGATTCACCCATCGGGTGTGATAAAGCAATTGTATAAGAACTCAGTATTACAACCTGAATAAACTCGGAGCCAACAGCAGGGGAACAAAACAAAAAAACATAAAACGGGAGGTAGCCAAGTACAGTTATTAAGAAAACAGATGAGTCCCCAAAGGGTCTTGAAGGAAGCTATGGGTGTAGCTGAGCAGACTTGAGTCGGTAAGCAGTTCCAAAGTTCAATTTTGAGATGATTTTTCTCTGCCTTTATTCCAGCTACCTGTTGTTAGAGCTCGATTCATGTTCTTGGCAGGTTCGTTCCTGGCTGGAGGCTGTAGCATATTGTTTGGGTGAGCAGAACCAGGGCCCAAGGGAGTAAAAGGTGCTTAGCGAGTATTTATGCTAAGCACTAAATAACGGGAACCATGTCACAAACACTTATATTATTATTATTATTATATATTTCTGGTAATGAAACCAAGGATGCCTCATAAGTGAACTTAATCAATGTAGTTCGCAAGCCTGAGGAAACCTGTAAACAAGGGTGCTTGCTATGTAATCCAGAAGCACTGGGGTTAACCCCTACTCTTCCACGATAAGTGCTCTGTGTTCTTTTACGCAAGTTTATCCATTTCAGGACGCGCAGTGCACTTATACACTCCTAACCAGTCCGCCATTTTGGAAGTCAAAATGTACACAAAGGAATTGACTCCCAAACACGGTGGAAATGATGGACACGCATTGTGGGGAGGTGTTTTAAACTTCAAGGGGTCATTATTCATGAATGTAACATGGTATTTTGGCTGTTAACCCCTTTCTGAAAAGCAAATTGGCAGTACTTTATTTAGTATGGAATAAACTTCCCACTCATCTGATAAATTCTACTGGTCTCACTGTTTTTAAAAGGGCCCTCAAGACCCATCTTTTCTCTGCTCTCATGTAATTTGGTTTTCTCCAGTCTGCCCCCCCCCCCATCTTTCTGGCTTTCTTTTCCTTTTCCAGCGCTTTGCATCCTCTGAGTGGTAAAAAGCACTTTATAAATGTCCTGTTTATTATTAGTAGTAGTAGTTAGTAGTAGTAGTAGTAGTAGTAGTAGTAGTAATAGTAGTAGTAGTAGTAGTAGTAGTAGTAGTAGGAGTAGTAGTAGTATGCTCTGATCGTCTTCAGGAAGCTAATTGCCATATTTTTGTATAACCCAACTTCGTAGGCTCTTAGATGATATGCCAACTAAGGAGACATTTGTCGCCTACTCCTTCATCCTTCGTGCCTTGCAAGGTGTAGGATCTGCTGCCAGTATTACAGCCTCTACAGCCATTATTGCTCACACCTTCCCTGATAATGTGGGAACGGCCACGGTAAGTTGCCTTTTTTGATTAACTTCTTAGAGATGTCCACTAGACGTCTTTGTTCATCTGATTCTTCATTATTAGTCGTCCCCCTGACAGTTCTTGAGGGGATAGGTCCTTTTCCCATGCTGGCCCTTACCTTTGGAATCAGCTCCCACTCACAATACATAGCCTATCTGCTCTTAGTGATTTTAAAGTTGCTCTCAAAACCCATCTCTTCCTGAATACATGTAGTGCCATTTGAACCAAGACTCCTGTGCTGGTAGCTTGTTTAGTTTAAGATATTGATTTTATTATACAATTGATACATAGATGTGGTTTTAAAATGTTAATTTGGGGTTGAACAAAGAAAAATTGACAAGAGCGTGCCTTGAACCAACGACCTCTGAATTAACGTATCGGCGCTCTACCAACTGAGCTATCTAGCCCTATTTAGTTGGCGGTCTCCCTATTATGTCAATATCTTTGTTCGAGGGTGCCAGTCAGAAGCCAAACAACCATTAACTAGCCAGGGATCGTAGACTTGGGTGTGATCAAAATTCAGAAATGAACTAAAAATTCTCTGTACAAAACAAATAGACCATATATTTGAAATGTGACATCATCAAACGTTTTTTTTTTATTTAGACAAAAATTTCCCTGGGTGGATTAAAGACAATGGCATTTTACACATTTTTAACTTGAGGTTAGAGACTTCTAAGTTGTCCCCCCATTTTCATAAAGACTCACTATTGGAAAATGAGTGGATCACAAAACTGAGTTTGACCTTGGAGCCCTTCTTTAAGGTTTACCCTACACCGATGCAGAGTTTCTCCTTAAAGGAACATTACAGAATTTGTTTTTGCTAGCTGGCAGTGAAAGCACTTTATATAATCCACCATATACATAAACTGACAAACCTGTAGTTTGAGATCGATCGGCCATCTGGGTCACGAGAAAATAGTGAAAAACCGATTACACATTTGCATGTGTTATACAATGCATGAATAAAACGCTCATCAGCGATAAACTCCAATCGGAAATTAGTTTTATTTATTTCTCATCAAACATGGCATTTCAGACAGAAATATTTCTAGGGATGTTTTCTACTATCATCATCATTAGACCGTGTAAGTTTTATGTAAATCTGTGATCTTAAAGAAAATTTTAATTACCAGTTCTGTAACGTTCCTTTAACTGTAGTCGGTTGGCTAAATGGTAAGCTTTCTGCTTGTTCTCAGCCATACACTTTTGCTTTGCCGAGATTGAGAACAAAGAGCCATTTCAACTGCTTTATTCCACATACTGGGTATGATACCTGGCTATACAACAGTATAAGATTGTTTGACCTCTGACTGGCGCCCCCCTGAACAAAGATATTGACTAGTTAAGGAGACTGGCAACATTAGGGCTAGATAGCTCAGTTGGTAAAGCAAAGGTTGCGGGTTCAAACCCAACTCTAGAAAAGTTTACTTTGTTCATCTCGTAATTAATTTATGTCCAACTCAGTTTCCCTTGTGGTTTATCACTTGATTTTTTTTTTTTTTTTTTTTTTTTTAATGAGATATCGCCTAACATTACAAGGCCGGACGGCCACTTTAAGGTGAGGGCTACACTTAACCGATTTGGGCAATCAACCCAATTCAACTGCCACCAGGGGTACATTGCCACCTACTCCTTTGGCTGAAACAGGGTTACCCCCTTCACAGTCCAAAAGGATGTAGGCATGGGTATCATCCACTAGGAGCCTGGCTGGTAGAGCAGAATGCACTACTTTCCCAACTTTTTACTAAGCAGTTATGGTTATATGCCTTGCTGGTCAAGGGCACATGTGTTATGACCGGGATTCAAACCTACACTCTGCTGCTAACAACACCATAGCTTGGGTCTGGTGAACTAGACCGCTCGATATTACTTGATATTTTGATGAAATGTGTTTGGGTTTTGTTCCAGAGTTTAATTGAAATGATGTCTGGCATTGGATACATGATAGGACCTGCTCTGGGAGGACTTTTATATTCAGTAAGTATCAGCCACTAACCATCCCTAACCCATTAAAATCCTACTGCATCTGTTGTTGATTCGGTTACACTGAGGATTGCACTTGTCAAGTGACAATGCTTTCCATTGAATCAGGCATACCACCATAATCAGAGTCCCAACAGTTTTTTGAGAGTACTGCACTTATAAACAGATTTTGCTTATGGGGCCAGGCACACCACCATAATGACACTCGCATCAGTTTAGGTGTTGAGTTATAATATAAAGTTGGACTGAGGACTGCACTAGTAAACTGATAATGCTTTACATGGGATCAGACATACCTCCACAATCAGAGTCCAACATTTTAGAGAGATGACTGCACTAGTAAATTGATGATGTTTTACATGGGATCAGGCATACCACCATAATCAGAGTCCAACAGTTTGGGTGTTGAGTTACCATATACAGTTGGACAGAGGACTGCACTAGTAAACTGGTTATGCTTTACATTGGATCAGGCATACCTCCATAATCAGTATCCAACAGTTTGGGTGTTGAGTTATCACATGGCATTGGACTGAGGACTGCACTAGTAAACTGGTTATGTTTTACATTGGATCAGGCATACCCCCATAATTCAAGTCAAACTCTTTTTTGAGAGGACTGCGCTTGTAAACAGATTATGCTTTACATGGGATCAGGCATACCACCATAATCAGAGTCCAACAGTTTAGGTGTTGAGTCACCATAATGGTGTTGGGTTTTGTTAGGATGGATCCTTTTAAATCACTCTTTGGAGTTAAAGTTAATGGACACAAATTAAAGATGCTAGGTCCGACTTTCAGCTGTTTTGACCCAAACATTTGTATTACAATTTGAAATAGCTATTGTTATTGACTCGAGCTGTCCCGCCATGGGTTCGAATCCCTATGGGTAAATTACATACAGATGTCCACTTACAAAATGTTGGTTGTGTGAACTGGTGCGTGACCTGCGTTATACAATGGGTCAGCACCATTTTCTCAATGGCCAAAAATGCTTCTTGTCAGGCCATCTCACATGGTTTGTATGCCCTCTAGTTCTATTCTATAACTCTATACGTATACAGGCCTGATGCTTCATTTTTCAAAGGGCAAGAGCACCAAGGCTTATAAACAAAACTTGTAAGCTTTGTTGAACCCTTGAGAAAGACTATTCTATTCTAGAGATATGCACTACTTAGTGCATTAATCGCATGTCATTTTGGCTGGTAGGTGGTTTGAAAAAAAGTTTATCTTTTTGTTCACTTGTTCTCATAGGGACGTTAAGCCGTAGGGCCCGCGTACTGGGATTGGTAGTGCAAGTAAAAGAACCCAGAACACTTATCGTGGAAGAGTGGGTTACCCCGGTGTTTCTGGTTCACAAAGCAAGCACCCTTGTTTACAGGTCTCCTCAGGCTTGCGAGCTACAGTGATTAACTTCACTTATTAGGCATCCTTGGTTTCATTACCAGAAGTTTATAATAATAATAATAGTTATAAATGTTATTATTAATACTAAACAATTTTCCTGTTTGGTTTGATCTCCTTCAGGCTGGTGGCTTCAAACTGCCATTTTTACTGCTGGGAGGAATAGATTTGGCAATCGTGGCTGTTAATTACTTCTTAATGCCTGAGCATGGTAGGTACTTGTTAAATCATTGTAAATTCATAAAGTGTAACATCCATGGCATGGATGGCTAGTGCGTAAAGCGCTCGCCTCTCACCACTGTGGCCCTGGTTTGATTTCCGGCTTGGTCCATATGTGAGTAGAGTTGTGTGTTGGTTCTCTCTTGTGTCATAAGGGATTTATCTCCGGGCCCTTCGGTTTTCTCTCCGGAAAAATCAAACACTTTCAATCTTTGGCTGTGTTCCGTTGTCATATATTGGTCGATGTGGCTTGCTGCCAAAGAAGCCTATACCTGCGGCTCGACCACGCTGTGGCCACGTCCTTCGCAATTCAGCTTCTTAGCTGCAAATAAGGATAATATGGCCGTTTACAAATTAGAGGCAACAGTTATGGCTATGGCTAGATTTCTTCATCATGCGTTGAAATATGGTACTTCCTTAGAAACACCCTTAGCAACAGTCGCAGCCGTAGCTGTAGCCGTTATTTTCATCCATCACTCCCATCTCGGTCTAGTGCATCGGACTCAAGGTCTTGGCTGAATCATCAGTGTGGGTTTGAATCCCATTATGAAATTTTAAAAAAGAACATAATTTATCAATTAATTTTGTTTTAGTCAATCTTTAAATTCATAAGAAACAGGGCCCAATTTCATAGAGCTGCTAAGCACAACAATTTGCTTAGCATGAAATTTCTTCCTTGATAAAAACAGGATTACCAACCAAATTTCCACGTGATTTTCAGGATAAGCAAACAACAGCTGAATACCATTAACAAGCAATATGCAACACATGGAAATTTGGTTGGTAATCCTGTTTTTATCAAGGAAGAAATTTCATCCTAAGCAAATTGTTGTGCTTAGCTGCAGCTCTATGAAATTGGGCCCTGAGCAAAAGACAATTGCCAGATGCGTCAAATCATAACTAGAGATCTATGAAAAATTGAATTTGTTAAACTGTTTTTCCCTCAAAAACATCCCGCACTTTCTGCTGTAGGAACGAGACATGACAAGCTAGGTTCAATGTGGCAGCTACTCCGTATACCAGCTGTCTGGGTGGTTATGCTGTCTGTGTTAATCGGCTCATTGTCATTGGGCTTCATGGATCCAACTTTGTCACCTCACCTCAAAAAGGTCTGAACTTTAGCATAGTTTTGTGATGCTTTTACTCTTATACCAGAGCTGCCAACTCTCCCTGATTCTGTTTTGCTCTTATGCCATTTGCATTTTCTGCTTTCTTTTATTGCTCCTTGGTATTAAAAGTAGGATCATACTTTGGTAATGAACCCTACCTGTTAAAAAGATAGTAATGGTAGTAAGCATCCTGTACATGTCAACAAATTTGAATTTCCAAAGATTGCCTACAGGAAACTTTTGGAAATTTCTGGGTATCCATTTAAATGCTTCCCTCAATACAGCCTGAGATGCGGTTGGTACCCGCTGTCACCTCGCTAAACGTGGGGTGTCGTGGCCGAGCGGTTAAGAGCGCCGGATTCAAGCTCTGGTGTTTGATCAGCGGGGTGTGGGTTTGGATCCCGGTCGTGACACTTGTGTCCTTGAGCAAGACACTTAACCATAAGCTTCTCTCCACCCAGGGGTAAATGGGTACCTGTGAGGGCAGAGATGGTTCTTGTGATTGATTTAGCCAAGTAGCGCATTAATGTTGCACAGGCTGTATACTCCCCAGGGAGCTGAGATGGTTTAAGGAATGATTTAAGGCCCAGTGACCAGGGGTAATAATGTATGTAAAGCGCATGGAGAGTTCTCCCAGAACTGAAATGCGCTCTATAAGAACGTCATATTATTATTATTAAACGTGGATGGATTTGATGTTCTTGATGAAAATCCGTTACAGTTTTTACTGTTTTCTCAACAAGTAGACACTGTATTCAACTGAACTTTCACTGTTGACTTTTATTGTATCTTTCTTGATAACTTTGCCTATAAATCAGCATTACATTTTTGTATGTTTAATTGGTTTTGTTTTTTTATTGCACAATGCTTTGTGATGTCTAAGTGACATGGAAAGGTGTTTTGTATTTTTTTTATTTTATTTTTTTATTACTAAGTTGACAAAAATGAAATCATCTTACCTTAAAATAATTTACTGTTACTCTTGTTCACAGCTGGGCCTAACAGTAGATGAAATAGGGCTGGTGTTCCTTAGCTACGGAGCAACCTATGGGCTCTCTGCAGTACTGTGGGGTTACATTGCTGATAAGAAGGTGACAATCAGTTTGACATCACATAATTACAAAGCACCACCCTCCAACTCCCCTGCCAATACCCCCCCCCACCCCCACCCAGGACATACATGTAGGAACATCCCGTTTGCCATAGTTTTGGCAGTGAGGGCAACGCTAACATTTTGTGTTGCGTTCTTGTGTCGTGGCCAAGTGGTTAAGAGCACCGGATTCAAGCTCTGGTAATTATGATCAGCAGAGTGTGGGTTCGAGCCCTGGTCTTGACACTTGTGTACTTCAGCAAGACACTTAACCATTATTGCCTTGTCCTTTGGATTGGATGTAAAGCCGTAGGTCCTGTGTAATGTGTAATGCACGTAAAAGAACCCAGTCAGACTTATCGCTAAGAGAAGGGATTTGCCCTGGTGTTTCTGGCAGTGGCTGCTGAGTGCATCGCAGCACCCTGTAAACCCTTGTATGGTGCTACATGAGTTGGTGTCATGATTAAAAAAATTCAAAACCTGTCTTAATATGTTTTTTCAATTGCCTTGAGTATCTTATTTGATATGGCACTACATAAGACTATATGTTATTACTTCTATATCACTGCTTATAATCACATGATTCGTAGCTTTCTGTAATTGTTTACACTATTACTTATTGTCTTCATTTGAGGATACCAAAGTTGATGTTATTTTTATGTTCCTTTTTTGTTTCTTCTTTTTAACAAAGAAATGCACCAGAATCATGATTGTGATTGGGTGCTATGGAGGTGCATTGTCTTTCTTATTGATTGGTCCATCGCCGTACCTTCAAATACCAAAAGCTTAGTAAGTGATGCCAGCTTTTACATGTACACTGTATGTATCAGAGCTGCCAACTCTCCCTGATTCTGCAGAAAGTTCCCTGAAAATAAACCAGTCTTTCCATGTTCTGATGAACAAATTTTAAAATCTCCGTGATATGGAAACATTTTCCCTATTATGTTGAATATAATTCGAAATATCTCCCTGATCGTTGTACAAAATCTCTCTGATTGTAGGATGCAAATGTTGGTAGCTCTGATGTAGAATGTCAAGAAGAATACTCTTTAACTTTCAAGTCTTGACTAAAGTCCCATCTTTTTAGAGAATCATTCTGCCAATTATTTTTGTAACTTCTGTCTTTTGCAGTGGGTTGTAATTTTGTCTTTGCTTTGTAATGCCAGCACCTTGTAAACCCTTTTAAATGGGTCTCACAATACATACAAACTTTAAAAAACCTGTCTTAAAAAGTTTTGTTCTTTGTTCAATGCCCTTTACCACCTTATTGGTGGATACGTGCGCAATATGAGATTCTAATATTATTTGATGGTAGGTGGACTGTTGTTAATAGTAGTTTTGTGTTTTGTACTAACGGCACATCTTTTAAGAGAGGCCTCCAAATGATTGTCTGCATTTATTCAACTTTTTGCAGAAGGTCTTTATTTTTATACTCGTTTTTCTTTTCATTGTTTGTCAGTGTGTTTGCACAGGTAGCTAGGTATAGATGCACGTTGGGTGGCAATTTGGTGTCGCACTGCAGGCGCACACCCAAGAATTTTACCTGGAAGGGGTCCATAAAACACCCACTCCCTAAAAAAAAAAAACAAGGGTGAAATTATGGGTATGATGCAAGTTGGCAATCGGTGCAGGTTTAAAGTTAATAAAATGAGAAGGAAAACCGTTTTTTCTTTAAGTCATCGAGAGCAGAGAGGGGTACAGACCTCCTGTACGAACAGGTTTTAAAAAGGATTCATTTCTCATTTTGAACATTGTTTATCACGTTTGAAAAGTTATACATCATTACTGTAGCTGATAACTAAACTTAGTCAACAAAATCATTGATGTCATCATGATGTCATGAGGGACCAAAATACATTGATTATTAGTTTAATATGTACTGTAGTTCGGATCTCTTGAACTACACAAGATAATATCATTATCTTTGTGTCATTTTGAAGTAAATGAAAAATGTGACATGCTTATTTTATTCATGACGGTACTTGAACTTTCTTCTGGTTCAAATAGGAAGTTCAAATAATACATATTTAATAAGAGTTGAAAGAGTTAAAAACTAAATTTAACATATTCTAGTATGAAATCTTGATGTTTTTATCTGTTTTCCCCTGTGTTTTTGTTCTACGAACAATTAACCTCTAGTTTTTCTTGTTGTTTTTCTTTCTTTTTCGGATAAGATTTTGTTTTTGATAGATATAAGTATGAGAATTTTTTTTTTTTTTTTTTTTTTTTTTTTAGCCATACTGCTGTAGTCATCTTTTCGTGTCCGTTGGGAGCAGTATCGATGGCAATGATCATAATGCCAACCTTTCTTGATATGCTCAGATCAGCAGAGTAAGTACATCTTATACTATCTGACTGTGGTTGATTTATTTTTATTTTGTTTGTATTGTCGTTTATCATGTCTTCATACTGACTGATTCCTTACCAAATGAAAACTCTTGGTGGCAGCATTAATTTCTCCAGTACACAGCTGTGTCTTGAGAGAGTTGCGACAACTTGCGATTTGAAGCAATTTTGGTCCAAAAAAACACATTTGCACACACAGGGTGCTAGACTAGACTGCCCATTGGGTTGTGCTACATTTGGATCAGTAACCACATGACCTAAGAAAACTGGTCCCTCTATGTTGCAACTTTTCCAATACACAGCTCTACTCCAGTATTATAAAAAGAAAATTGTTCCTGGACAGGGAATAAAGTGGTCAACAATTGTTGGTGTAGTGTTCTCACATGGTGGGGTCAATTAGCAATCCCCACTGCCCCACGATTATGTATTATTGGACAGAAGTACGCCAGGTTTTCAGGCCTGGAAATTCATCTTTGAGAGGGCAAGACCATTTTCATTTTGCAAATGGCACTTCCATTGGAAAATCTTAAAGTCTATGGGAAACTATTGAAGGGGCACCAAGGCCAAGACCAGGGCCCAATTTAGAGCTGCTTAAGCACAACAAGTAGTTAAGCACAACAAAATTATGCTTACCAGAATAATGTTACCTGCCACATGCACCATTTTTTACTGGTATCCTGCAAATTTTTGCAAAGCACAAATCTAGATTTTTGTTCTTTGAGAACTTGTCTTGCTATATTCTACTGCCGCGGAGTAGAATTCGGGAGACTATTTTACTGCCGCAGAGTAGATTTTCGGAATTCGGGAGACTACCAAGTTCTGAAAAGAACTGTCCTGCTTCTTAACTACTACCTGGGCGGAACGTTTCGACTAGCTTGCTCTAGTCATCGTCAGGAGACTGAAGAGTGTTGGTCTATTTATCAGGATTCAGAGGTTTCAGTGTAGAGTCAGTCACGGCTCTGATTGGTTCTTCTGAAAGGAGAACTCTGATTGGGGGCTTAGAGGTATTATGTGGGTTTCCCATTGTGTGTGATTGCCCTGTGTCAGTAGAATAAAAATCTACACAGCAAAGTAGATATACACATAATAATAATAATAATACACAGTTCTTATATAGCGCTTTATACTCCCGATGGGTGTCTCAAAGCGCTCAGTATTTTTCCTACAATGTAAGTGGAGTTACTTGTTGAAGTATGAGACCTATTCCTTTGCATAGCACCAGGTAATGGTTTACAAGGTTTACAAGGTGTTAACATGGTGTTACCGCAAGCCAAATATACACTATTAATGTTGTTTAGAATGGCTGATAATCAAAAAGAAACATTTGAATATGACTTATTTGTTTTTTCATCTTTTATTTTGTTTCGGCAGATGGTACGGGATTCCAAATGACTTTGCTTTAAATGGAATAATATCAGGACTGTGGGGTGCGCAGTTTTCTTTGGGGTAAGTCATTATTTGAATGTGTAACTTGTTTGCTATATTTACATGTTCGCGTATTTTTTTTTTTTTTTACTGTTCATAATTCATTGTGCACTGATGTGGATGTGGATTGAGTAAAGTGAATTGATAATGAATTGAATTGAATTGAGTAATCGCCACTTGACGTAAATGAGAGAATTGAAAACTTGTGAAAATTTACAATAATGTGTTTTGCTGTATAGTGTTGAAACTTTATTTTCACATTTGAAAATTATGCTCTTTAATTTGTTGAAAGTTTTTGTGTGTTTACCATTTTAGAATTTGTAAAATACAGTCCATTCCGTGATGATTCCCATTCCAATACGAGACTCGAAAACTTGTGATAATTTTAAATAATGTGTTTTGCTGTATAGCTTTGAACTTTATTTTCACATTAGAAATGCTGTTTCATTTTTTGAAAGTCCTGTAAGTTTACCATTTTAGAATTTGTAAAATACAGTCCATTCCGTGATGATTCCCATTCCAATACGAGACTCGAAAACTTGTGATAATTTTAAATAATGTGTTTTGCTGTATAGCTTTGAAACTTTATTTCACATTAGAAATGCTGTTTCATTTTTTGTAAGTCCTGTAAGTTTATCATTTTAGAATTTGTAAAATACATTTTATTCCGTTATGATTCCCATACCATTTCTTGTCAGCTTAAGGCCCTTTCACATGACAATTTTTAACAAGAGACCTTAACTAAAGTTACATCGATGTAAACAAAATAGCAAGTTCCAGTCGTGTGAAAGCTATCCTTGTTAAATAATAACCTAGGACCCTTGGTTTTTTTAACAGAGATCCAGACCTCATATGTGGATTCCTAAGATTCCAGTCTTTGTTGATTTGCTGACAGCTTCTTTATTTATTAAAATGTTGATAATTTTATTTCTCATGTTTTTAGTTCTATGATTTATCTGATAAAAATGTTATCAACACCAAAATGTGTTTGAATGTTTTTGATGTCTATTTTGACAGTACGACTCTTGGACCCATTTTTGGAGGGTATCTCAGTGAAGGGTTCGGGTTTGAGAAAGCCACGACTGTTCTTGCAGGGTGCTCCATTATTGGCATGCTTGTCATGTGTTTCTTTGGAGTGTGGGAATATCGCTGTGGGAAGGGGTGAGTATTCCACCTCTTTGGAAGTGTCTACTTTTTGAGAAAACTGCAAACAAAATATCACAGTATTTTCATCAAGAATGTCGAATCCATCCACGTTAATGAGCATGATGAGGTGTCAGTGGGTACCACATCTCTGGCCGCAGCATTCACAAACAGACACCACAGAAATTTGAATCTCCAAAACTCCATGATTTCTAATCAACAGGGGCATTTCAGACAAAGTAACTTTGCAGGATGCTTACTACCATTACCATCTTTATAACAAGTACACTGCAAAAACTGGGGTGTTAACAATGACACCATGGGTAATGTCATATATAGACATCGAAAAAAGAATCAAAATTATCATCATCAGTCACAGGGTATTATTATAACACAAATGTAATTGTTTTGGCAGATATTAGTGTTATTTTAACACCCTATGGTGTAAATTTCAATTAGCTCTTCAGTATCTATATGTGACAACACCCATGGTGTCAATTTTTGCAGTGTAGGCTTTCTGATAAAATTTACACAAATGTTTGTTGGGGTCTTTACCAAAGTTTGACCCTACCTTTAAGGCTCTAGGTGTTAAATGAAAGATTGAAACCCAGAAGCACCAAATGCCAAATCAGTTGAAAGAGTGAGTTTCAAGCCTTGAGGGGTTAGTTCTAAACCCCAAGATAGGAAGAGGTAGAGGAACCCAGGTATGGAAGATTCCAAACCCAAAGGGTTTGAAACCCTAAGGTAGTGATGGGATGAGTAAGCCCATGTCACTGTGGTCAAGTGGTTAGACTTGCAGTCACAAGGTTGTGGTTCGAATCCGGCCAAGCTAACCGCTGATTCCTCAAAGACTAGAATAAGTATTGTCGTCTAGTTACTGAATCACATTTTATTGTTTTGTGCAATTTATAATCATAGACGTTAAACCAATGTTTGTATGAGAGAGATTGGCGGTTGCCAGCTTGGTGTTTATACCCCCTTTTAGGAGCTTTGTCAAGTCCCCTTGTTAAGATCATTTGAACAGGTTTTTTTCCTATGTAATTTTTGATGATGAACAATGTACATAATATTGTTTCTTTTTGATATTGTTTACTTTTGTTTGATGTATTTTTTAACAAATTTGATGTGAACATGTGCAATTCAGTTTTTAACTGCGATACATGTTTTTAACAAACCATTTTTGAATTGATTTGAATTGAAAGCAAAAAAGCCTTCAAATAATGAACTAGGAAGGGTTGTTTGAATTGCAGACATGAGTTTATCTTAAATATTTTGAAAGGATAGATTAAGTTTGTTTGTCAGGCTGACATGCTGTAACGGATGTTGTAACCATTCTTTTCTTATTTTCCTCCAGAAAGCGGATTCCATCCTCCAGGGCTACTCTCCTTGCTATTAATTCGACAGATGAAGAAAAGGCACCCTTGCTTGGAAGCGGAGAACCAAACGACGATAAATAAGAATGGAAGTTCAAAGTTGAGATTTGGAATAGAATCAGAGAGAGAGATAGTCTTAGGACCGAAATGGCCAGCCGTTTATATTCTTTGGAACCCATAAATAAGTTGGTTTCAAGGGGATTGTTTTGACTACCCTTCAGAATACCCCCCACCACCCCATGCACACATGGACACGGACCCCCACACATTTTGTGGACCAGGGCCCAATTTCATAGAGCTGCTTAAAGGCCCTGTACACTATTGGTAAGATCGAAAAACACAAATGTTCACAGATTCACACACAACTTACATGATTTAAAGTAAGTAATGTTAGAAAGGGTTCCTTAAAATATTTCTGCCTAAAATGCTATCGTTTCTTAGAAATGAGTAAAACGGTAGTTTTTATCACACACAATAAAAATTTGATGTTTGAAAAACAGAAAACACATAAGGTCTCTTTTCACTATTTTCTTGTGACCTCGATGACCAATTGAGCTCAAACTTTCACAGGTTTGTCTGTTCATGCATTATGTTGAACCACACAAAATGTGGACACTGATTTTGAGCTGTTACCAAAAGTGTACAATACCTTTAAACACAAAAAGTAGCTAAGCACAACAAAATTATGCTTACCAGAATAAGGTGTCCAGCCAAAATAGCATATCACATGTACAATCTGTGACTGGTATCCTGCTTACTTTTTGCTCAGCAGAACATTTGTGAGCACTATTTTCTGCTTAAGCGGCTCTATGAACTTGGCCGTGGTAGGGAGGGCTTCTCTTTGTTCTCCCATTGTTTGGGTTTTTATTATATTTTGTTTGTTCTATCGATGTCCCCATTAGCCTTTTTGAGATATGGTGGACACTATAGGAGTGTACTGTTTGGTTTTGCTCTACTGACAAATTTACCCGAACCTAATAGTGTCATAGTATTGTGTCCATGAATCTCAAAATGGCTTACTGGTTTTGTACACGAATGCTAAGCAAGGACGTTCTCGTTTTGTCAAAACACTCGGATCCCTTTTTGTTAAAGTCCTCGGTTTCAACGGGTAGACACACTCGTCCTTACACTCGCCTTCAATTGCACATCTTTCCCCTCACAAACAATTATCAACTCAATCTTCATGATTCATAGATAGAGAGATAGATGTATACAACTTTATTGTTCCACCAGGGAAAGTCGTCTGGCCTTTTGACAGTAAAAACAAAAAGGAAAAACTACAGAACACCATATACAAACGTTTAGACCTATTTAGACTGACTCCGCGGCAGTGTAGTTATTAACGAGAAGTCCCCCCGATCCACATAGCGAAAGTAGTAGTCCCGCCCGATTTCCTACCTCTCGCCCAGGTATATTAATGAGAAGGAGAGTTCTTTTCAGAACTGACAAGTCTCCCGAATTCCAAATATTCTACTCTGCGGCAGTAGAATAATAAGCAAGACAAGTTCTCATAGAACAAAATCTACCTAGCAAGCAGATTTATGAACTTATAAGTCCCCCGATTTCCGAATATTCTACTGTGCGGCAGTAGAATAATAAGCAAGACAAGTTCTCAACGGACATCTACCTAGCAAGTAGATATACACATAGTGTTACCGCAAACCAAATATATATTGATACCTCACCATGCAATGCCTCAAATCCTATACCGTACAATAATAGTTAAAAGCATGGGAAAATAACAACTTTAAAATGCTAGTTAGGAACCGTAAAATCACTAATTAATAATGAAGCAGTTATTAGTAAGAACAATCCAACAGGAATGGTAACAAATTTAATAAAATTTTAGATTTAGCATTATACATTCTAATAGCCGAGGTAACAACAGAGTTACTGCGTTGAGAGAGGAAATTTAGCATTGTGTGCGAATTCTACGTTGTATCATGTATAAGCAGGGATTCTGTGCTGTTCATGACAAATGCTGGATATATAGTGGGTGGGAATTATCAGATAAAACGAACCTTATACGTGCTCTGTGTCCAAATTATGTGTCAGCTTGCAAGGTTGACCCTTAATGTTAATTGAGCTTTGACTCCATCTTGATTTTCACAAATTCAATCCACTGTTCCAAACCGAGGCAAGAAGGGCAAACCATGCCCTGTTTGCCTCATCTTATGAGAATCACGATCAAGTAATGATCTGTTTAATTTTTCCAAATACCAATTGCTTTAGTTTTTATACTTGTACCTGGTTTGATATTCATGTATGTAGACTTTAGATAATTATTGCCTGTCACCAGTAATAATATTGAGAAAATATAATTATCTGTTGCAAACTGTTCGCCAACCGAAAGTACCTGCGGTGTAAATGCAAAAAAAAATAGGTAATGGCCTGGCGTTTAGACCCTGTAGCAAAGTCTTCATCGAATGCTAAAATTTAGCATTCGATGAAGACTTTGCTACATTTAATGCTCATGTAATGACTACACAACACACACAAACAAGTATAATGGTGTAACAGAAGCAGTTAAGAGGAAATAAGCTAAAGAAGAGAGAGAGGCAGAAAGCTCATAGAAAAAGCTAGGAATGAACAATGACGAAGGAGATCGATTGGGGGGTGGGTAGAGGGGAGGGGCTGGTTTAACCTCAAGATTTTAGAAACACATCAAGGGGGACATCTGTGGAAAAAGGAGAAAGCAAAGTGAACAGTTTTTAATCATTGTCCCCGGGACTGGCCAAGCGAGACCGGGGAAAATGGAGCACCACACCAGTAGATCCTGGACCTCTTGTTGCGCAAGTATTTATGACGGCTCGAATTACACTCGCCAATACTACCGAAATGTGTGTGTTTGTTAGAACTATACTCTGTAACTCCCAGGTCAGATTTGACCCGGATTCCTGGTCCTGTGAGGCTTGACCCATTCCTGGGTCAGTATGATCCGGAATGTGTCAAAATGACCCAGAAATTGATCAAACTGACACAGAATCTGAGTTAAAGGTATCGTACACGTTTGGTAATGACTCAAAACAAATATTAGCATAAAAACTTACTTGGTAACAAGCAACGGAGAGCTGTTGATAGTATAAAACATTGTAGGAAACGACTCCCTCTGAAGTAACGTAGTTTTTGTGAAAGAAGTAATTTCTCACTAAAATAATAAAAACTTCTTGCAAGAAGTTTGTATTCCTATCTGAAAGCACACAAATTTGTACAACAAGGGTGTTTTTTTCTTTCATCATTTTCTTGCAACTTCGATGACCAATTGAGCCCAAATTTTCACAGGCTTGTTATTTTATGCACATGTTGGGATACACCAAGTTAGAACACTGGTCTTTGACAATTACCGAACGTGTTCAGTGCCTTAAATGCGCAAGGAAACCCAATACATTTGTTGGATTGAACAAAGAAGTTTCCTGGTCTTTGACAATTTCCAAACGTGTTCAGTGCCTTAAAATAATGCGCAAGGAAACCCAATACATTTGTTGGAAAGAAGTTTCCTGGTCTTTGACAATTTCCAAACGTGTTCAATGCCTTAAATGCGCAAGGAAACCCAATACATTTGTTGGATTGAACAAAGAAGTTTCCTGGTCTTTGACAATTTCCAAACGTGTTCAGTGCCTTTAAAATCCTATTTTTGGGTCAGCCTGACCTCATCCCCCCCTGGGATTCGGAATCCGGGTCAATTCTGCCCTAGTAGTTTTTAGAGTGTGCAATGGTCATTATTTATCAGCATCTTATTACATGTATATTTTGATCATATCTAGCCTTTTGTATTCTGTTGTGTTTCGTTCATTGTGATGGGCATTATTAATGTCGTGTTATAGTATCAAGCCTACGGAGCTCTGGAAGTGCCGTCTGGCTTCTGGGGATCTTGAGAAAACTGTCATGGGGTGACGACAACCAAAGAGTTTTTGTAATCGGAATGATATATAATGTATATATAATGTTCATTGTGATGTGCATTATAAATGTTGTATTATAGTATCAGGCCTACGGAGCTCTTGAAGTACCGTCTGGCTTCTGGGGATCTTGAGAAAACTGTCATGGGGTGACGACAACCAAAGAGTTTTTGTAATCGGAATGATATATAATGTATATATAATGTTCATTGTGATGTGCACTATAAATGTTGTATTATAGTATCAAGCCTACGGAGCTCTGGAATTGCCATCTGGCTTCTGGGGATCTGGAGAAAACTGTCACGGGATGACGACAACTAGCGCTAACGACAGCCAAAGATTTTTTTGTAATCTGAATGGTATATAAAAATAAATGTATACATGTATACATATATGCCAAAATATAGTACTATTTTTCAAATTACAAATTTTATGTATACTGAAAGTACAAGAGAGATCATGTTAAAATATACTAAATTTTTATATGAAGAAATATATTTAAGATTGCATTTTATCAAACAATGTTTTGATCTGGTGTCTTTTAACCCGTTTGTTGATAACGTTTCTATGCCAGGCCTTTGCCATGTGGAAAAGCGTAAAGATTCACGCTATTATAGTAATAGACCTTATGCATTGACGTCATCCAGCCGCCATCTTAGAGGTAAAACGATGACGAAACAATCGAAACGCACAGATTTGTACGCGCGGCGCACAGGATTGGCCAATGAACAACCTCCTTTTGACCTCTAGGCGAGGGCGCCCTACTGAAATGACATCATGTGCATAAGGTCTATAGAGCCACCGGAAAGTTATACAAAAATGAATTGTAACACGTACTTTGCGTCGGTCTGATCCATTTCTGGATCATTTTGAAAAACAATTTCAGGGTTATATTGACCCGGAAATGGGTCAGGCCCCACAAAATAAAAGTATAGGATTTTTTTGATTTTTTTTCTGTTCTAAGGCAAAAAAAAAACATGTTAAGCGTCCCCACCCGCTTCCTTTTTAGAGTCCGCCTCCTTTTTGTTCTCTTTTTTTACGAAAACAAAAATCCCTGACGAAAAAAATAAATGTTAAAATAAGTAAGATCGTATTTTAGACTTCAGCACACCGAAAAAATCATACCGAAAAAAGCTGGCAACTATCTTGAAAAATGGCCCGGCCGGTTGTCTCGAAAAATGCCTGTTGGGCGGCCGTTTAAAAAAAAAATTTAAAAAAAAAACCTCCTTCCTTTTTTCAAAAAGGCAGGACGCTAAACATTTTTTATTTTATTTTTTTTTTGCCTAAATTGTAAAAAGAAAATTCTTTAAATGGCCGCACATTTCGACCCCAGCATGCAGAGTCTTTCTCTAAATTAATGAACACAGCTCTTCCAGAAACGTTAATGTCGGTATCGTACTGTCGTCTTGGAACCCTACCGCACCCCACCAAAACAAACAAACAAACAAAAAGACAGAAACTGAACAGGTGGAGTAACACAGCACCGCTATTTGTATTACCATACGGATGCTCTACTTGAATTATATAAAGTAGGTTGTAATTTTTTGTTAAAATAAGTGTATATCCAGTTAATACCTCTAACATGTGTTTCTTTAGGCTTTAAAAGGCCCCTTTTCTCGTCCAGTGGCCCCTGGGGCCGATTTCACAAAGAGTTAAGATTGATCTTAACTATGAATCAATCTTAACTGCTAACCAAAGTGTGATTTCAAAATACAAATCACTATGGTGATACTTACAACTCTTCTTAAGATGAATCTAAGTGCTTTGTGAAATATAGCCCTGGTTCCTACCCACCATACGTCATACGAAAGTGTAAGCCCAACGACGGTATATCACGTGTTTTTTAAAAACAAAAGTCAGCCAGCGCTTATATCGCGCGCACTGCATGCTACGTTGAGCCAGTGTGATTATTTGAAAGTTAGCTTCCACAGTTGACGGACGGAGAGCACGAGGTGGGAAGCATGAATTGGCGTTGTTGTGTTGTCTTCTTGAGCTGTATCGTCATTGGCCCAAGGTTGTCTCATGCTACTGATCAAGCGTGTACCGTACGCAGTAAGTCTATCTTGTTTTCTTCCATCTGACCCAAATTTAACTCCTTTTCATTATAACTCAAGAACCTTTCGAATTAATCAGCCATGTAAATCTCTTTGGATACTGTTCGTGATTTCAGGATTTTCTCCAAATCTCCTTGAGCCTTCAAATTTGAAAGAGGTAAAACGGTGACCATATAGGGAGAAAGAAATAGTTCACAGTGTGTCCAAAAACCTGTAGTTTCGTCTTTCAGATGATGCACCGAGTCGGTAAGCCTCCTGAATTGTCGCATCTGGGAGGTTCTGAGTCTAGAACCCATGCCTTCAGGGATTTTCGCAGGAATGTTCACATTCGTCAAAAAAATCATCCATGATTAATAGTGACTAGCACTACTAATGGTTGGGTCTTTTTGTTAAGCAAAATTATTGGTGTGCAATGTTTTGTATTTATTTTAACAAAACTCAGGAAAGTACTGAGTATACAGTGCTTAATACATCGGTGTAAGGGTAAAAATAAATATTATTCTTTATCCCCGATGCAAAGTTAACATCTATTAAACAGATTTATTGTTTCATTTGTTGAACCAAATACTCATTTCGGTTCGGGGCATGGTGGTATTCTTACCACGGATGGCTTAATTTGTGATTTACAAACAGATTTAACTTACAACTAGGCCTATAGTAAGCATGTTGGTTGAAGCTTTTAATTAAAACAAAGCATAAAAAGCCTTGACGAGAATTTCAGCTCGTTTGACTGTGTATAGCCCGTGACAAAGTGAAGGATCACGGAAGGCCTTTTGAACAACTCGCCCCATTTTGTTTATTGGGCCTATTTGAAGTGGTCCTAAGTGCGTTTTGGTGTGGTTTTTTTCAACTCGACATTTTTATTTCCATATTGGTGAAAGAAAAAGGAGAACAATAAATAAATTTGAACAATGATTTAAATCAAAAACAATCAAGAACTGATTTAGAGAAAAATAAATAAATAATGAAAACAAGAAAATAATTACATGAACATAATATAATGAAATGGAGACGGATTAAACCAATGTGGGGGCATTTTCAGAAGCCAAAAGGAGGCTTGTATTGAAATGCCCATCTGACAAATACAAAACAAAACAAAAAACAAACAAATATTAACATTGAACTTAAAGAGGAATACGTTGAACGACGAAATAAAGCTGATGATAATAAAACTAAAACAAAGGTGGTAATAACAACAATGATAGATGGGGTTTTGAAGAGGGACGACATGAATATTATATAACTCCACAGATTGGTAACAAGGCAGGAATGCATAAAAGAAAGGAAACTAAGCCGAGTATTTGGAAACCAGCAGTGTTTTAAAAGTGAATTTGAACTGACCCAGTTTTGACCCCGTTTTACATTCCATCTAGATATTGCTCACTAAACATACAGGGAAACCTAAAACAAATTCAACAAGTGCTTTTCAGTTTTGTCTATTGCAAAGATAGAACATTGAACAATTGAACAGACGAAGCCTAGAGCACGATCATAATATTCACTATATCAACAATTAATGCCGACTCTATATAACCGATTTTTAAAGCACGCGGACAACTTTGGTAATGTCGTCACTTCATGTAACTCAACATAATTACATGAAGTAACATGCATGATACTCTTTCTACTTTAGTCTGATTTCCGATTGTTTCGCCCTCTTAAAATCAGGAGGAAACTGTTATTAAAGCCACTGAACACGTTTGGTAATATTGTCAAAGACCAGTGTTCTCACTTGGTGTATCCCAACATATGCATTAAATAACAAGCCTGTGAAAATTTGGGCTCAATCGGTCATCGAAGTTGCAAGAAAATGATGAAAGAAAATACACCCTTGTTGTATAACTTTGTGTGCTTTCAGTTAGGAATACAAACTTCTTGCAAGAAGTTTTTATTATTTTAGTGAGAAAGTACCTCTTTCTCAAAAACTACGTTACTTCAGAGGGAGTCGTTTCTCACGATGTTTTATACTATCAACAGCTCTCTGTTGCTCGTTACCAAGTCAGTTTTAAGGCTAATTTATATTTTGAGTAATTACCAAACGTGTACGATGCCTTTAAAGCACGCGGACAACTTTGGTGATGTCGTCACTTCATGTAACTCAACATAATTACATGAAGTAACATGCATGATACTCTTTCTACTTTAGTCTGATTTCCGATTGTTTTGCCCTCTTAAAATCAGGAGAAAACTGTTATTAAAGGCACTGAACACGTTTGGTAATTGTCAAAGACCAGTGTTCTCACTTGGTGTATCCCAACATATGCATAAAATAACAAGCCTGTGAAAATTTGGGCTCAATTGGTCATCGAAGTTGCAAGAGAATGATGAAAGAAAAAACACCTTGTTGTACAAATTTGTGTGCTTTCAGATAGGAATAAAAACTTCTTGCAAGAAGTTTTTATTATTTTAGTGAGAAATTACCTCTTTCTCAAAAACTACGTTATACTTCAGAGGGAGTCGTTTCCTACAATGTGTGATACTATCAACAGCTCTCCGTTGCTTGTTACCAAAATTGTTATGCTATTGTTTTGAGTCATTATCAAACGTGTACGATACCTTTAAATAGCCTGAAAAGTCTATCCTATAATGAACGTTTAGGTCAGCCTTTGTACTCAATAAAATGTTCCCTTCTTTTTCTTCGAAGGACCCCCAAAATATCATGCCTGAAGTAACAAACCTGTGAAAGTTAAACTCAATTGGTCATCAGAGTCGCGAAAAAATAGAGAAAAACCTCATCACTTTTTTCAAACATCGGATTTCCGTCTCACGAGATCCAGACCTAATTTTATTGTTTGACTCTTGTCTCAGTAGCAAATCAAGCAACATTTTAATGAAATCCAGCAAATCACTTGTTGCCGTTTTCGTTTAAAGGCTGAATCCTCTGGAGTGGCATGTGGTTGGTCGTACTACAAGATAAACAAGTTCCCGATCGATGCAGGAATCCAGACGGAAACATTTCCCTGGAGGATTGCTGTGGTATAAACCTTCATCATCAGAGTGCCGATGATTCCCTCCCATAATTAACAATTATTGCTCTTCGTGTCTGTAAAAATAAATGAGATAGACTGTTTATTGGATGCACAGGATGTCGTCTGTCTCGCCTGGTACTTAACAAAATAATAATAAATTATGGAAGCTCGCCTCCAAACAAGGCTAAATAAAAGCCACTCTTGGTAAGGGGCTATAAGAAGAGAACTATTATCAGATTGAAATAATGGGGTGCTTAAGGTAAGAATTGATAAACCGTCTAGATCGTATGTGGGGAAACGTGCACCAGGCTCTTAATTGTCATTAAAACTCCTCGGAATACTCACACTGTCGTTTTGTTTTTTTTCGGTTCAACATTTTGGCGACATGGTGCAGATTCTGCGATAAATTTATAGCTTTTCAAGCTCCATATGGTGCCGGATACGCAGTAAAATAAACACTTCACAGTGTGAGATTCCTTCAAAATATGAAGTGGTTCATCTATCCGCCTCAACGACCCCAATTAATGGATTCGAAGAAAACGTCTATTGTTGTTTTGTTGGTGTTCGCAATTAAAACAAATTTGGTATATAACCTGTAAACTATATAGTTTTGAAAATGCTTTAATGTATGGTAAACTAATACAATTAACAGGCTTATTTCTCTATTATTATGGTTTGTCTTGGTAAAGTACCGTTTAAAGTTTTCCCCAATAAAAAATATAAACATTAACAAATGCGATAAACAAACAAATAAATAAATACAAATAAATTTCTGTTAGCAGGTCTACACCCAAAATACGCAATCGGGATCCTTTTAATTTTAATAAATAAAATAATAAAGTTCCTGTACAGCGCACAGTGCATGGAAGGTCGTGTTGTTGGTCGCGCTGGCAGAGAAAGGCCGAACCTAGGTGGACTGACAATATTCGTGCACTCAAATAAGAAGAAGCATGCATGAGCTAACAACGACCGCGCTCGTCAGGGAGGCTTGGAGGGAGTTTGTTTCTCGGACCACCACGGGACGGCGGACGCCCTAATAGACTAAAGAGAGAGACAGCGCACAGATCCTAGTAGCTAGATCAAGGCCCTTTACAAAATTGTTTCCCTGTTCATTATGCATATACTTATTAGGCAATTACTCGAACTTTCTCACCTGGGGAGCATGCAACCGGACACCGCCTCGTTCTCGATTAAGGAAGTATTTCAGACGAAAATTTTCATCCGAAGGATTTGTGCTTGTAACTTTATCAATGAGCTCTCAGATGTATGAAAGTGTATTATAGGACAAGGTAAAAAATAATATTCCGTACGTACGAATAACTAATTCCTATACGCACGGATTACTATTCCGTACGTACGAATGAGTAATTCGTACGTACGGATTACGTTCAAATTACTGGCAGTACATACGACATTGACGATCACTCGGTAACCCGTCATTATGAATCAGCAGCAGCCTTTGATAAATACCTTTTTTCAACTTGGTCTTTAAGTCATATAATGCGTTAATGCCTGTAGCTCTGAATCATGGAGTAGTTTCAGTCAAACACATCTCCGCCGGCTTTTAACACATGATGTTATTATTATTTATTATGATTATTATTGTGTATTTCTGGTAATGAAACCAAGGATGCCTCATAAGTAAACTTAATCACTTTAGCTCGCAAGCCTAATGAAACCTGTACACAAGGATGCTTGCTATGTGAACCAGAAACACCTGGGGCTAACCTCAACTCTTCCACGAGATAGTGTTCTCGGTTCTTTTACGTGCGCTACTAACCCTAGTACAAGGGACCACTTAATGTCCCATCGAAATGACAAAGCAATTATGATATTATTGTGTATTAAATAAAAAATGTTTAAAAGCATCATTATGTAAAGCATCTTGCTCAAGGAAACAAGTGTCACGACCAATACTCTGCTGATCAGCTGGAAACACCAGAGCTTGAGTCCGGTGCTCTTAACCGCTCGTCGGCCACGACACGCCAAGTCCTGTTAATGTAGTAATACGTTAGTAAGGATTACCAATCCGCACGATACGAATTACTATTCCGTATACACTTGATAGGGAAGGTATACGTTTGGTAATAACTCTTAACATTAATGGCAATACAAACCTACTTGGTTAGAAGTAGGCTACATCAGCTTTCGATAGTATAAAGCATTTTGAAAATCATTTCACTTCGAAGTAATGCACGTGGTTATGAAAAATATATCAGTTTTTATCCTCCATATTTAAATCTGAGAAACGTTACAGTCAGATACGTTCCTCAGATTGTGTTTTCTAAATACGGATTATTCTTCCTGCGTTGACATAAGCGCTCCGGATTTTCGGCGATAGCTCAAAAACAAAAAAGGTATACTTTCCCTGTTATACACTTCCATTACAGATGGAAACTATTATTATTATTTTCGATAATTAACAACCCTGTAGGCCTATTTTGTCTTGTACAGATACGTTCGCAGCTTGCCGTGTAAAAGTTGCCTCGATGAGATTTATTATTATAAGTCTGTCCTTTTTAGAACTGTACTTGTTCTCTGATAAATCACTTTGTGAAATTTAAGCTGGCGAATTTTTAAATAGAACTCCCTTACGGGATGATTGGTAGTTAATTATGCCAACTTCACCGTAAAATGAGCCTCGTAAAAGATATGGTTTGACTGTAATTTCATCTGTTCAAATGAGAAAAGATACACAAAAACGTGTGGGAAATGTATCATCTGGGGGGTTAATAAAAGTCCGTATATCTAATTGGATTGCCTTAACGGGAATTCTGAGTTGTGTTCAATTTGATGACTATATCTTGTTTTATGACCAGTCTTGGAGATAATTATAGGCTTAGACACGGATATGAAAATGAGATCGTTATTTCCACTTCCCGCATTGTTAGCTTGTGTAATCGTCAGAGTTCTCTGCAATGGGGCGTTGGGCCGTACGGGAAGTAGCCTTTCGTCAAGGCCTTCTTCGTTGCTTAGACCATAGAGAAAGGACTTTCTCTATGCTTAGACAAGGCTGTGTAGCCGCGAAGCGTCGGGAAGGGAAGACCACATAATATGCGCACACACGCGTTCTTCCAACTTGATTCATGTTGTTTTTGTTTGTTGTTGAACTATTCCAACCAATTTAAACATACATTATTCATAATATTTATATGCGAATAAGTAATGGTGGAAGGTTAATTAATCACAATGCATTGGAGGTTAATGAATGCTGATCCCATCGCTTATAATGATTTGTTTGGAATTTTGCTACCCCGGCAAAGGAGGGTAGCAAAAAATCAAGAAACAAAGAAAACAATTCTTGACAAGTTAGAAAAGGCCACCTTTGTATCGCCACTCGCGCGTGTGGTCTCCAGTTCCAGTCGCTTCGCGGCTACACAACTGTCTAAGCCACGAAGTCCTTGACGAAAGACTATCTGGGAAGATGAGCTGCTGATTGCAAGAGCAGTTGGACCAGTGTGACCTCGTTATGACCTGCCTGACCTCTTTATGACCCGTGTGACCTATTTATGACATTAGTGTGACTTGTGATGTGTGACCTACGTATGTTTGCACGGGATGCACGTGAGTTACGTAAACTAGAACGGGAAATAGGAAAAATAAAAATAAAAATAAGTGAACTGGTGTTAGTCATACTTTCAGAGAAATTGTCGCAGACGTTCTGATTCAAAATTATAGTATATTATATCTTGTCACAATTAGCTCTGCCAGTCATGGATCGTTTGCCGTGCATTTTGTCCAAACAGCGGTATCAATCAATCGTCGAACATCCGAGTGTGGACGGACTTTTCAAGGACTATAGCAATCATCAGTTGGGAAAAAAAACAAAATGCAACTTAGACATGATACCGGTAATGGGTGTGATCAGGAAGCAATCAATTTTGATCTGAGCGTCGACATTAATGTTTCTCGGACGTCATTGCCGTTGTAAAATATTATTAAACATTGTTATGCATGGTTCTCTGCATTGAAAACAAGCTATCCATCAATTCAATTTTAATTCAATTCAATTCGATTTTTATTTATTTCATCACAGTTAACAAGTTAAAAGTGAAGAAGAAAAAAATTCCGATGTGCACAAACATGAAGTACAATACTGCCTAAAAGACAAAACATTCCAAATTACATACTCAATACTTTCTCATACAAATACTTTTTCTCCTACATCGTAGCTTTATTACTCACAACCAAATTGAATCAGAGCGGTTATAAGCGGTCCAGACTCAAGCTAATGGTCCCGTGTACTAGGATTTATTGCACGTAACAGAACCAAGAGCACTTATCGTGGCAGAGTGGGGTTAACCTGGTGCTTCTGCTTCTCATGGCAAGAACCCTCGTTTACAGGTTTCATCAGGCTTGCGAGCTACGGCGATTAAGTTCACTTGAGACATACCTTGTTTTAATTACCAAAAATATATGATAACAATAATAATCCGTCACCATTTCTTTAGCTCGACATAATAACCGATCAATTTCTTATTGGTTTAACATTCAATATAGTCATGGCCGAGAATCACCGCACGTGATTGTGGATACGAAAGTCGACCAAAAACTTGAACGCACTGTATACATAGAGTGAGTGAAGTTGTTTTAGTGATTGACACCATGCAATTAATATAATGCAAGTTTTAACCACGAAAAACATTGCAAAAACACGAAAAATTTGCTTTGCAGAAACGAAGGTGCACCTCTAGGTGGCACGTCTGGCCAATTAAAACTGTAGTTTCCATTTGCATTTTTCTTAACCACGCCCCTTCTTCAGCGCTCTCTTTGTGTGACGGACTATTGTGTATAAGTAATTATAAGCAATCTGACGTTGAGGTAAATAAAATACATTGTCTGCTTGTAAATATAAAAATAATTTGTTGATTAGCGGAGATTGAGGTATTCTCAAAAAGGAGTGTAGAATTGCAGCAGTGGGACACGCATTGTGACAATTTTAAATACAAACTGCCCGGCACTCATACATAATTATGAAACAAGGTCTACATCTTGGACAGTGGAGTAACTAAGCCACGGGGGCACGTCCCCCACCCCAAGTTGCCCCCCTCCTCCCACCCACCCATTTGAAATTTTGTTTTAGTATGATAATTTCGATAATTTATCCATTTACACGCAGACAATGTATTTGTGTTTACACTTACGCCAGATTATCTTATAAAAAATAGTAAATTACGTTTTGTTAAGAGCCTGAAAAGGGGCTTTTTATTAAAGACAAAAAAGGCAAAGGGAAACTCGGCCAGAAGTACCCCCTAAAAAAATGGTGCACCCCCATGTGCCTCCCTAAAATGTTACCCTTGTTGCGGCGCTGATCTTGGGCATGGAATTAACTGTTGACCAAAAACTCACGCCAGTTGTTCGAAATGTCACCCCTGTGCGGGTGAACAACCATCACCAAACGTTACCAAGAATGTCTACTCAAATTCCGAGTCGGTCAATAACTTTAGCGATAATACGGAATTACAAATTGAGATACCATCTCAATTAGTTCCCTCAATGAAGTTTTCAAGAGCTGAAATCTCAAGTTTCAATCTTGGAGTGCCCGTCAGAACGAGAAAAGCTCTTGTGTAGAAAATCACGTTCTAGTATAATAAAGATAGTATCTCAACGATCCAATTAAAAACGAGACGCAGGAAGACCGAAGTTTAAAACAAAACAGGGTGAAATTTTCCCTGTGAGCAGAAGTTTTGGTATAGACAACGTAGCCGAATACCAACGTGGTCGAGCGGTCTAGTTCACCGGACCCAAGCTCTGGTGTTGTCAGCAGCAGAGTGTGGGTTCGAATCCCGGTCATGACACTTGTGCCCTTGAGCAAGGCACTTAACCATAATTACTTCGTAAAAAGTTGGGAAGGTAGTTCTGCTCTACCAGCCAGGCTCCTAGTCTCTAAGAAGAAAATGAAGCTTGAGACACAATCTTCCGTAAAAGGTCATCTCCGAACACTTGACAATTATTATTTGATGAATGGCGACAGGGTGATTGGCGTAACCACTCTCACTGCTCGTGTTCTTGTAATAATTACAGTGGACTTGAGAGGTTTCTGAACGTCACTCGTGAAAGAAACACGTGTGTAAACTTGCATTGGTGCTAGCTAGGGCGGAAGGGAAGTCATTACAAATGTTATAGATTCAAGAAAGTTATAAAAAGCTTTCATTTTAAGGTATTGCATAAATAAATTCGCCAATGGTAAGTGGTAGTAACTATAACAACTAAACGTGAATTATTGTCTGACATTATCTCACGTCCATCGGTCGTACAAATCATTTTGTGCATTTTCCGTGGCATAGGCCTATGCGAACGTTTTCGTACGTTTTTTTTTATATTATATTTGGTTTTACCCGTACACCGGTGTGTGTAAAGCACTGTGTATACTCAGTACTTTCCTGTCCTGTGAAAAAAAATTACAGGCATATTACTCGGGTGGAATTCGAACCCACGACCTTTGCCATTCTAGAGCAGATGTCTTACCAACTAGACCACCGAGATTGCCCGGTAGCTAGAGGCAGTTCGAATCGTATATTTTAGAAGCGGGAACCGCGACAATTTAATAGATGTTAAATTTGCATCGGGGATAAAGAATATTATATTTGGTTTTACCCGTACACCGATGTATGTAAAGCACTGTATACTCAGTACTTTCCCGAGTCCTGTAAAGAAAGAAAAAAAAAGGCAAAAAAAATTATCCCCGATGCAAATTAAACATTTATCAAAAAGCTTTTTGTTTTGTTTTGAAATAGCATCATAATGTTATTCGGCAAAAATTGGGGCATGCAACTTTGAAAAATACAATTTTTCGTTTGTTGTCTCAACCCCCCCCCCCATAATATCTAGTTCACGTGAATACATATTGTATTCTAACTTGGATTCTAAGTCGAATTTAGTCAATATTGGACAGACAAAGGATAGACCGTAGGAAAGAGTAAACGACAGCATTTAATTTAATATTAACTGAAGTCCCGGACGCGATCTCCAGTTACCACGCCAAGTGTAACCTTACGGGCAAGAATCGGAAAACAACCCGCCTTCCCAAAGCACCCCAAAATGGTCTGAGCGTACGACACAAGGGGCAAGGGGGGCGGCAACTGCCCTTCCAAACACACTGGGACGAATTCGGGCACAGTAAGAAAAACATACATTTCCATAAAACCTTTCCATACAAATAACAAACCGTCACATTACTGATTTGAACTACTTAAAATCCATGTAATGTGCAATTTTTAGACCAAACGGCTGTGAATTAGACAGATGTGTCTGCTAAACACGGGCGTTTTTTTAAAGGACCAAGGAGTATTTGACTATGACGATTTAGTAATGGATATATTAACCCTCCTACGTTTGGTAACATTGTCCGGCGTCTTGACCTTCCATTTGAAACCATCAAACTTCACAAATTGTGCATAAGACACAACTGTGCACAGAAATGATAAAAATGTGTTTGCATTTTCGCCACATGATATTATTACGTAACCATACTTGCAAGCTGGCATTATAGTTTATCTGTCATTAAAATAATAATAATAATAATAATAATAATAACGCTAAGTGCTATAATAGGGCGACAGTGTAAAAAATGCTCCAATAGGGCGACAGTTGTGTATCTAAAAAAACACGTGCTTTTTAAACATTTTTTTTAATGAAATTAATGATTTATTTGTTTGACAAATTTGTTTTTATGATTAATGTCATGGAATAAATCATTTATTTAGAAACTAACTTTTTTCGGTGTCGCCCTATTATTTGTTATACAACTTGTGCTACAATAGGGCGACACATTATCTGTCGCCCTATTGTGGCATTTTCACATACGTTATATAAAATGATACAACAGGGCGAGATATAATGTGACATCAGTTCCATACTTTACCTCATCTTCTTGCAAAGGGTGTACTTTTTAATTTCTGATATAATTCATTCATGATTCGTTTAAGAAACATTATGGCGATAGTTATTATTTGTTATGTAAAGCACCACAATATGGCAACAGTTATTATTTGTTATGTAAAGCACCACAATATGGCGACAGTTACTATTTGTTATGTAAATCACTAAAACCTAGTTTATAGACTATCATGTTTAAGTCCACGTACTTCCAAAAAGTTTACATTTTTTAAATCAGAAGAGATCTTGAAATGATAATGTATTTTTTCTAAGTTATCCCAGAAAACAATGTGTCGCCATATTGCAGCATTTGTTATCATATCAGATAATAACAGGGCGACTTTTGCATTCCCGTAGCTATCTACTTGACACATCAAAAACACATATCAAGTTTTTTTTCCAGAAAGAAGATGGCCCTTGATCTTTTCATTGGTCAGTTGACCACATTTAACAATTAATTTTGATTGATTGGCCTCATGAATAATAGGGCGACAGTTAGGTGTCGCACTATTATTCACTGTCGCCCTATTATAGCATTTTTTGGTATGAAGTGTCGCCCTATTGTGGCAAAAATACTTATAATAATAATAACAAATGCATTTAAATGGCGCCTTATGTAAAATACCCCAAAGCGCCTCACAAAAAGACTAAAAACTATAAAACCTAAGCAATAAAATACTTAAAAATTAACAAATTTAAAAGTTAAAAAACTTAGTGTACAGATAGCAGCCAAGCAATTAAAATAAATTATCTAAAAAGCCCAAACAAGGCGTGGGAATTAAAAGTTAATAAATAAAAGTAGTATAGCAAAACATACAAAACCTTTCCATACAAACAAACAAAACCGTCACATGACTGATTTGAACTGCTTAAAAACCAAACCACCCAGGAGTTCATTGACAAGACCTGCTGTACGAGGTTTACTAAAGCCAGTGCTGTGGCCAAGATTAGAATGACCTTTGCCATCGAGCCGAGAGTATTTACACAAAAAATTTACTGTGAATGATACCGGGTCAGACAGTAAGAGGGTTGACCATGTACTGTACAAAATAATACATAAAGTACCAAAACCCTTCAAAACCACAGATAAAAGCGCCAAGTGAAAAGAAAAACTTTAAAAAGGTTGCAAAACGCTAGAAATCATAAAGCAAAACAAGGGAGGCACTTTAAAAGTATTTACACACAAAATTTACTGTGAATGATACCGGGTCAGACAGTAAGAGGGTTGACCATGTACTGTGTACATGAAATCACAACATGATACTATATTGCATGCTGGAATAATGCATCCATTCAAAACCACAGTGAATTATAGTGAATGGTCAAACAGTAGGAGGGTTAATGAAATCACCAACAACTGTTTATCTTAAGTGTAGATAAAACAAGCCAAGTGTATAATAGACGAGGGAAAACGTGGATACAACGGGTTTTATGCAGACCCTACTGATCATGTTGCCTCGTTTACAAAAACAGTGAGCTTGTACAGTCCAGGACGTTTCCATTCAGGCAAGAAAATACACTGGTCATAGAGAAATAAAAAAAAAATTATTTTTTTATTACCAAATAACAGCAAAAACTGTGATTATGACAGCTATCAAGGTTTAAGATGAGTACACTTTCATTTCTATAAAACAATGTAAGGTGCAATCCCCATAAAATGTACAATTGAACATCTTCTTCAAATGAGCTGTGAACAAATTGTGCCCAAGAAACTTAATTTGTAAACATTTGATACCACAGGAATTAAATGTATTCGGTTTGGTTACCTTCTAGCCTCGGATTGGTTACCTTCCAGCCTCGGTTTGGTTCCCTTGTTCTGCCTATTGCACAAGATGATTGTGTAGGCCAATTATTTCGCAAAATCATCCAAGGGTGACCTGTCATTGAACTTAACCCGCAATCTGGAGTAAAACACAATTATATTGGATCACACAATGTTACATTCGAGGTCCCCCCTCAATATTTCGATACACTGTGACAATACACTGTGACACGTACTGTAGCTCAGCTGCTCAAACACTCCCTAGTCCGTGTCTGCATTTCCCGCCAAAAACTTATTATTTTATCTGAAGCTTCATCACCTTGATAGTATAATGAAAATCGAGTTAATGGATTGAATCCATTGTTTGTTTGTTTTGTTTAATTAATAATGTGAAATTTGGAACTCTGAGGGAGCAAAGGTTAGTAAAAACGAGGGAATTGATAATGGAAATATTTTCAAGTTTTGTTTGTGGCTTATTTATCGTACAATGGATGTTATTATATACACACAATAATATCAATAAATACAACACCGGTACCAAATCAATCCGCTACGTTTGCTTTACCATGAGCTAGGTGTTGAGTTTGTTAGAGACAACAATCCTGACACCTGTTTCTACTCTCAATTATCAACCTTCCTCTCAGGTCAAATAATGAACGGCTAGTGACCCCACTTTGCCATTGATAGAGTCTGAGTTCAGAGCAAGATTCGTCACAAGAGTTGCAGATTTGCAACCCCCCCCCCCCATCCCGATTACCCCCTTCGGGGACTGAAGTCGCGCACCCTTGTCCCCAAGTCGAGAATTGTTCCAAAACCGAGTAGTTGCTAGCTGAAATAGCTGTTCAAACTGTGAATTTTGCTGTACAGGGGGCATGACCCATTTCTCGGTCAAGCTGACCCGGAAACTGGTAAAAAAAATGGATTTAAGCTCGCATTCTGCGTCAAATTGACCCATTTCTGGGTCATTATAAAAAATCTAGAAATTACACTGACCCAGAAATGGGTCAGGTCCCCTAAGAAACGGAACCGGGACAATTCTGAACTGGGATTTTTAAAGAGTGTATTGCTCAAAGATTTAATCTTTAGTTTCAAACTGTTTTCGTACACAGTTCTGCCGCTTGATGAGGTGCTCCCTGCTTTCGCTGTTGATATCGGTGGGTTTGCTATATGCGAGCACCAGCCATTGATTTGCTCCCATGGGAATGGAAGCGACTGCCCCGAACCATGCATCATGTTGACTTTCACTCAATATTGTTGGTGTGACCAGGGATGCCTTGCTTACGGAGACTGCTGTTATGGCTCGTCTGCAGACGCCTGCTACCTGTCGTCGTCGGATCTCAATGGAGATCTCTCGATGCCCGGTGGAGGTAGAGGTCGGGAAGAGGAATGCATCCGCACTTCCTTGATCGATATGCAGGGCAAACCACCACCAAAGCTGGAATACCGGGGGCATTGGCTGGTGACCGGATGTCCTACTGGTTATCGAAACCACGAGGTTGATGCCAGGTGTTCCTCGCCACTGCCTCCCTTATTCGGCCTGAAAATCGCCGGCAATGACAGCGACGAGCTCGTTCACTCAATACCGGTGTCAGCCCAGTCAGCTGACGGTGTGTGGAGACACTACGTGAATATGTATTGTGCGTTCTGTCGCGGAGTCAAGCTCCATGATCTGATACCATGGAATCTTACAAAGATAGAATGCAAGAAAAAAATATTCGACCCGATAGCAGGGAGCTTTGTAGATGTCGAATGCACGGAGGTAGTTTACCAATTTCAGCCAAGGCGGTCGACTGACTCCATGACCTCAATCACGCTGCCTCGAAGTTGTTTCCCCGATATGATTGAAGAGTGTCCAGGAGGGGGCATCGGAGCCTGGGCTGCAGATCGTTGTGGAGCCTACCAAGCGGCAATTAATATCAACGGCACGTGGTATAAGAATCCACACTGTGTGGTATGTAACAATCAATGGTACAACATCAATCCGTACTGTTACGCCCCAAGGGAAAGGATTGGGTCGCCGGGCTCGCCCATTTCTATTCCCTTTGATTTCCCTTCGCTCGCTGACCTCGCCTTTGATTCTGTCCCACTGATACTGCAATGTCCAAACGGCTTCAACTTCTCGTTGGATACTCAAAAATGTATCCCTAGCGGTGGAGTTAGTGGACTCTCCTGTAGTATAAAGCTGCCTGTTGTGAACGTAGAAGTATCGTTTTCAACTGACGAAACCATCATCCGTAACAGCACCTGGTTAGAAGCTTTCCTGTTGCTGTTTGCAGACGCCCTCCATCTCGACCATCAGGCCATTGAGGGCGTCCACGAAATCCAACAAGATTCACAGCCTGAAAGTTTCCCTGCATTGGACCAAGTGATCGCTTTCGACATCATCAACATAAGTACGGTGTGGGCAGTGTTTAACGATTTGAGTGATCAAATCACTGCGATGGGTAGTACTGTTGCCAACACTATCCCAGGGCTGACGGTCTTGCGTGTTAACCTGACAGAGACCTGTTCAGGTAATTTGTCCGTCGATCAATGTTCGGCAACGAGCTTCGATGCCGATGACGTCATGTTCCATGTAGTCGATGGTATCCCGTACTTCTACCAGAACGACACACCAGCTCTACATCTAGCCCAGGGCATTATACTCCACGTGGTTTACACCCTGCAGAATGACTCCTTGTTTCCTGAGGGCGTGTCCAGAAAGGTACTCTCTTGCAACTCGTCGACGACGCTGCTCTGTTATCACATTAAGCTGTCGAGTCCCTCACAGTATCTCGTCCAAGAGGGCGTCATGCAGTTCAAAGTTGACGGGAGGGTTTATGAATCTACCCAGTACCTCATCTTTCCAGACGGCAGCGCTCAAGTCTGCAAGGACCATTTTCGAGACCTTTGGCTGGCGTATTCACTTCCGCAGGAGGTCATTAACATTATCGGTACCTCGATTTCATCGCTGGCGCTCGTACTCACCTTCGTCACCTACAGTATGTTTCCGTGTCTGCGCACAGTGCCCGGGAAAGCGACCATGCATTTTGTGGTGTCGCTCTTTGCAGCTGAGATTTTACTTCTGATTGGTGGATACATACCACGTGACTCAACGGATGTGTGCACTGTCATGGCAGTCGTCTTGCACTACATCTGGTTGGCTTGCTTTTTTTGGATGACGGCTCTTGGGTAAGTATATAGTTTTGTCTTTAATGTGGTGTGTCGTTGCCGAGCGCTCTACATCGGACATGTTGGCTGAATAATCGGAGTTTGGGTTCGAGTCCCTGTCCTTGAGAAATGCACTTAACCATAAGTGCTTCCCTTAACCCAGGTGTACATTACCCTTACCAAAATGGGAATGATATAGTTCTGTGCCAATGGCCACATCTTGGGTCACTTAGCCATGAGTGCTTCCCTTAACCCAGGTGTATACATGGAAACGGAAACAGGCTGAGACAGTTTTGTCTTGGATAAATCCTTTACTTCGCGCGAATTTGTAAGCTCCTCGAAATGGAGTTGAGACTAAAGGGAGTCAAAGAACCAAGTATTACTATACTTAAAAAAAGGTCGCGTTACAAAAAGCCGTATTCACCTCAAATTTGTGACCCAAGATGTGGCCATTTGGCGCAGAACTATATCATTTCCATTTTGGTAAGGGTAATGAACAACAACCTAACGTGTTGCATTATATCGGAATGTTTCGCGTAGTACCGGTTTATCATTGGAAACGATTCAAAATGACAATACAACTTGGTTCTTTATAATAGACCTTATGCATTGACGTCATCCAGCCGCCATCTTAGAGGTAAAACGATGACGAAACAATCGAAACGCACAGATTTGTACGCGCGGCGCACAGGATTGGCCAATGAACAACCTCCTTTTGACCTCTAGGCGAGGGCGCCCTACTGTTATGACATCATGTGCATAAGGTCTATTAGCGCACATATCCTATAGTAGCCAGATCAGGCGCTTTACAGCATTATTATCCCTGTTCATCAGGCATACTTTTAGACCATTCCTCTAACTTTCTTGGGAGCATACAGCCCAAATTAGCGCGAATGGGTTCATCCCACAAAATACTGTCGCATCATTCTCAGGTTCCCATACGCCTAGATTAATTAAGAGAAGCAACTGTGGTGAAGTGCCTTGCTCAAGGACACAAGTGTCTTGACCGGGAAGCATTTTTGTTTTACACCGCAGCGAGGGGTTTTGTACTGTAATACTGCCAATTCCTGTCTTGAGATGAGACTACAAACATGTATTGCCTATAAAGGGTTAGGTTTATGGTTAGGATTAGGTTTAGGGTTAGGGTTAGGGGTAGGGTAAGGGTTAGGGTTAGGGTTAGGGTTAGGGTTTAGGGTTAGACGTAGTCTCCTATCTCAAGACGGAATTGACGGTGTTACAGTACAAAAACCCTCGCTGCGGTGTAAACAAAAAATACGCGACCGGGAATCGGACCCATACTCCGATGATTCCACTATCAGAACTTGAGTCCGATCAAGTTGACCGCTCGGCTACGACACACCATCTTTACTTTATATTGTGTCCAGAAGAGGACATCATCATTTTGTCTTCAGTCTGCGATTTTCTCAAAAAGCCTTTCACACAATAAAAATACTCCATTAAAAAAATAACAGTGTGCAGGGATGTTCGATACCATAAGAAATGCATTCAAGGATATTGCAATTATAAACATAATGTTATCAGTTCCACTAAAATATGAAATAAAACAAAATCTGTTTTCCATATTTTTGTTCGACGTCATAGATATGGCGTCAGCCGTACATTTTCCGTGCGTGCAGGACCTAGGTTGATTGACAGCAGTAGCCACGCCCTCATGTGGATGTGCCTCTTTAGTTGGGGCACCCCGGTAGTCGCCCTCATCGTCTGCCTTCCTCTTCATTTCCTCTCGCCATCCACCACCGGGATCGACTTCTCCTACGGCCGAGGCGGGACCTGCTGGATACGCTCAGAGATGTCAAACCTCTTGGCCTTCGGTCTGCCGGTGTTGGCGTCCTTGATTGTTAACTGTGCACTCTTCATCAAGACGATCATTGGAGTGCGTGCGTCTAAGAAGATCACTAGCTTCATCGAGAGAGATAAGTCGGCACTGCAGAGGGCAAGGGATGAGTTTTTCATCTATCTGAAGGTATGGGTATCATAAACAGCCGATACAATGAAATCATGTTGTATAGCGCCCTCTAGGCAGCTGGTCTGGATTTCTGTCTTTTGCCGACAAATTTTCCTGCCTGTAAGTGCGAAATTTGCCATTATCCAAAAACATCCAATGACGTCACATTTCAAATACATGGGTCTGTACATTTGTGAACAGGGAATTTTCCGTTCATGACTTTCCCATAGTTATTCAATCAATTATTATTGATGCGGCGCGTGGGAGAGCGGATAAGAGCAACGGATTCAAGCTCTTGTGTTTATGATCGGCAGAGTGTGGGTTCGAGTCCCGGACTATTGTTTCCTTAATTAAAAGCAAGATACTTTTACCATAATTGCTTTGTCCTTCGGATGGGATATTAAGCCGTAGGTCCCGTGTACTGTAATGTAATGTAAGAACCCAGACCACTTATTGTGGAAGAGTAGGGGTTAAACCCGGTGTTTCTGGTTCATATAGCAGGCACCACTGTTTACAGGTTTCTTCAAGCTTGCGAGTTACAGTGATTAAGTTCACTTATGAGACATACTTGGTTTCATTACCCGATAAATATATAATAATGATATTAATAATAACAATAATAATAATAATCAAACCGAAGTTGAATTTGACCTTTTTACAGACAAAAAAACATTGAACCTCCGTAGAATTTGCAGACTGGTTTGTTGTTGACATCCATGGCACAATTTGCAGCATGTAACGGATTGTACTTATCTGGTTATAGCAACCGAAATCAGCTGTTGCATTTGTTTAGGTTTCCAGATACAGTTTTCTCGAATATACATCTGTGGCGTGTCGTGGCCGAGCGTTCTAGTTCACCGGACCCAAGCTCCGGTGTTGTCAGCAGCATGTGGGTTGGAATCCCGGTCATGACACTTGTTCCCTTGGGCAAGTCACTTAACCATAATTATATATGTAAACATTTGGGAGGGTACAAGGTAGTGCACTCTGCTCTACCGGCCAGGCTCCTAGTAGATGATACCCATGCCTACATCCTTACTGACTGTGAAGGGGGCAACCCTGTTTCAGCCCCAGGAGTAGGTGAAACGTGCCCTTGGTGACAGTTGATTTGGGTCGACAGCCCAAATCAGTTAAGTGTAGCCCTCAAATTGCAGTGGCCGTCCGGCCTTGTGATGTATAGGTGAAATCTTGAAAACAAATCAGAGGGAGTTATTACATAGAAAAATGATTATACTATGAATTTCATAATCTGTAAGCTTTCAGACTAAAATTAAACAATGATGATTTTATCCTTGCCAATACCTTTTTAATGGACAATAAATTTCAAGAAGTTTTAACAAGCAGTTCCAAAAATGTTTTATTCGTCTATGCTATATCCGTCTATAGGTTTCCGTTCTGATGGGCCTGACTTGGATTTGGTTTTTCCTGGCTGGCTTCACCGGTGTGACCGTCATCTATTACGTAGCCATCATCCTCAACGCCTTCCATGGAGTGTTCGTCTTCATCGCCTTCGTCTGTACCCGTCGGGTCTGGACCATGTGGCGTCGGAAGCTCGACAATGGAGGGCGCAAATCAACCACTACAACTAGCAGTACCACCATATCGGGGAAGAGCGGCGCGGAATCGGACAGGAATGGGACCAAGGCTTCTTCGATTGCGACAGCAGCGAGTCTTGCGAGTGATGGTAGCCCGTCATATGAAAAAATGGAGGTCAATGGAACCCGTCTGTGATGAACAAACAAACAAACAAACAAACAAACACCCCAACACCCCCGACACCCTGAACATACAAACAAACAGACAAACAAATACCCCAACAACCCCAACAAACAAACAAAAACAAACGAGATGTTATCCACGTAAATTGAAACAGCAAGAATAGCCTTAGTCAGAATTTAAACAAATTTCATTTCTGGGTCATTATGACCCTGATAAAAAATGTTTCAAAATAACCCAGAAATGGGTCAAACTGACGCAGAATTCGGGTCATAACCCCATTTTTTTACAAGCTCCCGGGTCAACCTGACCCAGGAACATTGTAAAAAATTCGTTAGTAAATTCGGCTAAAGATAATTAGATCATCGTTTTTTGTGACACGACTGATTTCAATCAGTCAAAAAACAGAGCTTGACTAATGATTTAGTCAAAAATGCGGCTAAAGTTTTAGTTAGTCCTGTGACTAGACTAAAATGATGTATCATACGACTAATCTTTAGTCCAGCACCATTGTTGCTTAGTCCAGTGACCTTTTTGCTTAGTCAAACAACTTCAAACCTCAGTACCTTGTTACTAGTCATTCAATGATCTGACTATGACATTAGTCAATGACCGTTTGGCTCATGACTAGTTGCCATCAGTTAGGAATCTTTTGAACAGCAGAATATTTTGAGCAACCAAATTGCTCAAATATACCGGTGATAAAAACAAACAAATAAATAAAACACGATAAATATTTTGTTTTAATAAAAACAAATCAAAATGTTAGGAGAGAAGTTGTTTTGATAACTTAGGCTGGTTAATTTAATGCAAACTCATAAGGCGTTCAGCCGGTTTGAAATTCATTACAATAATAGAAAATAGTGTGAAACAAAGGGTTCAGTATACCTTTTTGCTGAATCAGTGCAGTAAAGCTATTTGTTTGTGGGGGGTTTTCAAACACGGTTTTTGTTTTCAATGATATTGTTACACATTCGAACAAATATCTTTCTGAAATTTGACTTCACTTTTTGTGGATTAAAGAAAAATGTAATGCGAGAGATTTAATCAGAAAGACTTTCATTTCGTTTGCATCATCGGGGGCTCAATGTAGCCCTAAAAAGCATAATTCGTGTCTCAAGTGTGATTATTAATGTTATCAAGAGAGATAATGCTTCTTCAAAGAGGAATGTCGTAATACATGTAAGGTCATATAGGCCAAACTTAAAACATCAAAACTTGCAAAGTATCGACTGTGACAGATGTCAGTTATAGTTAGAGTTGTTGTCAGTAATCCCATCAATGAGCACATCAAATAAAGAACCACATCCTGAATTACATGACAAGCTTTCCCAGTACATTAAAACAAATGAAAGCATTAACACAGACAAATAGAAATGTGCATGTTTTAAAGGGATTGTATACGTTTGGTAATTGGAACCTACTGTTTGTTTCTACATACGTTGTAGATGTAGGCCTATACCATAAAACTAACCTGTGAAAATTTCATTTCAAAAGGTGGTAGCGTTTTTGAGATATTGCCGAAAATCTTGAGCGGTGATGTCCACGCAGGAAGAATAATTTGCAATTGGAATACACAATCTGAGAAACGTTACTGCAAAATTTGGGGGATAAATAGTGATATTTTTTGTCCATAACCGTAGTAGGCCTACTTCGAAGTGAACAGTTTCTCAAAATGCATTATACTATCCAAAGCTGATGTACTTCTTACAAGTAAGTTTTTATTGCTATTAATTTTCAGAGTCATTACCAAACGTATACCAGGGGCGGATCCAGGATTTTCCAAACGGGGGGGGGGGGCGTGAAAATATACCAAGCAGCAAAATCTTCCCGTCCCCATTTCTCCCTCCCCTTCTCTCTCTCTCCCTCTTTTTTTAAAAAAAAATTTTATATGAAAAGGGGGGGCGTGCGCCCCCCACGCCCCCCCCCGGATCCGCGCCTGTATACAGACCTTTAACATATATTTTTATTCCGTCTCAAGGGCGCAGGGCAATGTCAGTCATTTCAAAAAGTATGAAGCGTATTAAGCTAATGCACATCTATCTCAAAACGTCAATTTATTATAGACTTCGTGGACATCATCATTGCTCTTCCGTGTTTACGAAGCATTACAATAATGTAGCTCTGTTGTGTAAATCCATTGCAAATAATTATTGTCATTCCTTGCCTTGTCCTAAAAATAAGGCTCGATCGCAATGTGTTTGTTTGTCTTGCAACTTTGGTTTAGAATGATCATTACGGGTGCACCCCACTAAATAGGAAGAACACGGAGCGTCGACCTCATTAATATTGTTTATGCCCGCAACATTTGTTATATTAGACTGATTTGAGAGCACAAAAAAAGGGGTACAGTGTAACACAACTTACCAATTGTGACCTGGGGGTTGTTGACTTCCAACTTGAGGTATTTTGGATGACATAGGCCCTGACAAAATCGTCCTATTTGCCGAAAGGTAAAGGGACATTTTTCAAGAGTGATGCTCGAACGTTTGGAAAATGACACCGGTGTAGGGGTGTTTTTATTTGGAGGGAGAATAACTCGACGGGCCTTGGGACTTCCCATATCAAATTGAGCAGAGGATAACAGTTCAAGATTAAATGAATAATTGTCCCTTTACTGTAAAAGGCTGTCAGACTTATACGAATTTGAGTTAGCATTTTTGAATATTTAGCATTTTGCACTGTATGCTATGGGAATTTATTTAGTGGGTTGCACCCTTACGTTATCCATGTATTTTGGTGTATATACGGTTGTGATTGTGCGCATGCGCCGACTGCAGTGCAATCGTTCGCATCGTGCATCTCTACATCTTGAACTAGAAGGTGTACAACCCCATCATCTCAATCTCAGCGATCTTGGATGAGACCGGTGGGGCTGAGCAAATTATATTACTGTAGTTTTAATAGCTGTAGTTGAAAATTAATACCGTGTAAGTAAGTACATGATGTATGTAAGTTAATTGGTACACTGTATAACTATATAGGTTAAAAAACATTAATGTTCCGAAATTATACGTTACATTTAAAAGAAAATGTGTTAAGCCTTGTATTTATCACAGCCTAAATTCATGTCAGTTGATATAACTCTTATTGTATGTAAATAATAATGTGAAGTATGGTCTACCGAAATGTAATTAAAATGAAAAGTAAATTCAACAATTGACACTTCAAAAGGTTCGCTGTCATGATTGTGTCAAAATTTGAACCGGGTAGCCCGGTTACTGCACCTGCAATGTATGTTTATAGCCTATCAGTTGGTAACATCCAATAACTTAAAGACTTACACCAACTCCAGGGTGGGAACCCCTCTTTAAAACTAGACGCAAATACATTCGTGTCAGTGTGCAAGCCTCTGTGTAGTCTCGGTACAAGACGTTTCTCGTTTACCGTTCACGCACAGCGCGGCCGACCCGCTCATTCAACTCACCAATAGCGCCCTCCACGAAAACCTGACTTAGCCCACGAACCGCCCCTGCTAGTCTTGCTTCAGGACGCTACTTGCCCGCGGTGTGTGAGTCTTAATTTCACGGGGCTACTTAAGCACAAATACTATCTAAGCACAACAAAATTATGCTTACCAGAATAAGGTTACCAGCCAAAATACAATTTCACATGTACTATCTGTGCTTGTTATTGTGCTTATTTTTACTGAGCAGATAATTGTTAAGCACTGTCTCTAAAAACTTCCGGTCAGAATTGACCCGGATTCCGGTGTGGCAGGAGATTCTGTTTTTACACCGCAGCGAGGGGATTTGTACCGGTACTGTAGGCCTAATACTGCCAATTCCTGTCTTGAGATGAGACTACAAACATTTATGCCTATAAAGGGTTAGGTTTGGGGTTAGGGTCAGGGTTAGGGTTTGGGTTAGGGTTAGGGTTAGGGTCAGGGTTAGGGTCAGGGTTAGGGTCAGGGTTAGGGTTAGGGTTAGGGTTAGGGTTAGTGTAAGGGTTTAGGGTTAGACGTATAGTCTCCTATCTCAGGACGGAATTGACAGTGTTACAGTACAAAACCCCTCGCTGCGGTGTAAAATAAAAATTGCGCCCCACCTATAAAGGAGGATAACTGAATCCTCCATGCTTAACATAAAGGACAGGAAATTGCAACCCAAAAATGGCTGTATTCACGACCTGCATGCTCCCAAGTGAACATCTAATGCAAAACGGGGTTCAGATGTCTTTTATGCCATTTTCACACTGCATCTCTTATCCCCGTGGAACACAGCCCAGCAGGTAAGGCCCCTGGAGTTTGTCTTACCCCGGCGCACTTTCACACTATCCCCGCATGCGTATTCCCTGGTCCTTATTCCACGGGGTTCCTTTCGCTGTCTACCACGTCTACCACGTAAACAGGGTAAGCTTTCGTTTCCCACTATCAGTTATTCTCCGGGGGATTAAACAAACCCCGGGGTTTCACCGCTTACCCCTACTCCGGAGCATAGGTGGCTATTCCACGGGGTATGCCCAATTGCCGGCGTAGCTCATGGGGTAAAACGATCCAAGTGTGAAGGGCTGGCCGTTATTCCCCGTGGTTGCCCCCGGGGAATAGACTAGTGTGAAGTGTCGGAAGAGGATGGGTCAACCATAGAGAAAGGACCCACATTGTATCTGGGTCAACAGACTGACGCAGAATACTGAGTTAAAACGCCAGTTTCCAGGTTAGCCTGACCCAGAAATGGGACAGGAATCCAGGCCAATTTTGACCCAGGAGTTTTTAGAGTGTATTTTCTGCTTAAAGGCACTGTACACGTTTGGTAATTACTCAATATATTTATAAGCATAAAAACTTACTTGGTAACGAGCAACGGAGAGCTGTTGATAGTATAAAACATTGTGAGAAACGACTCCCTCTGAAGTAACGTAGTTTTTGAGAAAGAGGTAATTTCTCACTAAAATAATAAAAACTTCTTGCAAGAAGTTTTTATTCCTATCTGAAAGCACACAAATTTGTACAACAAGGGTGTTTTTTCTTTCATCATTTTCTTGCAACTTCGATTACCAATTTAGCCCAAATTTTCACAGGCTTGTTATTTTATGCATAATGTTGGTATACACCAAGTGAGAATACTGGTCTTTGATAATTACCAAACGTGTTCAGTGCCTTTAACCATCTTTATGAAATCAGGTCATTTTACCAATCGCAAGTACACCAGGTAGAGCCTCAAATCTGACTTCATCATCAGCATTCTCAACTACACGTTGTATAGGAGCTCTATACCCACGCATGTTTATTTATCTTGGTCAAGGCCAGCAAATCTAACGTGCCGTGATTTTACATCTATTTGTAATATTATTTTTTTTCTGCATAACATGTCGACAAAGTTACAAAACACATATATAATGTAAATTGTATTGCAAAAGAATTCTCGAAACATAATTGGGTTTTTTAGTCTAAGATACGTGGTCACTGTATATAGGTTTACATTTTTGATTTTGTCGGTGTTTCCAACCTTTTGTGGTAAAACCATGCCCTTCCCCCCCCCCCCCCTCCTCTTGACACCCTCTTCATTGTTCATCCCTTGCTTTTTTCTGTGTGATTTCTGCCGCTCTCTCTCTCTGTCTTCATCTTTTCCACTTGACTGCTTCTGTTACACCAGTATAACTGTTCATGTGTGTTCTGTTGTCATTTAGCCTTTGAGAAAGACTCTGCTAGGGTCGAAACGGCAGTGCTAAGAGGGGGTGGGGGGCACAGGGGGGGGGGCACGTGCTCACCCCGCCCCCAAATTGATGCATTTTTCAAGACTGTGTTGTGTGTGTTAATAGCAGGCCCTATTTACCACGAACGCGTTGTCATGGATACTTTCTACAGTCATTAATTATTGTGCTTAAAGGAGAACGTGTGTTCCATATTAGTGTTGATAAATTTGAACATTTCCCCATGCTACACAGTTTTTTAAGACGTCCAAGCATGTATTAAGTCTACGACTATTCTTTGACACCATGTCATTGGCCCGTGTCTCCCACTCACGAGAGGGGTGGACAGTCTGACCTCGAGCCCATTGCCATCATCAGTCTTAAAGGCACTGAACACGTTTGGTAATTGTCAAAGACCAGTGTTCTCACTTGGTGTATCCCAACATATGCATAAAACAACAAACCTGTGAAAATTTGGGCTCAATTGGTCATCGAAGTTGCAAGAAAATAATGAAAGAAAAAACACCCTTGTTGTACAAATTTGTGTTCTTTCAGATAGGAATAACAACTTCATGCAAGAAGATTTTTTTCTAATTCTACCTCCATGTTCAGAGGGGGTCGTTTCCTACATCATACTATCAACAGCTCTCCGTTGCTTGTTACCAAGTACATTTTTATGCTAATATTTATTTTGAGTCATTACCAAACGTGTACGATACCTTTAAGACCTAGACGGTCAACGTGGATGATCAAAAGATGTTAAATTTTCATCGGGGATAAAGAATGTTATTAGTGTGTTACCCATACACCGTCAGTGATGCGATGTTCGTGAATATTTTATGCTGCGACCTAAGTCGAGGAGTGAAAACAACCTGCAAATATCACATTTTTTAAAAATGTAATGTCACAAAAGAGAAGTTAGTATGATTTCAGATATATCAGAGAGCAGAAAAATGTCAAAGTCAACCAGCATGGCACATCCTCTTTAAACACTGTATACTCCGACTTGACATGTGCAACTCACTAATGGTCCTTGTACTCAAATTGAACGTCATCAGCGAATTCAGAACTCTGCTGCTCGTGTTATTACCTTCACTAAAAATCGTACCTTGACTAAAAATCGATTGTAAAAGAGTTACACTGGTTACCAGTAAGCAGTATATTGAGTACAAACTTCTGATTTGTTGTGTATAAATCACCCATTAACATCGCCCCTGCATATATTGATGATCTTTTCAAACCATCTTCCTCGCAAACTCCGGTCTTACAATGCTAACCTCCTTATTGAGCCCATATCCAATCATTCATATAGAAAGAGAGATCTTTCCCACACACTGCGCCACGCCTATGGAACAAATTGCCATCACAAGTAAAATCATCTGTTTCTTTAACCCAATATTATTTTGTACCTATAAAGACTCATCTTTTCAATCAAGTTTTTTAGGAATTATGTTGTCCCTTTTATGTATTTTTTTTCCTGTGGTTTTCCTAATGTTCTAAGCTTAAGATTCATTTTAATTATTGCACATAATCTTCTTTGTATTAGCGCCATAAGCACTTTTGTGGAAAGTGCGCTTTAGGCCAAGCAACAAGAAAAACGAGTTTCTCGTCCCCTTTTTGGCCGCCGCCTCCTTTTTTTTAATTTACTATTTTAATATTTTAGAAAAAAAGTATACTTAAATAGCACAATATCTGTGAATTAAATAAACCTTGGCCAGCCAAATTGAGCATGGCGGCAATCTTGGAAAAAATAGCAAAACATTGAAAAATAGTGAATAGTAAAGCCCTGCCTCCTCCTTTTTTTTAAAGTCCGGACGAGAAACTCGTTATTTTTGTTACTTGGCCTTATAAGTTTTTATTGTTATTAGGCCTATTATTATTAGTTGTAGTACTTTCCCGAGTCCTGTGAACAAAATCCACATGCGCATAACTTGGTTGGGATCCGAACCCACGGCCTTTTTCATTTTAGAGCGAATGTCTTGCCACTAGACCGAAAATGCCCAGTATAGCTAGAGTCAGTTTGAATCCTATATTTTTGCAGCGGGTACCGAAACAAAAAGATGTTAAATTTGCATCGAGGATGTAAGGTGTTGTTTTTTGTTTGTTTGTTTGTTTGTTTGTTTGTTGGGGTGTTTGGTGGGGTGTTTGTTTGTTTGTTTGTTTGTTGGGGGTGTTGGGGTGTTTGTTTGTTTGTTTGTTTGTTTGTTTGTTTGTTTGTTTGTTTGTTTGTTTGTTTGTTTGTTTGTTTGTTTGTTTGTTTGTTTGTTTGTTTGTTTGTTTGTTTGTTTGTTTGTTTGTTTGTTTGTTTGTTTGTTTGTTCGTTCGTTCGTTCGTTCGTTCGTTCGTTCGTTCGTTCGTTCGTTCGTTCGTTCGTTCGTTCGTTCGTTCGTTTGTTTGTTTGTTTGTTTGTTTGTTTGTTTGTTTGTTTGTTTGTTTGTTTGTTTGTTTGTTTGTTTGTTTGTTTGTTTGTTTGTTTGTTTGTTTGTTTGTTTGTTTGTTTGTTTGTTTGTTTGTTTGTTTGTTTGTTTGTTTGTTTGTTTGTTTGTTTGTTTGTTTGTTTGTTTGTTTGTTTGTTTGTTTGTTTGTTTGTTTGTTTGTTTGTTTGTTTGTTGGGGTGTTGGGGTGTTGGGGTGTTGGGGTGTTTGTTTGTTTGTTTGTTTGTTTGTTTATTTGTTTTTGTTTGCTTGTCTGTTTGTCTTATTTGTTTTTGTTTGCTTGTCTGTTTGTCTTATTTGTTTATTTTTCTAAAACCATTTTACCACAATTTGATGAAAATTTCAGAGGTCAATTGTACAGTGTTTTTGTAATTAAAGCTTGGAATTATTTCACTGTTTAATAATTATTATGCCTGATCACTTTAAATAATCAGTGGAATAGAAAAAAACAGCAACAAGAACAACAGCAACAACAACAACAACAACAACAACAACAACAACAACAACAACAACAGCTTCATTAGCAGCAGCAACAGCAACAGCAACAGCAACAAAACAACCAACAATGCAGTACCACAAAAACAGGAGACATGTAACGTTGCGTGTCAAGCCATCCGCTCATGTGGATACCGGACTTAATAGTGTTTGATAGTATAGTTTAATGATGATAGTATTTTTTATTTTACCTTTCAAGGCGAGTGATGCACCCCGTAGATCAATATCAATACACAATAGTTAATGGCTTGACTTTTCGACCCTATTGCAAAGTCTTTATCTTTTTCAAACCAATAACTTGACGACTATGTTCCACTCAACACGGAAATAATAGACTCTGCTTCTAGCTGGGTTTGTTTTATTAAATTATTATAATGTTGTTTTTCTTGGAAGTCCGCCCGCAACCAAGGATGTAGCTGTTGTGTGCGGCTCGAATAAAGACTATCGCTTCCTCCACACTGGTTATGAGAATTAGAGCTAGTGGTTTACCACTTCAACCGTGGACATAGCGTTTGGGTTATCGCTGGACACCGTCATCATTGGCTCCACTGTCAAAACTTGATAATATTGAATCGCCTTCAATAGAGGCACAGTTTGTATACTATCTGAAAACACTGGTCGTAAAAAATCACGTTAAACCGTCATTTCTGGTGAGTAGTCTTCAGTTTATTTCAAATACTACACGATGAGCATGCATGTAACTATACGCAGAATGCAAATTAATTACCGCTCACTTAGCACGGGAATAATTTTCTGGTTAGATACCTCGATTGTGCCGTGGGTCCATTTGCACTCATTGGCGATATAATTAAATCTCATGTGTTATAATGGGAAAACACACTGTTTTGGGAGATACATTTATTCAAGCTCTTAAAGGCACTGAACACGTTTGGTAATTGTCAGAGATCAGTGTTCTCATTTGGTGTATCCCACCATATGCATAAAATAACTAGCCTGTGAAAATTTGGGCTCAATTGGTCATCGAAATTGCAAGAAAATGATGAAAGAAAAAACACCCTTGTTGTACAAATTTGTGTGCTTTCAGATAGGAATAAAAGGCTTCTTGCAAGAAGTCTTTTATTATTTAGGTGAGAAATTACCTCTTTCTCAAAAACTACGATACTTCAGAGGGAGTAGTTTCTCACAATGTTTTATACTATCAACAGCTCTCTGTTGCTCGTTACCGAGTCAGTTTTTATGCTAATATATATTTTGAGTAATTACCAAACGTGTACAGTGTCTTTAAACATGTATCACTGTAACCATGGCATTTTAGCCTTTGAATGGTTTTGTAAATAAATGTCGACGTTTGAGAGAAAACAGCAGAAAAATATAATTAGTCTGTTTCGGGGATTTTGTACGGACGTGTTCAATAACCCTTTGGCCATGTTCCTTGTATCCAATATTCATTGCAAAAATAGAACCAGACTATTTCTCCTTCCAGCCTCAGTTTGGTTACGTTGATTTGAATGGGAGAAAATCAAGATGGCCGCACCATGATAAAGGTCTATTGAGCTCATTTTTATTGCGGCAGTTTAAATAAGCAATAGCGATTTAGTGGTATTTATACCCTGTTTCCCCGATATTAAAAGGTGGGCCAGAATAGATTGGTAAAATACTCCAAAAATTAATGACCATAAAAACTTACTTGGTAAGAAGCGCTACAGCTGTTGATAGTATAAACTATTTTGAGAAAGGATTCCCTTCGAAATAATATGGATTGGATAATAATTATTTCTTCACCCCAAAACATGTGAATCTGAGAAACGATTCATGTCTCTTCGCTGAACGTGGATGGAATTAAAGTTCTTGTGAAAATACCGTGACATTGTAAATTTAACTCCTACTAAAGTTATTGTTGCGTTACCCGCTGCTTAAATATAGGATTCGAAATGCCTCTCTTCTGGGCAATCTCATTGGAATAGACATATCTATTCATTGATAAACAAACCACTGTGGTTGGCATGGACGGCCCAATGTTAGCAAACATTCAATCGTGTTAACAGATGTTGTGACCAAATTTTAACATTTCTGCAAATTTTCAATTAAATAAAATACATCCCATGATTGGTTTCTTTGTTTCAAACAAATTGAACACTATTTTTGAAGTGTAACATTATTGTTACAAACTGTGGCTATCTGTTTTTGCTTTGCATTGATGGCTAATTCCCATAGTTTTCCAACCTCGGTTGGCAAAAACTCAGGCTGCGACGTTGAAATAGAAAAACCAGTTTAGGTTGATTGGCAAAAAGTCAGGTTGTGACGTTGAAATAGAAAGGTCTATAGTGGTAAGACATCTACACAAGAATGGCAAAGGTCGTGGGTTCGAATCCCACCGAGAAATATCTGTGGATTTGTTTTACGGGAACCGGGAAGCATTTTTTTCACCGCAGCGAGGGGTTTTGTACTGTAATACTGCCAATTCCTGTCTTGAGATGAATCTAGAAAGATTATGCCTATAAAGGGTTAGGTTTAGGGTTAGGTTTAGGGTTAGGTTTAGGGTTAGGGTTAGGGTTAGGGTGAGGGTTAGGGTTAGGGTTTGGGTTAGGGTTATTGTTAGGGTTAGGGTTAGGGTTAGGGTTTAGGGTTAGACGTAGTCTCTTATCTCAAGAGGGAATTGACAGTGATACAAAACCCCTCGCTGTGGTGTAAAACAAAATACGCAACCGGGAAAATAGGATACTGAGTATACAATGCTTCACACACATCGGTGTATGGGTCAATCCACATAATGACCAATGATATAAATGCAAACAAGTAGTTAATATCCTGACGTTTTGACCCTAGTAGAGTCTTTCTCGAAGGCTAAATGGCAACACAACAAGTAGCCTATATTGATTTTATAGAAACAGTCAAGTGGAAAGAGATGAAAAGATGAGAGGCAGAAAGCATACAGAAAAAGCAAGGGATGAATTTAGAAGGAAACAAAAGGGGTCACTGTTCATCCGTGTTGAAGGTCATGGTATTGTATAAAGAATACATGACTCTAGTTTAGACTCATCCATTTTATTTTGGGTATGTTGCCTTAAAGGTATCGTAGGCTACACGTTTGGTAATGACTCAAAACAAATATTAGCATAAAAACATACTTGGTAACAAGCAACGGGGAGCTGTTGATGGTATAACACATTGTAGGAAACGACTCCCTCTGAAATAACATAGTTTTTGAGAAAGAGGAAATTTCTCACTAAAATAATAAAAACCTCTTGCAAGAAGTTTTTATTCCTATCTGAAAGCACACAAATTTGTACAAAAAGGGTGTTTTTCCTTTCATCATTTTCTTGCAACTTCGATGACCAATTGAGCCCAAATTTCACAGGCTTGTTATTTTATGCCTATGTTGGGATACACCAAGTGAGAACACTGGTCTTTGACAATTTCTAAACTTGTTCAGTGCCTTTAATGCGGTATTCGTATTATTCATTCACTTCCTTGAACCATCTTACAGATAACCGTTTGTCTGACCATCCGTTGTATCGATCGAGGCTACCATGCAGCCGATCGATCAATAAAGGGGCTACGATATACAGGTGCACAGAAATACGGCAAGGAGAGCACACATTATAGTTTCAACGTGACTTCGTACGCACGCGCAACACATGACAAACAAGTCATCTCCACAGACGTCTTTGAAGTCAGTTCAATTTCAAGCTTATTTATTATCTCCTGGAGTTAGCAAGAGGATGTGGACAGTATACAATACTCCGAGTAAAACCTGGTGAAACCAAGGACTGCCCTAATCAACTAATAAACACCGTGGTAGTAGATGTTTGAGTGACTCCTCATGTTGAGCCAAGTTGAAAGTACAATATTCTCCGAGTAGAACCAAGGACTGCCCCAATCCACCAATAAACACCGTGGTATTAGATGTTTGAGTGACTCCTCATTTTGAGCCAAGTTGAAAGTACATTTCTCCTAGTGGACCTAAGGACTGCCCTAATCCACCAATAAACACCGTGGTATTAGACGTTTGAGTGACACCTCATTTTGAGCCAAGTTGAAAGTCGGTTCTCTGAGTGAAACCAAGGACTTTACTGATCAACCAACAAACACCGTGGCATTAGACGTTATGAGTGGATAATCATTTTGGGCCAAGTTGAAAGTACTTTTCTCCTAGTGGATATATAAGGACTGCCCTAATCCACCAATAAACACCGTGGTATTAGACGTTTGAGTTACTCCTCATTTTGAGCCAAGTTAAAAGTCGGTTCTCTAAGTGAAACCAAGGACTTCCCTGATCAACCAATAAACACCGTGGTAGTGGACGTTATGAGTGAGTGAATCATCATTGAGCCAAGTCCGTATTCTTTTCGAATGAAGAGATCGTCACTGGCGCATAATTCTGTATCCTGAATTTGATTTATTAAAACACAACTTGTGTTTCTGTGTTTCACAGTTGCATTAAACCAGGATCAAATGTTAAATGAGCCACTTCGCAACTCCAAAATGGGCGAGACTGACATAAGGAGAAACAGTGATACTGGGTACGTTAGCCCCAACAGAGGAGCTCCCAGTCAGCATTTATACCAGTCGCTGAGACCACCACAGCCCCGTGCTCCGGGCAACACGCTGATCACTAACATCTACAAGGTGCTTATGCAGAGCCGGAGATGTCTGAAGACATGGCTTTTGCTCATCTTATTCGTATATCTTTTCCTATTGTTAATCTTATTTCGATCGATTGAGCTTATAACGAACGAGACGTTGAAGGCGGTTTCTTCAGAGAAGTTACATGTGGACGGGAGAAACCTAAAACTTGATGAGTATCGACTGTCGTATGCGTACTCGATGGCACCCACGACAACCCACCCATCGTCGTCTGCTAGTAGTAGTCATCAACCAACCGCGTCAAAAACTGTCCAATCATCGTTTCTTTCGAATTTGACTGAGGAAGATTTTAACAAGATAAAGGAGCCTAATCATGAAATGGAAAATTCATTGGAGGAAAGCAAGAAGCATAACTATACGGGACAAACTGGTTCAAACAAAGGTAAAGGTTTGATTTCACTGGTGAAGGCGGGGGCAGGTAATGAGACTGGTATACAAAGGGCTAATCGGTTTCTAAAAAACCGGCATAAAATAAAACCGCCAGCATCTCCGAAATACACTCCTATTTATTTGAATTACAAATTGAACGCAACTGCTGGTCCATTGTTTAGTGATGGAAACATCACCCATCACCCTTTTCATTTTACTTTGTCAAATCGAGACGCTTGTAACAACAGAGGGAACCATTCCAATGATGTATACGTCCTGATTCTAGTAAAATGCAGACCCGGTGAGAAACTGGACCGAATGCAGATTCGGCGAACCTGGGGCGGCGTTTCTGAAGTCCACGGCCGCAGGACACTTACGATGTTTCTGATTGGTCAGACGGGTAACGCTGAAGCGGACGCAGGGATCGCCAAAGAGAACGCACAATACCACGACATCATCCAAGAGAATTTTATTGACTCCTACTATAACATGACACACAAGAACATCATGGGGCTTAAATGGGTGCAAATGCACTGCTCAAATGCATATTTCGTGTTAAGTATAGACGCAGACATGATGTTGAGTATTTACAACCTCGTGCTCAGAATGGAAAACAGTAGTACTTCGAACTTTGCTGAGGGCCATTTACGCGTTGACCCCCTTCCACACAGAAACAATGAATCGAAGTGGTTCACGCCTAAGGAGGTATACCCTGAACCATCTTACGCACCATTTTTAAACGGTGCATGCTACGTCATGTCGGGAGACGTGGCCAGGTTACTGTACAAGGAGTCTGCGCATGTCCGTTACCTGCCATGGGATGACGTCTACATTGGACTCGTAATGAAAAAGAGTAACGTCGTCCCTAAATATTCTGCACTCTATGAACAATTTAATTCTAAGAGGAAAGCGTTGGTCACTGGTATTGCTGTCGACATAGGCCACAACAAACTAACTGTTAACGAAAACATGGCAAGGTTGTGGGAAACGGTGCATATAAGGAAAGGATTGGTACCCGCACATCGAAATAGGTACAACCAAACTAATTAAAAACAAAAGGTAAACGGGTCATCATTTGGTAATGAACCAGATGTGTTTGTTATCTATCTGAAAGCTTACTTGTTATAAAGATGGTAATGGTAGTAAGCATCTTGCGAAATTATTTCGTCTGAAATGCCCCCGTTGATTAGGAATCAATACAAACTTTTGAATCTGAGAAATGATTCATGCATGAATCGTTTGTCAGATTTAGCAGGGTTGGTGTATGGATTCTACTACGCTCGTATGCAGTCTTTTGCTGTTTTCTCAACAAGTGGATACTGTATTCAGCTGAAATTTTCACAGATTACATCTACTGTATCTTTCTTGATAATTGTGCTCATGCAGTAAGATCTTTGATCCTTTCACGGCTGGATTATGGCAACTCTCTGCTTGCTGGCTCGTCTGTCACTGATAATCAGCGCCTACAAGAACTGCAAAATCGCGCTGCGCGTCTCATTTACCAGGTCAGCAAGCGCACAAGTGCGACCCCTCTTCTGCGTGAGTTGCATTGGTTGCCAGTCCAGTAGAGGATTGATTTTAAGATTTTAGTGCATGTGTACAATAGTGGCTATGGTACTTCACCTGTTTATTTACAAGAGCTTTTGAATAAATACAACTCTGGTCATCAAGGGCTTAGATCTACCCAAGATCACACACGTCGTGCCATACCGTCCACTAAAAGATCTTTCGGGGACAAGTCTTTTTCTGTGTCTGGGTCCAAACTTTGGAACGTACTGCCCCTAATGTACACATTTTTAAGAAGTTTTAAAAAACTTTCCTCTTTCCAAAGGAATTTTAATGTTGCTGGTTTTAATTTTTCTTTGCAAGGCTTAGGCCTATCCCGCATGTTTTATTTTTGCTAATATTTTTTATATTTCTTTATTGTGCTGTTTCTTGTGCTTTTTGAGTGTGTGCATTTTGCTTTCTATTGTATTTGATTTAAAAAAATTATTGTAAAGCGCTTTGGTCTATTTTGGAAATGCGCTATATAAATCTTTTTAATAAATAAATAAATAAAAAATTGTTCCAACACATCAGCATTATGTTGACAAAAGCCAAACGATGACCCTATAAGACCGCTCATAGAGAAGTTTGTTCGTTTCACATTAACTTGCAAAAAACTGTCCCGATGTAAACAAAATCATCTCTTATTTCAACCTAAATTTGCCAAAAATGTACTCAAATTCCTTATACCAATAAACTGTTGTAAACAATGCTTCGCACTGATGACATTTCAAGGGTTGGTTTTTCTGAGTAAATGTCTTTATTTCTGATAAACTGCAGGATTAAGTCTCCTCCAGTCAAGTCTTCATAGTTTGGATCTTAACCGTCTATCCCTGTGCCGGAGGCGCTGAAAAATTATTGAAGTAAATTACGGAAACGCTGTTCAAAATATATTGATAATTATTTTCATCAAATGTTCATTTGTTTCCGTTAATATAATTGAATGACAGCCTACCCTGAATCGAGGCAAGTTGTCAGCAGATGCTGACATATTTTAATATTTCCATTGTCTTAATCACATTGTACACACCGGCCAGCTCATAATGCTATGATATCCCAAGCTGGACCATGCTGCACGTTCTAATGGGGGTGTCAATCAAAATTAGGAGGGAGCAGTATCCTTTGTGTACAAAATAAGCTTTACCAAACGTGTACGATGCCTTTAAGCACAGAAGGTAGCATAAGCACCAGCTTAGTTCTGCTTAAGAAGCCTCATAAAGTCGAGTCCTGGCATTTAAAATTCTTAAACTGAAATAATGCTGAGGCATTCAGGGTCATCACCATGAAAGAAAATTACATTGTTTTTGTTATACAATAAAATTAATATGCCACCTCTTGGATCAGATATGTCTGCGCCAGGAGTGTCTTTTTAGACAGACATGGCGCATTATAAATGGCCACTATTATTATTATTATTATTATTATATCAGCTCGGCAATAACTCATCCACTTGTTGCTGATTGTTTCATCGTTATAAATTTCATTAAAATTTAACTTTTAATTGTCAGTTGTGAAAGGGGGGTTATTTATAGCCCTTTCGATTACATTATTCTAACTACATTCACTCATGTGTACAGAGGGTTGGCAAATGCCATAGATAGGTCTGTAGATATAGTCAGTAGAAAGCCTCTCTCTCGTCTACATTATTATTGTGCAACTAGAGTGTAGCGTGATGTGCATTTACATCAGGCCAGCGAGAGCGAAGGTGCTGTGCAGAGCGAGTGTGTATCTCAATATACGGCTCTGGTGATGTGGGTGCTGCAGCACCCTCAACGTTGTGGATGGGGGTGCTGAAATATACTAAAGCACCCCCTACTTTAAAGGCACTACGTACACGTTTGGTAATATACTCAACATATATATTAGCATAAAAACTTACTTGGTAACGAGCAACAGAGAGCTGTTGATAGTATAAAACGGCTACACCCCTATGTTCCGACACCCCTATGTTCCGACAACCCTGGTGTATTTTCCTATTCCTAACCCTAACCCTAACCCTAACCCTAACCCTAACCCTAACCCTATGTAAATCATGAGGGGGCTGTCGGAACATAGGGGTGTCGGAATATAGAGCAGTCACCGTATAAAACATTGTGAGCTCTGAAGTAGCGTAGTTTTTGAGAAAGAGGTAATTTCTCACATAATAAAAGACTTCTTGCAAGAAGCCTTTTATTCCTATCTGAAAGCACACAAATTTGTACAACAAGGGTGTTTTTTCTTTCATCATTTTCTTGCAACTTCAATGACCAATTGAGCCCAAATTTTCACAGTGTTGTTTCTTTATGCACATGTTGGGATACACCAAGTGAGAATACTGGTCTTTGACAATTACCAAACGTGTTCGGTGCCTTTAAGTAAATAAGTTTAATAAACTCACCCTATACATGAACGGACATCTTGGAAAAGGTCAAAATTGTATAAAGACGTGCAACATGTCATATTTTTTAAAAATATACAAAATCATATTCGACACCAAGCTGTGCCCGGAAGGCAAGCATCCTGCGTGACACCATCAAACAAAAATCACAATCGGACACCATCATTGACCCATTGAGTAACAGTTAGATTTTAGCGTGTAATACATTTTTGTTGAGAACCAAATCACTTTTAAATCGCCCAAAGCATTATATAGCGACCCTTTTGACTAACAATCAATTCAAGCAACATTTATATTAAGATGAGCCCACATGTGTCTCTTTGTAGAGTTTATACCACTTTACCTTATTAGTACTAATGCTGAGTAATTGCTGTACAATTCCTATGGGAATTCCGGGAGAGCTGATGGTCATTGATGGATTTTGTAAGTGAAAAAAACAAAAAACAAAAACAATGGTAACAAGACAATTGGCATTCTATTTGGCTAGGTGTAAGTGTGGAACTTGGAATTTTTTTTAGATAAAAAAAAAGTACCGACTTTTTAATTAAAAACTGACACTCACTGAGTGAGAAATGGCATCATGCAGAGTTAAATCAATGTGATATGCCCGTTTTTGTGTGTGTCTGGTCGGTCGGCTGGTGGTCGTCCCTGCCTGTACTCCGTTAGACATGCGTACGATGCAGGATTGAAAGGGTGCCCCCCCCCCCCCATTTGCAATCTGGACTTTTGTGATTGGAAATTGCCAGAGTAAAATGTTCCCTTTTATACGCTTTGATCAGATAATTTCGATGTTTTTAAAACCACTTTTCCATTTTCCATTTACATGCAGAAAATAAAATAAAATTACACTCAAGCCATATTATCTTATAAGAAAATAGTAAGTTACATAACAAAAAGCGACGAAAAGGGGCTTGTTCAGGCCCGTAACCAGGAATTTATTTTAACATTTCTCATTGTTTTATTTTTTATTTTCTTGGGGGGGGGGGGCGAATATGAAAGACAATGTACATCGGCGCGTCAGCGCCGCCCGTCCGTATGCGACGCAGGCGGGAGTGGGAGGAGGATGTGCCCCCTCACAAAAGTTCGAAATTTTGTATAAAAAAAATGCTCAATTCAAGCCATTTGTTGCGCCATTTTTGCGCTATGATATTGGTTATTATATCTGAAAACAACTCAATTACAGCTTTGTATCAATATTGATTCTGCAAATTTAATGCTCAGACGGCGTATGCCACCCATTGCGTCCTCTGTTTACATCTGTGTATATTATTATATGTTATATAATGTCATCATTTAACGACAATAAACAGACTGAACAAACTTTTTTTCTTAGTGTGTTATTTATTAGTTGCTACATTTACGATTCAGACTTTTTTAATTAGTATTTTTTTGGCAGACTTTTTTATTATTTATTTCTTATGTTTATGTTATGTTCTATGTTTATTTTTTTTTTAGGGGGCCGTCCGACCCCCCCCCCCCCTCGATTACAGGTACGGGTTTGTTTTAAAGAAAAAAGGCAAACGGAAACTTGGCCAGGAGTGCCCCCTTGAAAAAAATGGTGCACCCCCTTGTCCCCCCTGAAATGTTACCCTAGTTACGCCGCTGGATCCAGCACGCGGCACTTGTGCTAGTTTATCTGCGTCCCGACGTAATCGAGATGATCTTGCGTGTACAGTGTGTTCCGTGGTCAAAATATTATACACAGTTTGTAAGTTTGGGTTGTTTGCTGTGATGTGCATTATAGAGGAAAACAAGGTCTGGCCCCTTCTTCCATAATTGAACGTGACTGCACAGGGTACCTAGTCTACCTATTGCCTGCTCCATCATGGTCCGAAGACCATCATGGTCTGATTATTTTTGACCCAATCCCTGTCACTCAAGTTTGCTGAAAAGATGTTTAGTTTTCAAGACTCTTGCAGTAAATTACTATAATCGTGGTTCAAAATTTTAAAAGATACCAAAGGCTTGTTATTCAAGTACAATTATCGTTCTTTCCGTTAATATTGTCATTGAATAACATTATTATTTCAGGTTCAGTAGTGATAAGTCCCTAGGGAACAATAAGTGCCTCTCGTTAACGGATACAGGTGAATTTTATGACAACTTGTTTGTATAAAAAAAAGGGATGAACACAATAGTTGTTGAAGGCTTTTTCCTGGCATCAAATGCTCTTACTGATTAATTGCCAAGTTTTTGACATTATCCATGATGATGAAAGGAAATTACATAATTACACAAATAGTTTCATCGTCATTAACAATTTACAAGTCAACTGTGAGGGAGGAAATTAACCATGATCCATATAAAGGATTGCCATTGACTTGCCCAACGCGTACGAATTACTATCTGGTTTTATTTTGGTGTAGCGTGTTTTGTTTTTCTTTTTCTACAAACCTTAAGCTGGTGAGCTTTTCCCCCGTCCACATGTATCGCTTTGGGCGGCTGGGCTGTCCAGTGGCTAAAAGATAGCCACTAGACCGTCCAGCAGCCCAAAGTGATAGAATGTCGAGCAGGATTTCTTCATTTTTATAAGTTTCCTGATTTTATTTTAATTGTTAGCTTTAAATGTAATCATTTCAAAAATATGTTTTTGGTCTATATGGGAAAAAAAGTGATGTGTCAAAAAATAAAAATCACACAAAATGTATCAATAGTTGACGGCTCCGAGGTGCCAGGAATCTCAATGGTGACCTTATCGTCGCGAGACTTACACAGTGTTGAGTGTGACCACAGGGTGCCTATAGTCTACCTGTACTCCACCATGGTCCAAAGACCTTCATGGTCTGTGAGTATTTTCGAACCCATCCCTATCGCTCGAGTTTGCTGAAAAGATGTTTAGTTTTCAAGACTCTTGCAATAAATTATTAGAATCGTGGTTCAAATTTTAAAAAGATACCAAAGGCTCGTTATTTACGTTCAATTATCGTCCTTTCCGTTAATATTGTCATTGAATAACATTTTATTTCAGGTTCAGAAGTATAAGCCCCCAGGGAACAATAAGTGCCTTTCGTTAACGGCCGGTAATTGTTATGGTGATTATTTTTTATAAGGATGTCCCCCTTCACAGTTGACTTGTAAAATGATAATAACGATAAAATTATTTGGCTTTGATGTAAAAAGAAATGTTAATCATGATAATGTCAAAAACTTATGACTTAGCAATTAATCAGTGAGAGCATTTGATGCCAGGTAAAAAGCCTTCAACAACGACGTCCTGGTTTCGCGCATGTATAACGGCTTACTCGAGTTTGCATTGGTATCAAGATTATTATTCTGAAAGGATTTGTTTATGTCTGAGCCAAGTCGGATTCGAACTCGGGTCTTGTGATGTGGATTACATCAACTATCCTACTGCGTTAAACTGTTCTCCTCGTGAAAAGTGTTCTTTATTATATTTATAAGCAATAGGCCTACGTTTCCTTTTACATTTATATTAACAAATACAAAAATTCCAGGATTTGAATCCGGTTTTGTTTGTGTTATTCGCAACATAAACCACCTCCGGTATCTAGATGCGCTATGAAGTGTCTTTTTTATTTAAAATTCTAATCAATATCTAACCTTTTACCTTTGAATAAAAACAATTAAAAATACCGTGATTCGAACCCGGGTCTTCCTACAATGAAATATGCAGTTGCGCCAACTGTTCTGCTCATAAGAAATTATTATCTTTTCTCTATGTAGGTCTACAGTACATGAGTATCAAGTTTATTTTTCTAACAGATAAAAATTAGTGGGTCTTTTATGCAAGTCGGATTTGAACCCGGGTCTTGCGATGTGCGACCCCAAGTACCTTTCCAGTTGCGCTATCTGTTCCACTGATAAGAAGTGCTCCAAAATGATAGATAAAAATAACACTTTACCTTTTACGGTTTGATAAAAACACAAAGCTACACTATAGATTTGAACCCAGGGCTGAAGCTTCTCGCTATCTGTTCCACTGATAAGAAGTGCTCCAAATGTTAGATAAAAATACCACTTTACCTTTTACGGTTTGATAAAAACACGAAGCTACACTATATATTTGAACGCAGGGCTGAAGCTTCGCGCTATCTGTTCCACTGATAAGAAGTGCTCCAGATGTTAGATAAAAATAACACTTTACCTTTTACGGTTTGATAAAAACACGAAGCTACACTATAGATTTGAACCCAGGGCTGAAGCTTCGCGCTATCTGTTCCACTGATAAGAAGTGCTCCAGATGTTAGATAAAAACCCACTTTACCTTTTACGGTTTGATAAAAACACGAAGCTATACACTATAGATTTGAACCCAGGGCTGAAGCTTCTCGCTATCTGTTCCACTGATAAGAAGTGCTCCAAATGTTAGATAAAAATACCACTTTACCTTTTACGGTTTGATAAAAACACGAAGCTACACTATAGATTTGAACGCAGGGCTGAAGCTTCGCGCTATCTGTTCCACTGATAAGAAGTGCTCCAGATGTTAGATAAAAATAACACTTTACCTTTTACGGTTTGATAAAAACACGAAGCTATACTATGGATTTGAACCCAGGGCTGTAGCTTCGCACATAGTCACCTATCCTGTTGCACAACGGTTCTCCGCTTAATAATTTGTTTCTGTTCCTTGTTAAAATATATAGGGGCCTACATAACAAACCTTGATCCCAAATTACCTTCATTAAAATACATTCGACTATATCAGGAATAGAACCCCGGGGTCCGGTCCTGTTCTTTTGTAATAATATCACCTGTCAAAACATCCATTATGAATGCCACACTCACTAATACCAGCCCGTCATACCCGGAGTTTCGCCTTCAATGCACTCCATAAACGATGGGAAGACAAAGAAAGTTTTGTTACGTATGATTATCATTTTCGTGTCTTAATATTGTCATATCTTTGTCAGGAAAATTGATATTTGGACATGACTATTTTTACAAGGTCATGCAATGGACTTAACGGTGTAAACGGGGAACACCAGGTGAAAATTGGTTGGGAGTCCACTACAATTACTTTACTTGAATATCTCATAATATAGACTTAGGTTGTCGTCTTTTAAACACATTGGCTAGAAACAGAAACTTGGTCCCGTAAATTTGAATATTATGAGCGAGACTTGCACGGTATTCTGTTACATCGTTTTTAAAACCTCACGTGCTGAAGTAATGACACGAGTAATGTCTGTAGGCCTATCTAGAAAGTGTCTTGTTTTTACTTGTTGGCAGAACTAGTGATGCCAGTTCGTTGTTGACTTCATGTGGACGTTATAATTGCATGTCTCTAATATTTCAGCCTGAGCCATCAAGTGAAAATAAACAAATTATTGTCCTGTTAAGGTATCGTACACGTTTGGTAACGACTCAAAACAAATATTAGCATAAAAACTTACTTGGTAACAAGCAACGGAGAGCTGTTGATAGTATAAAACATTGTAGGAAACGACTCCCTCTGAAGTAACGTAGTTTTTGAGAAAGGGGTAATTTCTCACTAAAATAATAAAAACTTCTTGCAAGAAGTTTGTATTCCTATCTGGAAGCACACAAATTTGTACAACGAGGTATGTTTTCTTTCATCATTAATTTGCAGCAAATTAATAGAATCGTGGTTCAAATTTTGAAAGATACCAAAGGCTTGTTATTCAAGTACAATTATCGCCCTTTCCGTTAGTATTGTCATTGAATAACATGCAGGTTCAGAAGTGATAAGTCCCTAGGGAACAATAAGTGCCTCTCGTTAACGGCTTCCGGTAATTGTTATGGCAACTTTTTTGAATCTCTTTATAAATAGCAGTACCCCACAAACCGGATTTGTATGTGTGTGTGTGTGTGTGTGTGGGTAGGTATCCACATTCAAACCGTGGACCTATAACAAAAGGGATAATAGGTCCACGGTTGCTATCACAAAGGAAATCATTGTGGTCCACGGTTGCTAACACAAAGAGTTGAACAAAGGAGGGTCCACGATTGCCGGTGTTTACACACGGGTTTGTGTGTGTGTGTGTGAGCGTGTCTATCCATTCAAACCGAGGACTTTAACAAAAGGGATCCGGGTGTCTGACAGAGCGAGGACATCCTCGCTTCGTTTTTGTGTACAAACCCAATGGGGACGTCGCTAAAAAAACCTATGTCCAAACAATGGGAGAACAAAGAGAAGTTCTCGGTAAGCGGGATTTACAAACATGTGAGTGTGTGTATGTGGATCTCCTCCCTGGATACCGCATCAAACCTCGCCAAATTTACACGGAAGAAAGGAGTTGACTTCGTACAGACACTCTGAACGAAATCCGTTCAGAATTGACAGATTTATGAGCAAAAAAACACCCAAAGGTATGGGTTTTTGCGCGCCGTTTTCACTCTTGCTATGGGCAGCGCGCGCGTACAATGCAAGCAAAGAACTGTTGCTATGGGCCGCACGCGCGTACAGTGCAAGCAAAGAACTGTTGCTATGGGCCGCGCGCGCGTACAGTACAAGCAAAGAACAATGCCAACGCACGGGATCACGGGGAACGGAGGCGTGGGTTAGAGCACGTGGGACGGGGAGAGGAAGGGGCGGGGAACGGAGGCAGGCACAGAGGCGCGGGTTAGAGCACGTGGGACGGGGAACGGTACCTTTTATTTTTTTACGGAGGGACGAGGGCATCCCCTCCCCCAACACGCAGCTCCATTCAGGACATGCATCCGTCCTCAAGCAAATTATGACAAACTGAACAAAACACGCCTTAAAAGTTTACGTATGGCTCGCGGCATCTACACCTCCTTTGTTAAAGAACGGGACGGGAACAAATTAATTCGACTGACAAATAATACAAAACGGGAAAAAACGGGACGAGAAAACAATGAACAGGACAGAACAATTAAACGGGGCTGGGGAAATAATACGGGAAAGGAAAAAAGAAAAGGGACTAATAAACGGGACAGGAAAATAATAAACTGAACGGGGGGGAAAAAACAGTGACAGGGTAATTTGTATTGTGACATCACACTTTGCTTAGCAGATTGATACAAAGTTAAGATCAATCTTAGTGCTTTGTGAAATCGGAACTTCGCGGAACTCTAGCGGGACCCGCTAATTTTAAACTGTTTCATTGCTATGGGCCGCGCGCGCGTACAGTGCAAGCAAAGAACAATGCCAACGCACGGGATCACGGGGAACGGAGGCAGGCACGGAGGCGCGGGTTAGAGCACGTGGGACGGGGAGAGGAAGGGGCAGGGGGACGCGGGAACGGTACCTTTTATTTTTTTACGAAGGGACGAGGGGATCCCCTCCCCCAACACGCAGCTCCATTTTTCCAGGACATGCATCCGTCCTCAAGCAAATTATGACAAACTGAATAAAACACGCAAAGTTTACGCATGGGAACACTCATTTTTTATTTTAAACCTCGCGGCATCTACATCTCTTTTGATAATGAACGGGACGGGAACAAAATTAATTCGACTGACAAATAATACAAAACGGGGAAAAACCGGACGAGAAAAAAATGAACAAGACAGAACAATTTAACGGGGCTGGGGATATAATACGGGAAAGGAAAAAAGAAAAGGGACTAATAAATCGTCGCCGTTTTTACGAAGCGACGATTTAGCCCCGCAGCCAAAAATACGGGTTTTTAGAAAATCGCGTTTGAAGATGAACTATTTTTCAAACTATTGTTTGGGACACTACTTACTATTTGTTTTTTGAAAGTTTACTATCAAAATAAAGCTGGGTACTTCAGTCATTTAAAACTGTCAGCATTTTTCAATTCTGCGACCGTTTTGATGAGTAATTAATTCCTAAACATATTTGTCACTTCGTAAAACCCTAAAAACAGACCTTCCCGCAGAACGCTGTGTACAAACCAATGCGTATTTAGGTTTGTCACTTCGTAAAAACCGTAATGAAATGTTTTGTCACTTCGTAAAAACCCAAACGTTAAACCACGCCTATTTTGGCACCGTGCCCGCGCTATGTAGTTCAATGGACTTCGGTGGCCAATTTTGATTTGTCACTTCGTAAAAACAAAACATGAAAAATATATTATTCATCGGTTATTCTAATTAGTGTAATTACGATAATATTACGTATTAGGTCCTGAAACTTTGTGAAAAATGTTAACAGCATTGCACACATCAATAATTTACCAAAACACAATGTGCTAAATTTGATAATTTTGGACACATCTGTCACTTCGTAAAAACAACGACGAAATGATACGGGACAGGAAAATAATAAACTGAACGGGGAAAAAAATAAACGAAACGGGGTACAAACAGGGACAGGGTAATTTGTAATGTGACATCACACTTTGCTTAGCAATTAAGATTGATACAAAGTTAAGATCAATCTCAGTGCTTTGTGAAATCGGAACAGCGCGGAACTCTAGCGGGGACCCGCGCGTAGCGCGGGTTTCCCGCTAGTATTAAAAAAGGATGGGCACAATAGTTTTTGAAGGCCTGGCATCAAATGCTCCTACTGATTAATTGCCGAGTCATAAGTTTTTGACATTATCCATGATGATGAAAGGAAATTACATAAATTACACAAAAATTAATAATTTCATCGTCATCAACAATTTACAAGTCAACTGTGAGGGGGGAAATTAATAATGATCTTTATAAAGGATTACCATTGACTTGCCCAACGCATACCAATTGCTATCTAGTTTTATTTTGGTGTAGCGTTTTTTGTTTTTTTTTCTTTTACAAACCTTAAGCTGGTGAGCTTTTCCCCCTTCCACATGTAAAAAAGTTAGCCACTAGACCGCCCAGGACCGCCCAAAGTGATAGGATGTCGAGCAGGATTTCTTCATTTTTATAAGTTTCCTGATTTTATTTTAATTTTATTTTAATTGGTAGCCTTAAAGGCACTGAACACGTTTAGAAATTGTCAAAGACCAGTGTTCTCACTTGGTGTATCCCAACATGCATAAAATAACAACCCTGTGAAAATTTGGGCTCATTTGGTCATCGAAGTTACAAGAAAATGATGAAAGAAAAAACACCCTTGTTGTACATTTGTGTGCTTTCAGATAGGAATAAAAACTTCTTGCAAGAAGCTTTTATTATTTTAGTGAGAAATTACCTCTTTCTCAAAAACTACGTTTCTTCAGAGGGAGTCGTTTCCTACAATGTTTATACTATCAACAGCTCTCCGTTGCTTGTTACCAAGTAAGTTTTCATGCTAACATTTGTTTTGAGTCATTTTATACCAAACGTGTACGATACCCGTTGACACATTTCCATGGATTATGGGCACTTTGGGCTATATACAAAGCGTATCTTGTGAAATTAATGAGTTTGGAAAGATGGTAATAGTAGAATTAGCTGATTCACACAATTAATATCCCCTCGAAATTGTGTGGTTTTCCTTTTACTAACACGGTCCGCCATTTTGTTGAGTCAAACATTTTCGAGAGCGGGTTCTGTGAGGGGTGTAATAGTGGAATCTGTTCTTGCTGTCAGTGTGCGTATTGACTATACGTTGTATTGTGTATCAATAAACCAATGAGCCCCAAACTTTTGAGATGAGTTTAATTTTAATTATTAAGTCGGTAATTATAAAAAGGAACAATCTGAAAAAAATTGATCAAAAAGCTATTGTGAAAATGTAATGTTTAGATACTTCGAGAACGGGCTCTGTGAGGGGAGTTGACTTCGGAACGAGTTGACTCGGATCGAGTTGACTCGGATCGAGTTGCGGACCGAGTTGACCCATAACCGAATTAGTAGAGTCTGTTATATTTACAGTCATCAGTGTACGTGCCCAGATAGCATGCGGACGTTGAATCAACGTTGATATTTGGTTAGCAGGGTTGATTTTTGGTTACTATTTCTTATTGGTAATAAACTAACGTTAATTAAACGTTAATATAGCGTTAGAAAGGTTTATGTTAGATTATGGTTAAATAAAAACGTTAAATCAACGTTATGATTTTAGGTTTTCATGGTTGGTTCGTTTTTGATTAATAAAATAACGTTTAATCAACGTTTGTTGTTGGTTTTTATGGTTGGTTAATTTCGGGTGAATAAAATAACGTTTAATCAACGTTTGTTTTTGGTATTAATGGTTGGTTTGCTTTTGGTTAATAAAATAACGTTTAATCAACGTTCGTTATTGGTTCTTATGGTTGGTTAATATCTGGTTGATAACAAAACGTTTTTTCAACGTTAGTTGTTTGTTTTCATGGTTGGTTCACTTTTGGTTGATAAAATAACGTTAGATCAACGTTAGTTGTTGGTTTCCATGGTTGGTTCTCTTAAGGTTAATCAAATAACGTTTAGTCAACGTTCGTTGTTGGTTCTTATGGATGGTTAAAATCTGGTTGATAAAAGAACGTTTAATCAACGTTTGTTTTTGCTATTAATGGTTGGTTTACTTTTGGTTAATAAAATAACGTTTTATCAACGTTCGTTGTTGGTTCGTATGATTTGTTAATATCCGGTTGATAAAATAACGTTTAATCAATGTTAGTTGTTGGTTCTCATGGTTGTATGGTTCACTTTTGGTTGATAAAATAACGTTAATTCATCATTTGTTTTGGGTTATCTAAAATAACGTTTATTCAACGTTTATTTTTGGTTTTAATGGTTGTTCCCAGGGGCGGATCCAGGATTTTCCAAACGGGGGGGGCGTGAAAATATTCCATGCAGCAAAATGATAAATGAAGTTTGTTGCCCCATTTCTCCCTCCCCTTCTCTCTCTCCCTCTTTTTTTCTTTTTCTCCTTTTTTTTTTTTAAATATGAAAAAGGGGGGGCGTGCGCCCCCCCCCCACCTGGATCCGCGCCTGGTTCCAATTTTGGTTGAAAACATTAGCGGTTTTAATACGTTTATGTTAGTCTTACTGCACAGTTGGTTTGTTTTTGGTAGGAGAAATTTTAATTAACGTTTTAATCAATGTTTGTATGAGTTTTGTATAGGTAACAAAACCTAGCCCAAATGTACTTACACTATCTTGTTAGTTTAAACTGATGATGATTTCTTAAAGGAGGATCATTCAATCAATTGGCGAACAAAAAAAGACAATTGTTATTCTTGACAGACTTTGTTCTGTTATACATGAAAATCTCAATGGATTGTTTAAAAATTTGAATTTGAGAAAGGTGCCTTTCAGGCGCCTTTCTCGGATATCTGAAAGTACACAAATCTCTGGAACAAGCAGCAATTTTATTTTCCTAGCAATTTCGATGACTAAAGCCTTAGTTTTCCGCAGGTTTGTTATTATATGTGGAAGGGTTGGTGGGGACCGTTCTTTGAAAATTACCAAAATTATATACCCCGCTTGTAGGAGTTTTTGATCAGGCCATGACCCCATTAGCGCATGGCGCTATATTAGAAGGTAGGAACGATGTATCAATTGTAGCCTACAATATACAGGGTAGATCGTGCACCCACCATGCATAGACCCAATGCAAATGCTGAAGAGCATTCAGCTTATTAGTTATGATGTGTAAATTACAAGTTGCCCACCATGGAGTATTGCTAAGCCAGAGGTGAAAGTAGTTACACTGTGCCTATATTCGGTGTATACTAAGGTAGAGCTTACTGGCTTATCTTGTTGAAACCAGGGTGCAATGGATGGGTCAGATTTTGTGAGTGGGAGATTCGCGTCATTCCTCCCTCCATCATTTTGACCATATAGTGCGAGATTACGTTCTCATGTGTTTTCTTAATTAACTAGTAGTGTAATAAGCCGTAACTCCCACAAGTTACTTTTATGGCAATTTTCGTTGAAAAACTTGGACTATAATCAGCATTCACGTCGACGATAACCAATTTAATATCCTAACTTGAAGAAATTTAAAAATCTTGGTTTAGTTAACGTTGAATCAACGTTGCCTTAGGTTGACATCAATATGCAAATTTATAGCCGGATACAAACAGCAGCCCAAACTCAATGTTAAAATGCAACAGTTTTGGTGTAATTTGGAACTTTAATGATTTTTTGTTTAGTTTCTTTCTTTTAGAAAAAGGTGGTTTAGGCATCAACAGTTTCTTCAATACTTTCAGTTGCTAACTATTAATTAAAAATTTAACCAATTAAGTACAAAAAGAGACAACCATGACTGCAGATTCCATGTATCCTAGACTATACTATAAAACATGCCGTACAGTAGGTTGTATAGGTCTATATAGGCAGTAGTATGTATAGCAACTAGTACCAACTTAATAATAAATAGTTAATTAGAATATTAAAATAATTCATAAAATTATCCTAATTACTTAGGTCAACGTTGATGAACCAACCCAATTTAGGCTAATGTAACATTGCTTCAACGTTGATTTACTAACGTTATTTTAACCTTTTATCAACGAGCAAGTTAACGTTGAAACAACGTTCACATAAAAACGTTAAAGTAACTAGTTGAAAAGAGGTTAATGTAACATTGTTTCAACGTTAACAATTAACGTTGATTAAACATTACATCAATAAGCAGAATTACGTTGAATCAACGTTCACGTAAAACATTTAAATAACTAGTTGATAAAACGTTGAGATAACATTGTTTCTACGTCTAAAATCTAACGTTGATTAAACATTATATCAAGAAGCAGAATAACGTTCAATCAACGTTCTCATAAAAACGTTAATTAACGTTGATAAAACATTATAAAGCAGAATTACGTTGAATCTACGTTCGCACTTAACGTATCAACGGTCATTGTAAATGGTATAAAACGTTGTTTCAACGTACTGATGCTATCTGGGTGACAACTGTATGAGCCCCGAACGTGGGAAGTGGGAGGGCTGTTGCTGCCAGTTTAATGTAGCGCAAGCAGCGGTTATTACTTCGGATACTTATTGGTGTATGGCAAGCAATACCCCAAACGTTTGTTGTGTTGTTTATGAGAACAAAAATCCCACCGACAGTGTACGGACGGACGTGCAGCTAGCTAGCTGTCCAACTTAACAATCCAAACACCTTTTTGCAGAAAAACAGACAGGTTTCACGAGTGGCATTGGATGGTTGGAGGTAACAACACCACCATGGTAAGAAAATGGAAATTAATCATAATGCAAATTTACAATTTAAATTTAGTAAAACCTTTAGGCTATTTCATTTTAATTTATTTGTGTCAGATCCATTCCACCAATCACCATGGCACTGTTTTATTATTTAGGGGTGTTATTTAAAGCATGGAGGTAATTCTATCTCCATGTTTAAAGGGACACGTTGCCTTGGATCGGGCGAGTTGGTCTGTAACCGTTTGTTATAAAATGCATATGGTTAGAAAGATGTTTTAAAAGTAGAATACAATGATCCACACAAATATGTCTCGAAATTGCACGGTTTTCCTTTTATTATCGTGAACAAACACGATCGGCCATTTTGTGGAGTCAAATTTTTGACTCCAACACAAAATGGCCGACTGTGTTAGTTCGCGAAGTAAAAGGAAAACCACGCAATTTCGAGGTATATTTGTGTGGACCATTATATTCTACTTTTAATATAACATCTTTCTAACCATGCATTTTATTATAACAAACGGTTACAAACAATTTTTTTAGACCAACTCAACCGATTCAACTCCAAGGCAACATGTCCCTTTAAAGGGTTACACCCGTATGTTCCGACACCCCTATGTTCCGACACCCCTATGTTCCGACAACCCTGGTGTATTTTCCTATTCCTAACCCTAACCCTAACCCTAACCCTATGTAAATCAGGAGGGGGTTGTCGGAACATAGGGGTGTCGGAAAATAGAGCAGTCACCCCTTTAAAGCACTGCAGTAGCACAACTCTGATGATGTATTAAGTTACACACCATGAAGAAGTGACCGCAGAACTTTCCATATCCGGCCTCCACTTTCTAGTTAGAGTAAGGGGTTTATATTGTGTACAACCATGGAGGAAGGAAATACATATTTCCTTCATAAGGTACAACATTGGTAAGGTTGAAAATATAAATGTTCACAGATTGCACATTGGTAAATAAACTAAGGCAAATTTTATTAAGTCATGAATGATCATGGTGGAAAATTTCCCTTGAAACAGTTTAGCTTGAAATGCTATAGTTTTTATGAAATGAGTAAAACAAAATTAGTCTTTAACACTGGTGATAAAATCCGATGTTTGAAAACTGTGAAAATGTGGAGTTTTTTTCACTGTTTTCTCATGACTCCGAAGACCGATTTAGCTAAGACTTTCCCAACAGGTTTGTTGTTTCATGATGTTGGGTCACAGCAAGTGTGGGAACTGGTCTTTGACAATTACCAATGATGTACATATTGCTTTTAAATGAATGTCAGACTTTATACGCCTTAGCCTATATTCATCTAAGAAACACTTAATTTTGCCGTATAAAAAGGAAAATTCACGTACATTTCATCACGAGGGCGGAACTCTCGCACTCCTCAAGCCCAAAGGAACTAAAATGGAGTGTAGCAAGGCAGTACTGTCAAGACCACCATAATCCATAGACCCCATTTGCCTCCTTTGGCCTCAGTGAGGGCACTTTTTGGCCTCAGTGAGGGCGCTTTTTGAGTGTCTGACGTCATATGCAAGGGGTCTATTTGCAACACAGACACATGGACGTGTGTGTGTTGCTTGGTGTTTGTTTAAATTTATATGGCCCTACGCAATACACAATACGCAATTTGGACACATGGCTTTCAGGCCTTGGAATCTAAGCTACACTTTTTTGAATTGACCTGCCTGAAGTTATCATGTGACCTCGACTTATGGCAGACATATAATTACCGACAATTCAACTTCTCGAGACAACTCTTGAGTTTGTCTTGAGTTTGTCTTGATGTGTCTTTAGTTGTCTTGAGTTGGCCGAGTTGTCTTGAGTTGGCCGAGTTGTCTTGAGTTGGCCGAGTTGTCTGGAGTTGTCTTGAGAACGTCTTGAGTATGTCTGGAGTATGTCTTGAGTTGTCTTGATGTGTCTTTAGTTGTCTTGAGTTGGCCGAGTTGTCTGGAGTTGTCTTGAGAATGTCTTGAGTATGTCTTGAGTATGTCTTGAGTTGTCTTGAGTTGTCTTGAGTTGTCTCGAGTTGTCTCGAGTTGTCTTGAGTTGGCCAAGTTGTCTTGAGTTGGCCAAAGTGTCTAGAGTTGTCTTGAGTATGTCTTGAATTGTCTTGAGTTGGCCGAGTTGTCTTGAGTTGGCCGAGTTGTCTGGAGTTGTCTTGAGTATGTATTGAATTGTCTTGAGTTGTCTTGATTTGGCCAAGTTGTCTGAGAGTTGTCTTGAGTTGGCCGATTTGTCTTGAGTTGGCCGAGTTGTCTTGAGTTGGCCGAGGTGTCTTGAGTTGGCCGAAGTGTCTTGAGTTGTCTGGAGTTGTCTTGAGTTGGCTGAGTTGTCTGGAGTTGTCTTGAGTTGGCCGAGTTGTCTTGAGATGTCAGTGATTAGTATGACCCATTTCAGACTGACAATTTGTTTTGTTTTGAATCTCTTTTATAATTTACAATTAATCTGGTTTTTGTTTGTGTTTTTTTTATTGATCAGATGAGACGAAGATGGAAAAGATACCTTCAAATGCTGTCTCTATTTGTTCTCACCATCCTGTTATTCATTACTTACATGAATCGCCGAAGTTTAAAAATAATTTACTCAAACACATTTAAAGGAAGACCAAATCTTAATAGGTATTTTCAGTCACCTAACACTAACAGTGATGTTGAAAAGATTGTGGACAAGAGCTGTAACAAAACATGTAATAGGCTATGGGAACCAGGGTCGACACCATGGTTCGACAGCCGGTTTAATAACAGCATAAGTCCAGTGTGGAGTAGACGGAATATGGAACTGAGTAAGGACGTCAAGAAGTGGTGGCTGGTAAGTCGACATTAAAGCATCAGTCTTGAACTTTCAGACATTAAGCTACAATTTTAAGAAGTTCTCCACCAGGGATCAATTTCATATGTTTTTAAAAGCTGAAAATAGTGCTTAAATGTTTTCTGCTAAGCAAAAATAAGCAGGATACCAGTCACAGATCGACATGTGACATGCTATTTTGGCTGGTAACCTTATTTTGGTAAGCATATTTTTGTTGTGTTTAGCTGATTGTTGTGCTTTAGCAGCTCTGGAAAATTGGGCATAGGTGCTAAGAGAGCACTGGGCCCAATTTCATAGAGCTGCTTTTAAAAGCACAGTACATGTAGCTCAGCACAAAACAATTTTGCCTACCAGAATAAGGTTACCAGCCAAAATGCCATGTCGCATGTGCCAATTATGTGACTGGTTTCCTGCTGAAATTTGTTGAGCAATATTCTCTGCTTAAGCAGCTGGGCCATTCCAGCGTCACTCGCATTTCACTTTTTGGCATCCTTTGACACTCTTAGTGATGTAGTTTTTACAATACAGGGAATTACTCTTTCATTTTTGGTTTGGCAATACTCACTATATAAGGCATTAACCCAATGTTATTAAAAAAAATTAATTGATACTAAATATGACCATGACACTGCTGGACAAAACCGTCACTCGCATTTCGTGAAATGGACATGCCAAAAAAGAACATGGTTTTAATTGAAAAGTTTCCTCAAACCAAACGTACCACAACCAAATGATTACATGTATGTACTAGATACCTACCATACTGAAGTATAAATGAGGGTTACAAGAATCTACAACAATTAACTGTGTTTAAGTTAGAGGGGAAAAATGTTGTCACTCGCATTTCCGTCACTCGCATTTCACTTTGTCCGTTCATTAAGTTGTGTACAAAATGAAGCTTTTTCTCCACAACTTTTGGCTAAGATATTTCAAACAACATTTATAAACATTTTGAGGGAGCTGAGTGCTCAAAACACTTTACAATGAACAAAATGTATTCTCTGAAATAGTTACAAATGTACTAAATAAAAATGTTGTCACTCGCATTTCCGTCACTCGCGTTTCACTTTGTCCGTTCATTAAGTTGTGTACAAAATGAAGCTTTTCTTCCACAATTCTCGGCTAAGATATTTCAAACAACATTTATAAACATTTTTTAAGGGAGCTGAGTGCTCAAAACACTTTACAATGAACAAAATGTATTCTCTGAAATAGTTACAATCCACAGCCGCAAAGGCACTATCTCTAGTTTCTGCAGTCCCGAATTGTATTCATCCACACATGTACACTTTATGTTGATCTGAATTTACACTACAGGAACCTTAAGCCTACATGGAGGTTACACATTCACGATTTTTGTGAGGATTGGCAGGGACTGTCCACCATTGACCAAGGAAAATTTCATCGTGATGAGTTGGGCAAAATGGAACACAACTACACCTCCCCAGGCTCAGGGAAGGTACTCCTACGGTTAGGCAATAGAATTGGCCCCAAATCTTTTTGAACAGTCTTGGCCCTTCACGACCTCAGAGGACAACCCAAGATTCTCTCAGAATTCATGCAGATTCCTCTAGTACCTGCCCAAGCAATTACCAAGACTTATTCAATAATGGACAATCCTCGCAAAAATCGTGAATCTGTGACCTAGTCTTGAGCAACACGATCATGAATTATTTCACAAAAATTTACTTTTAACAATCAAACAAGTTTTGTATGTGTTGGTTAAAACTGTAGAAAATCATCTTCGTCACCTATCTCCTTTATAATACAACAACAAACCACAAATTGTAGAAAGTGCAAGGATCTGTAGACTGCAGAAGTGCACGTGTACTAGTGCCTCATGCTGCTATGTGGCGACTGTGACTTCCTGCGGAGATGCAGTGCATCATGGGTACCACAAATGATGCCTGCCCTCTATAGGCCTAAGACAATAGGCAAACATAATGCACATGTACATGTACACACATTTCTTCCCTCAGTACTATCTTTGTATGCATTCTTATAATGGAAAGCAGTATCGTCAGTCGCATTTCATTTGTCACTCGCATTTCACGTCACTCGCATTTCAAATTTCAAGGGCTCTGTATTATAATGTGCTGGGTATTTTGTTTTAATATTTTTTGTTTTTATAATTGGTATTGGTAGGAGAAGGAAATTCTCAACTGTCAAAAATATAATCACTACCAATTTAAGAAAATAATAAAAAAGAGATCTTTCTGTCACTCGCATTTCATACTCCTCTTCGTCCAAAGCTGTGCACCTACAAGTCTTCAAAAAAAGTCATCAGCAGATTTTCTATTTATTTATTTTTAAGGTATACAGTCATGCTACTAAATTGCATAAATAGTTTATTGACAACTGCTTTTTCATAGAAAAAATGCAAACAAATGAAAATGCATATAAATTAGTACATTTTTTAAGCCAAACATAACGAGGAAGAAACATAAAATATTTCATAGAAAACGATAAAGATTTGACTAAAAAACTTTATAACCTGATCCTTAAAGGCAGTGGACACTATTGGTAATTACTATTACTCAAAATATTTATTAGCATAAAACCTAACTTGGTAACAAGTATTGGGGAGAGGTTGATAGTATAAAACATTGTGAGAAACGACTCCCTCTGAAGTGGAGTAGTTTTCAAGAAAGAAGTAATTTTCCACGAATTTGATTTCAAAACCTCAAAATTAGATGAGGTCTCAAAATCAACTTGCATCTTAAAGCACAGAACTCCGTGTGACAAGGTTGTTTTTTTCTTTCATTGTTATCTCGCAACCTCGATGACCAATTGAGCTCAAATTTTCACAGGCTTATTATTTTATGCATATGTTGAGATACACCAAGTGAGAAGACTGGTCTTTGACAATTACCAATAGTGTCCACTGTCTTTAAATCTATTAGCAATAACTTAAAAATAAAAAGGAAGAACTTTCAGAAATGAATTTGATTTTTGGGGGCCATGTCCTTGTTTGCTTGGAATTGCCCAGCTCTATGAAATTAGGCCCCGGTCTCGATGATCATGTAGCTTGGAACTTTCACAAAACAATTTTAATGTTTGCTTTCAAACAGAAGCATTTCTGGGGACATTCGGTGATTGGTGTTACGCTAAATTCAAAAGGAAATGTCAGGATTTATAGAGAACGGTTATAACTTTTATCAACTTACTATCAGAGTAATCATAATTTTTTTTATCACCATTTACTTTATCCGCCTGATTCGCCTAATTCAGGCCTGGGAGAAGAATATACCAGGGGGTGCTGAGTTCTGGTTTTGAGTATGCCGGCTTGTACCAATGTCTTAAAAGTAAGACATTTAAAGGGATTGTATACGTTTGGTAATTGGAACCCACTGTTTGTTTCAATCCTACCATTAAAAAAAAACCTGTGAAAATTTCATTTCAAAAGGTGGTAGCGTTTTTGAGATTGCTAAAGATGTTGCTGGAGCGGTTATGTCCACGCAGGAAGAATAATCTGCATTGGAATACACACTCTCAGAAGCGTTACGGCCATAACGCTTATCAGATTCAAATTTTTGGGGGATAAAAGGTGATATCTTTTTTCCAAAACCGCAGTACTTCGAAGTGAAAAGTTTCTCAAAATATGTCTATCCAAAGCTGCTGTACTTCTAACCAAGTTATTTTTTGTTGCCATTAATCATGTTAATTATCAGAGTCATTACCAAACGTGTACGATACATTTAAGAGCTCGGCGACGAAATAGTGGGAACTTATTTTAGGTGTTCGTGCAACTGTGCGAACACCTTTTGTTTTTATTTTGTTCACTGTGTTATTATTTTTTTCAGAGATTTGTTTTCAGTTATGTAAGAATTTTTCTAATGATAGAATGAACACATTTTTTTTCGGAAAGTAGGGAGTTGCTGTGGTTTGTTCCAGCAGGTTTCAGCTACCCCCATCAAATGATGGATGCTGTGCACAGCACCCCCTTAACACATGTACCTGGCTTTATCAGCAATGTTTTGGATGCTGGCGGTCGGGTTGGCATAGTGGTATCTTTCCTCGCCTTCCACCTCTAGGACCCTAGCCTTGTCCCAGGCTCTTACACAAGCACCCCGCTTTGAATTCACCAGGTAGCATGCATTTATAACAATACTGGCACGGTACTGCAGCTGCAGTAGGCCTACTTGATATACAGTACCGTTGGGTTGAAGCATGGTTTTTCAACCTCGTACCAAAAAACGAAGTGGAAACAGAGCCTTGTTCCCACTGTAAAAAGGTCAGATTGTGGGCGGAGTTGCTTTATGCTAATATTTCCGAAGGTGTATGCTCATTGGTCAATGTCCTGTTGATAAACACTAAGGGAATAAAAGAGTGGGACGAGGTCTTTGAACGTTTGTTTTTTAAAACCGGCAGGGTCGTGGTCGTGTGATAAAGGACCGAGCCGAGCTTTAAAACATCACCCAAGGTTTTAAACGAACGTTCAAGACCGAGTCATCACTCTTTTATTCCCATTCATATGCCCTTTTATTAAAAGTGTAATTATGTTGGAAAATCTGTATAAACTTGTCTGTAAATTTTCAATTCCTGACACGTCCTCAGGCTCCGTTTCGCGAAGGGTCAATTAGCGCGCGACGCTCAACGGTTTTGCATATGCGCGCGCACTAATAGATTGTACATTCAGTGCCGGTATGTATTGATTGGGTTACGAGTAAATTAGCGCCGGCGTAAGCTTGCGCGCCACGCGTAAACAGTTCTAGCCGTGTGATTGGACGATTATCCGCCCAGTACAGGAAATGAATATTCAATATCCGATTCCAGCATACGTAATTTGCGCTGGAATCCCGGCGCAATGATAAAGAAAAACATAAGCTGCCGTTTACAGTGGGAACAAGGCTCTGTTTTGGCTTCGTTTTTTGGTACGAGGTTGAAAAACTATGCTTCGACCCCACGGTATACTGTATATCAAGTAGGCCTACTGCAGCTGCAGTACTGTGCCATGCATGCTACCTGGTGAATTCAAAGCGGGGTGCTTGCGTAAAAGCCTGGGACAAGGCTACTAGGACCCCAGTTCAAATCCCATGGGGGAGCAGTATGTGGATTGGGTTTTCAGTCCCTACCTGATTGCGTGGGTTTTCCCTGGATTTTCAGGAGTTTTTCCTCTCAAATCTAAAACTGAAACTTCCTTCCTTCCTTGTCTTCTCTCCGTGGGGTTCTTGGCTAGTGCAGTGATTAAGCTTGCTAAGAATCCTCGGCTTCACAACCAGATTTTATTTAAATAAATAAAATAACATACTGTAGAAACACACTGACCACTTTGAGTTTCTCCTCCAGTCAATTCGTAACAAGGGTGAAAACATCTCAGACGTCCTAAACAAAGTCTTCAAACTCATCCCTGATAAGCAGCCGCTCAACCACAGACACGATAAATGTTGCATCAAATGTGCAGTCGTTGGTAACTCCGGCAACTTGAGACACTCAAAATATGGAAAACTCATCGATTCTCACGATCGAGTTATTAGGTGAGTATTCAGCAAAGTTGTTTTTGTATTTAGTTTTTTCTTGCGGGGGGGGGGGGGGGGGGGATTTTAACGATTACTTCGTGGTCGAGCGGTCTAGTTCGCCGGACCCAAGCTCTGGTGTTGTCAGCAGCACAGTGTGGGTTCGAATATGGTCATGACCACTGTGCCCTTGAGCAAGGCACTTAACCATAATTGCTTCGTAAAAAGTTGGGAAGGTAGTGCATTCTGCTCTACCGGCCAGGCTCCTAGTGGATGATACCCATGCCTACCCTTACGAACCGTGAGGGGGTAACTCTGTTTCAGCTCCAGGAGTAGGTGGCAATGTGCCCCTGGTGGCAGTTGATTTTGGTCGATAGCCCAAATCGGTTAAGCGTAGCCCTCACCTTGAAGTGGCCCTCCGGCCTTGTGATGTTAGGCGATCTCTCATAATTTTTTAAAATTTGTTTTAAGTGCTTGGTAACAAAACTTACCAACTATTTGAAAGTACATGTATTGACAAAGTTAACTGCACGGGTTGTGTAAGGTGCCACTACTACACAAAACTATTTGTACTAGTACATGTACAGTGTACTACTGTGTATTGTGCATTCACGGGTTGCGTATGATGGCACAAAACTAACTGTCATTGTGTAGCGATGCATTTACCAATGCAGGCTGGCATATAGTTAACCTACATGTTTCATTCAAAACCACAGTGGATGGTATTGAATAGTCAGACAGTAGGAGGGTTGACTGTGTACTGTATAGATGTGTTTTACCACATGATATCATATGGCAGGCTGGTAACTCTAAAAACACAGTGCATGTGATATTGAATGGTCAGACAAGTGTTGAAGAAAGAAAAACAAAAAGCAGAGATCTTCTATTTGCCTTGTACATGTATGTACGTAAGTATCTAGGCCTATTTAGTTTTAATATTGGTCGGGTTGGCTTAGTGATATCTTTCCTCGCCTTCCACCTAGATGGGTCCCTGGTTTGAATTCCGCCAGGGGCACTATGTGGATTGGGTTTTCAATTCCTACCTAATTATGTGGGTTTTCCCTGCAATAATTCTCTGGGGTTTTCCTCCCAATTTGAAAACTGAAACTTCCTTCAATATTCTCTCCATGGGGTTCTTGGCTAGTGTAGTGATTAAGTTCACTTTTCTGAGAGTCCTTGGGGTCACAACTGGAATTAATAAATGAAATGAAATGAAACAAAATGAATTGAAAAATCACGTCATGTTGTTAAAGGCAGAGTATACCTTTGGTTTTGGGAACAATTCGATTGGTTTAATCCTATAAAAACTTATGGATATTCAATAAAACTAGCCTGTGAAAATTTAATTTCAAAAGGTAGTACCGTTTTTGAGTAAATGTATCGCCAAGAATCTGGAGCAGGAAGAATAATCCATAATTGGAACACACAATCTGAGAAACGTTTCATGCAGAAACATTTTTCAGATTGAATTTGTTTGTAATCCCTTTGTCTAAAACCACATTCCTTGAAAGGGAGTTGTTTCTCAAAATTTTATTATCAACAGCTACAGTGCTTCTTACTAAGTAAGTTTTTACGGTCATTAATTATTGGAGTAATTATCAAAGGTATCCCCTCCCTTTAAGCGGATTTTAGCACTATATCAATTTAGTGGTAAGCACTGTTTACTCGGTGGTTTCCAAGTCCTGCAGAACAAGAAATCAATGCTGGTGTTGAGTGACTACAGAGTGGAGGATTAAGCTTCCATATGGGCAAGTGGGTCTTTTTAATGCAGTTTTATGGTCTCTGATCTTTCTTTGTTTAGGGTGAATTATGCACCAACGGAAGGTTATGAGGAAGACGTTGGGTCCAAAGAAACTCATCGCTTGGCGTACCCAGTCAGTTTCACTAACGTGCAGAAAGGAGCCCATTTTGTCATGGTGCCTTTTGGGATTAATGATATTAGTTGGTTGATCAGCGCTCTCACTGACGGAAACATAACCTGGTAAGGAAAATATACCATTCAGGGCTCGAATTTGACACTGGACCGCAGGCCCAGTACACCCATGACTTGAAAAGCCCGGCAGTCTTGTGATTTTTTATTGAATTTGTTATCAATAATAATACCTCACTGTTTAATATCATAAACAAAATCAACTTAAATTTACATTTACAAATGTTGATTCTGATTCTGATAAAATACCTTTCGTTTCTATTGAGTATTATTAATGAAGTATAACTCCCATGAAGACAAATGAGAGAAATCTTCTCTTTTTACACTAAAAGTGCTTGTTCAATTAAACTGTGTCAGTGAAGTTTTTCTCACTTTGATTCTGGTCAATTGTAAAAGCAATTCTGGTCCAGTAAAAATTGTGAGCAAAAAGCCCTGTGGTCTTGTGGATTTTCCTCCCAAATTCGAGCCCTGCCATTAAATGTGATGCGATCAAGCAAAATGAGTCGTTTGTCGTCCCTGGTAATTTTTCATTTTGTTATACATTTGAAAAGAGCATAATCTATTGTTAATTGTTAAAACCCCATGTTGATACCACCTTTGGTTCAAAAGTTGTGAAAGTAAGCACAAAGAGAGTGAAACTGAGAAAATGGGGTTGAAAGTCGAGTTGTTTATTGAAACTACATCGGCACATTTTCTTTCAATGCTAATTTTAACCACTTTTTGATGTTATATTTTGGCATTTAAAATTACAAACAAAATATTTTTGAGAATTTCACCCCAGTTGGCCTTTTTTGGCATGCTTCTCCATTCTGATATTTCTGACAAACGACTCATTTAGCTTGATCGCATCACAAATAGGTTTATCTGGATTGTTGATAAATCATGGATTATGAGGTTCGGTTTTTTTTTAAATTCAAATAAATGTAAAAGTTACTTCCAAATAGTCCAAACCATGCAGACAGCGCCCTCTATGACAACCAAGAAAGGGTATAAACGGCAGTTGAGTATTGGACATGGGTTGCCAGACTGACAAAGCTCCTAGCTTAGGAGGGAAACGTAACTCAAATAATTTTGTAAACATGTACATTTATTTGTATTAGAAAAAACGAACTTCATAATCCAAGGACAACTTATAGTCGTCTTCTTTTTACAAATTGACAAACAAATCTAATGAAAAATTACCTACAATGTTACTGGCACACCCAAACAAAGATACTGTCAAAATAGGGAGACCGCCAACATTAGGGCTAGATCATGTAGATAGCTCTAATTGGTAGAGTGTTGAAAGGTCACAGGTTCAAATTATGTTTAGGTCAATGTTTCTTTGTTCATCCCAAAATTGGTGTATAATTAACCAATCAGTTTCCCTTGTTGTGGCTTATTACTTGAAAATTTACCCGCTAAGGAAGATTTTTTTGTAGAAATTTTCTTTCCCTTTTTTCAAATTTGAAAAATATATTGTGTACACATTGTTTACTATGATTATTTTCTTTTATTCTTTTGCAGTGCTGTAATTGTACTTGAGGGTTTAGGAAGGTTTAAAGGTATCGTACACGTTTGGTAATGACTCAAAACAAATATTAGCATAAAAACTTACTTGGTAACGAGCAACGGAGAGCTGTTGATGGTATAAAACATTGTGAGAAACGACTCCCTCTGAAGTAACGTAGTTTTCGAGAAAGAGGTCATTTCTCACTAAAATAATAAAAACTTCTTGGAAGAAGTTTTTATTCCTATCTGAAAGCACACCATTTTGTACAACAAGGGTGTTTTTTCTTTCATCATTTTCTTGCAACTTCGATGACCAATTGAGCCCAAATTTTCACAGGCTTGTTATTTTATGCATATGTTGGGATACACCAAGTGAGAACACTGGTCTTTGACAATTTCCGAACGTGTATGATGCCTTTAATGTGTACTTATTTTTCTCCTACATGTACTGTGCATATAAAATGTTGGGGTTGAACAAAGAAAAATTGACTAAAGCAGGACTTAAATCAGCAACTTCCTGATTAACGTGTCGGCTTTCACCAACTGAGCTAAATTTGGGTATGATACCTGGCTACATGGCAGTTACAGGTTGAATGGCTTCTGACTGGCACCCAGGAACAAAGATATTGACAAAATATGTATGGAGACCGCCAACATACATTTGTAGTTGCTATATATATAGATCAGTTGGTAGAGTGCTGGCCCGTTTATCCGGAGGTCATAGGTTCAAGTCCCATTCTAGTAAATTTGTCTTTGTTCAAATTATTTAAATTGTTCTCAGTCAGTTTCCCTTTTGGTTTATTACTTGATGTATATATTTTTTGTCTCTCATTGTTTGTTCCTCCCCCCCCCATTTTTGAGAGGGCAAGGCCAATTTAATTTTGCATAGGTCACTTCCATTGTAAAGTCTTCAGGAATATTTTGAAAGGACACTAAGGCCAAGACCAGGGCAACAGAGGCCATAGCCTCGGTATAGTTTCATGCCTGGAATTTCATCTTTGAGAGGGCAAGGCCATTTTCATTATGCAAAGGGCACTTCCATTGTAAAATCTGAAAGTCTACATGGGACACTTTTGAAGGGGCACCAATGCCAAGACCAGGGGCAACGAGGCCATGACCTCCGTGTAATTCAAGGCCTGCTGGAATGTTGCAGTTATGAATTAGGTACAAATCCATACTTGAAAAAACGTAACCTCAGTATTATTTTGTTTTTCATCAGGTCTTATTCTCCAGTGTATCGTTTTATTGATGTCGATAAATCAAAAGTGAGTGATCCCACTATTTCAATCATTTCTCATTCATAGATACCGGGACAGTTTATCCATTCAGATTGGTCGAGAGGAGATCACGTGGCCATGTTTAAACGTGCAATATAATTACCTGGTTAGAAAAGATTTAGAATGACCTAGCCAGCGGACTAAGATCGGTCAGTTATAGACAGCTATCTGCCTTAAGCCTGGTTCATCCTTCCTGCGAATGCGAATGCGAATGCGAAGCGAATTTGACGTGAACTTGACGTGAATTTGACGTCACAACTCTGTTTTCGCTGCGATTATTCGCAAAAGTTGAGCACGGGGCAACTCTTGCGAATTATTTGTTGCGAGTTTGTCAATAATCGCTTCGCATTCGCATTCGCAGGAAGTATGAACCTGGCTTTAGACGGTCTTAGCTTAGTCAGTCGTTAAGCCTGTTGCAATAAGCCGGTCTTAGATAAGTCAGTGAGCAGTAGTGAAATACATGTACGAACAAGCATTCCTAAGCTTGGTTAGTTACGATGGCCGCCATTATCCATAGCACACTGACACAGTGACAATGGCTTTGAAAGGTAAACAAAGATCAAACATTAGGCGACCAGCCTGCAGTCAAACAGAGAAGTTGGCACGTGTAGAGGGTTACATGAACTGCAGAGAGATTCTGCAGTCACAACTAAGCACTTTGGTGACAATGGAGGGAAAACAAAAAGCCTGGGACAAAATTACAGACCGAGTAAATGCTTATCAATACTTGTGTGCAATGGGTTCTGAGCGGGGGGAGGCTTACTGGATACACCACTACTGTTTCACCTTTTTTTTAGTGCAAGTTTGTTGATGTTTCTAACTGATTTTTGGAGTTGCTCTCAGAAGCATTTTATTGATAGTGGTAATATTTGTTTCCACCCTTACCTCATAGGTTTTACTCTTTAACCCTACGCTAATGTACTACGCCAAACAGAACTGGATTGGTGAGGAGGAAAACTGGCCCTCGACAGGATTTCTCATGCTGATTTTCTCATTCCACATCTGTGATGAGGTAGGTTACAAGACTTCTAAGGGCCATGTCGCACAAAACAAGTGTTTTAGGCAACTCTTAATGTATAGTTTTAAAGGGACACATTGCCTTCGGATTGGGCGCTTTGGGCTATAAAGAGCGTTTGTTATGACATGTATGAAAATTAATAAGTATTGGAAACGTGTTTTAAAAAAGTAAAATAAAATGATTCACACAAATATCCCTTGAAATTGTTTGGTTTTCTTTTTACTTCGTGAACTAACAGTAACACGGTCTACCATTTTGTAGCTAACCAACTTTTTGACTCAAAATGGCGGACCGTGTTAGTTCACGAAGTCGCGTGTCGTGGCCGAGCGGATAAGAACACCGAACTCAAGCTCTGGTGTTTCTGATCAGCAGAGTGGGGGTTCAAATCCGAGTCGTGACACTTGTGTCCTTAAGCAAGACACTTAACCACATGCTTTGTCCTTTGGATGGGACGTAAAGCTGTTGGTCCCGTGTGTTGTGTAATGCACGTAAAAGAACCCAGTGCACTTATCGTAAAGAGAAGGGGTTTGCCCCGGTGTTCCTGGTCTGATCGACAGCATATATTGCGCCACAGCATCTTGTAAACCATTGCATGGTGCTATAAATTACTAGGCCTCATACTTTAAACGTAGAGTCTTGCAGGAAAAAATTGTAGTCTCGCGCCAGGAGTGTCAAGTCTGACGGACATGGTGCGTTATAAATGTTCGCTATTATTATTATTATTATTAAAAAGAAAACAACACAATTTCGAGGCATATTTGTGTAGATCATTATACTCTACTTTCAAAACATCTTTCCAACCATATTCATTTCATAACAAACGCTTTTTATAGCCCAAAGCGCCCAATCCAAGGCAACGTGTCCCTTTAAACTCATCTGAAACGTTTGGGGATCATCGATTTATTGATACACAATACAACGTATAATCAATAAGCACACTGACTGCAAGAACAGATTCCACTATTACACCCCTCACAGAACCCGCTCTCAAAATGTTTGACTCCACAAAATGGCGGACCATGTTAGTTCACGAAGTAAAAGGAAAACCACACAATTTCGAGGGATATTTGTGTGAATCAGCTAATTATACTTTTAAAATTACAAGTCTCTAAATTCACTGTAAAAAGGTGTAAAATGCCACTGTGTTTAATAAGCTTTTTTTGGTATAACTCCAAAAATGATCGATGACGTCACATTTCAATGGTCTGTAAATTTTTGTAATGTGAATTTTCAGTTCGTTACCTGAATTCTGAACGGCATTGAATTTGAGCTTACGACTGGCGCAGAAATTTCCTCTTTGGAATGTATAGACCCAATTGTTTTTGCTGTACGATGACGTCGTGTTTTAAATTTCGCGCTGAAAAAATAAAAAATAAAATGTCATTTACACCAATTTAACGTGAGGTTAGAGACTTGTAATTTTTTGCCCACTTTCATGAGGACTCTATCTTTTGGAAAATGAGTGCATCACAAAACTCAATTTGACCTTGGAGATCCTATAATCCTTTTAGCCCCAATGGTGACTTTAGTCGACTGTGCACTATATACCCTGCTTGAGCCCCAATGGGCGACTTCAGTCGCCCAAGATAACACACGAGAAAGCACTCAAGCCTGAGCACAAAAGGCCATTTTGTTAAAAAGCTGTAGTTTTGTCCATATTCACCTTCCATACCAAAGCTTACATGTACCATCATTGGAAAGAGAAAGATCAGATCTTTCCAATGATGGTAAAATATAATAGGGTTGCTATTATGCAATTACTTCAAAATGGAGTGGAAAGATCCGAAATGCCAAACACCTACGGAGCGCCATATGGTTGTGTGCAAAAAAGTGTTTGGGTTTACAGAACACACTGGGGGAACAAAAACCATGAACTTTATGGCTGATTTCAATGATTTTTAAATTATATGAAATAAAATTTAATAAGTAAGACAATTTGTATTACTTATAATGCTCTTAAATGAAATCTTCAAGGTAATACTAGAGTTTGTAAAATCAAACTTTGAACACAAGCTTCCTGTTTTGTGTGCTTCACGCTTGAGTGGTCAAACAACGTGGGCCCCAGCGGTTGTTTATGTCAAAAGAACTTGGGGGCTGAAAGGGTTAACAGTGTCGTTTTATTTGTAACTTTGCTTGCAGGTGAATGTTTTTGGTTTCGGTGCATCGTCGTACGGAGCTTGGGACCACTACTGGGAGCCAGATGCAGGTCCCTGGAACTTCATTTATCAATTATTCTCGCCTCACAAACACTCCTTTGAAGAAAACCTTATTGAGAGTCTGAGCGATGTGGGAAAGATTAAGATCTACAGGGGTGTAAGATAAGACGATGAAGAAGTACGACCTGTTGGACAACATCTTAAAAGGAATAATACATCATTAGAAATGATTCAAAAACAAAAGTACAACTTTTTGCTGGAGCACTGTCAAAGACCAACATATACATGAAATAAACCTGTGAAAAGATTATAAGCAAAGCTCAATCTGTCATAAGATTCACAAGAAAATGTTAATTTTTTTTATATGTATTCACTGTTATGGGAGACCAAGTTTTATATTTGCGAAATCAAAACTAATTGTTTCACTCATTTCTCAAAAACTACAGCAATTTCAAGCGAAAATATTTCAAGGGAAGTTTTCAATCATGGCCATCTTTATACCATGTAAGTTGTGTGTAAATCCGTGAACATTCAATTTTCAATCTCAATTAAACTCTAAATTGTGGCATGGCGTGGCCAAGCCGAGCGGTCTAGTTGACCGGACCCAAGCTCTGGTGTTGTCAGCAGCAGAGTGTGGGTTCGAATCCCAGTCATGACACTTGTGCCCTTGAGCAAGGCACGTAACTATAATTGCTTCGTAAAAAGTTGGGAAGGTATTGCATTCTGCTCTACCAGCCAGGCTCCTAGTGGATGATACCCATGCCTACATCCTTATGGACTGTGAAGGGGGTAACCCTGTTTCAGCCCCAGGAGTAGGTGGCAACGTGCCCCTGGTGGCATTGATTTGGGTCGACAGCCCAAATCAGTTAAGTGTAGCCCTCACGTTGAAGTGGCCGTCCGGCCTTGTGAGGTTAGGCGATCTCCCATACAAAACAAAAAATTAAACTCTTCCAAAACCTGTTGATGTATTTTTTCTTTAAAACATTTAACACTGTGTTAAAGCTCAAGTATGAGAGTATGGAACGGTGTGGCATGTTGTGGACGAGTGGTCAAGCTCACTGGACTCAAGTTCATGTGTCTATGATAAGCGGAGTGTGTGTTTGAGTCCTGGTCTTGACACTTGTTTCCTTAAGCAAAACGCTTAACCATTATTGCTTCGTCTTTCAGATGGGACAGAAAGCTTCCGTTCTTGTGTGTTGTGTAATGCACGTAAAAGAACCTAGTACACTAATCGCTTAGAAAAGGGGTTTGCACCGGTGTTTCTGGCAGTGGCTGCTGAGTTCGCCGCAGCACCTTGTAAACCCTTGTAAGGTGCTACATAAAATGGTGTCATAATTTTAAATTTCTAAAACCTGTCTTAGAACGGTTTCTCTTGTTCAAGGTCTTGAGTACCTTATTGGTACGTGCGCTATACATGTATAAGACTCCGATCTTAGTATGAGAGTAGATCAAAATCTTTCCTCATTTTTGTCTGTATTAGAAAGAACTTGGCACAAAGATCTGGGCCCGATTTCATATAGCTGCTTAAGCAGAAAAAAAGTAGCTAAGCGCAAAAAGAAATTGCTTACCAGAATAAGGTTACCAGCCAAACTGCAATGTCACGTGTACATTTTGTGACTGGTATCCTGCTCATTTCTGCTTAGCAGAAAATTGTTAAGCAATATTTTCTGCTTAAGCAGCTCTATGAAATTGGGCCCAGAGCAAAATTTCATAGAGCTGCTTAAGCAGAAAAAGTAGCCAGCACTACTAAAAAAAATATGCTTACCCGAATAAGGTCACCAGTCAAAATACTATGTCTCTTGTGCCATCTGTGATTGGTATCTTACCCATTTTTACTTAGCAGAAAATTATTAAGCAATCTGCTGAAGCAGCCCTATGAAATGCGCCAAGGTCTTTGCAAGAGTGATCCCAAAATGTGTATAATATATTTTTTGTTAAGTCTGAAATAGTTGATAGGTTTATCTTTCTATGTTGTATTATTTAATGATGGAAAGAAGGGAAATTCTGAAATCAATTTATTTATGATATATGATGGCAGTGCAAATGAAGCCTGGTTCATACTTCATGCGAAAGAGAAATCGGATTATTGCGCCACAAAATTTCGCTTTCACGTAGATTGGACCATAAGCATTGAACCATATGCAGTGTACAATACCTTTAAGCCTAGATTGTTCTGAAAATACATTTTCGTATGCTTTTGTTCCCTCAAAAGATACGCTCCGGTTCCCTCGAGATACGCTTTCGTTCCCTCAAGATAAGCTTTCGTTTCCTAAAGGTACGCTTCCGTTCCCTCGAGATACGCTTTCGTTCCCTCAAGATACACCTCCGTTCCCTCGAGATACGCTTTCGTTCCCTCAAGATAAGCTTTCATTTCCCAAAGGTACGCTTCCGTTCCCTCGAGATACGCTTCCGTTCCCTCAAGATACACCTCCGTTCCCTCAAGATATGCTTTCGTTCCCTCAAGATATGCTTTGTTCCCTCAAGTTATGCTTCCGTTCCCTCGAGATACGCTATCGTTCCCTTAAGATACGCTTCCGTTTCCTCAAGATACACTTCTGTTCCCTCGAGATACGCTTCCGTTCCCTCAAGATATGCTTTCGTTCCCTCAAGATACGCTTCAGTTCCCTAAAGATATGCTTTCGTTCCCTCAAGATACACTTCCGTTCCCTAAAGACACGCTTTCGTTCCCTCAAGATACGTTTCCGTTCCTAAAGATATGCTTTCGTTCCCTCAAGATACACTTCCGTTCCCTAAAGACACGCTTTCGTTCCCTCAAGATACGTTTCCGTTCCCTCAAAATACGCTTCCGTTCCCTCGAGATATGCTTTCGTTCCCTCAAGATACACTTCCGTTCCCTCAAGATACACTTTCCTTCCCTCAAAATACGCTTCGTTCCCTCAAGATATGCTTCCGTTTCCTCAAGATATGCTTTCGTTCCCTCGAGATACACTTTCGTTCCCTCGAGATACACCTTTGTTCCCTGAAAATTTGTTTTGTCCCTGAACAAAAAAAAATTGATTCAAAATTTAATTCAAATAATGAATTTTCTTCCCTCAAAATCAGATTTTATTTAAATTGTTCACCTTTTCAACTTCCCCCCCCTGTCCCTACTATCGCATTTCCAAGATCCGTATTTTTGCAATTTTTGTCAGAAAACTTTTTCAACACTTTCAATAAACACGATTGCACTGTCACTATTATAAAAGTGGTCCTCATATGGTACAAACTAAAAACCATCGTAAAACAAAACGTCAATAATGGTCTGGCTCCCTACCCCTCCCACAAGCTCACGGCTAGACCGGCAAGTTGGGGAAGTTCATGCTCCCGGGGTTTGTCTCTCTGGCCCCACGAGACACGGCACCAGCTGTACGGGATATGTCCAAGGTTTACGTTCCGCTAGCTCCCACGCTGGTGCGCCGTAAAACACGCTTCCATTGCACGGACTCTCTGAATGCGAATCTTACGTTTGTTTTTTCATCATTATTTACAATTTGTATCCATAATCTGAATACATAGTCTTTTTTGTCAAATACTCATGAATAATTGTAAAAAGTAAAACTATCTCCGAAGATCACGAGGGCTATCCGAACCAAAAAAGTGGTTCGGATAACCCACGTGACCTTCGTTTTTTGAAAAATGCGTAAAAACAGCCAAATTTGATGGTTTCTTTTCTCAACTGTTCTTCTCCATTCCTGGAAGACCTTTAGAGTAATGTTTTAGTGTATTTTGTAGCCTAAATCGCACAACGAAGCCGGTGTGTCCCTTTAACTGTCAACAACTAATTTCACATTTTGAAGCTGAATTTCTAACAGGGTTTTAAAATTGTTTAGCTACTGATTTATAAGCCTTTTGCGAGTTGGATTTGAATACTGTTTGGTACAATGACTTGGTTAGTCAAAAGTTATCGCTTAAATTTGAATTCCTAATGAGACAATTGATATGTAATATGATTCGGGCAAGCTTTTGCATAGTTATGTGAGAGACAGCGAACACCCATACACAACTTTGAATGAATGTGACGGTACAATGGTACCAGGGTTTGCTCATCTGGAGGTTGCTGTACAAAAGCTTGCCCCGAACCATTTGACATAGCAACTGTCTCTATAGGCTGAGGAATTTAAATTTAAGCGAGAAACTTGTGACTTAGAAAGTTGGGAAGGTAGTGCATTCTGCTCTACCAGCCAGGTTCCTAGTGGATGATACCCATGTCTACATCCTTACGGACTGTGAAGGGGGTAACCCTGTTTCAGCCCCAGGAGTAGGTGGCAACGTGCCCCTGGTGACAGTTGATTTGGGTCGATAGCCCAAATCAGTTAAGTGTAGCCCTCACCTTGAAGTGGCCGTCCGGCCTTGTGATGTAAGGCAATCTCTCTTTAGAAAAAAATAATAATAATAATTGTACCAGACATTATTCAAAACTTACTTGCAAATGGCATATTGAAAATTAACGCTTACTTCTGGAGCCCACCTACCCTCCACCATCTTCCACGCGATGGTCACTCAGAACTAAAATGTTTTTACTTGGATAAGATTGGTTTACCTGGCCCAGTGGTGTGCAATTGGTTTTCAGGCCTTCAGTCCTCAATCAGACAGGGCCATGAAGAGGATTTGGAAGGCTTAGGGTTATTAAAGTTAAACTATCCTTAATCCGTACTCTAAAAGCATTTTATTACAACATCAAAGATCAACCAAAGTGGGACAAATTTCTGCATCCGGCCACAACTTTTTAAGGGATTTATTTGATGTTTTTAATGGATGTTGGACTTTATTTCCCTTTTTTTATATTCTTCTTGAGGAATTGGTAGCTGACCTTTAAAAAGGAAAATTCAAGCGCAAATTTCATATCGCGGACGGAACTCTCGTGCACTCATGCCCAAAGAAACTCAAAATGGAGTGTAGCAAGCAGCGTTGTCAAGACCACCATAGGTCCAAAAATTGCTTTTTTTTCCCTCATGCTTTTGACATTTTGTAATAGTTCGAAGTGCCTGTGCAGGTAAGGATATAATTTTACCTAAATTAAGGGAGATAGAGTGTTGGCCGGATGCAGAATTTTAGCCCCAAAGTATACCAAAAAAATGACCAGTATTGTATTTGTAATTAAGTAAATTAAACAACAAATTCATGCAATAAAGTTGACATCATTTTACGAGCTAAATGACATCATTTTACGAGCTAAATGATCTTAATATTTGTATTTGAAGTTTACATTTTATTTTTAAGACCTTCATTTTAATACCTCCATTTTGATTATCCTCCAGACAGATTGGTGTAAATTGTCACACTCCTCTAAAAGAAGAGTAATTTTGTGACAATACGTACACTAAAAAAACAAGTGTCAAATTCAACACTTTAAACGGCTACTTGAGTGAATTTTGTTTTAACTACAATGCTATTTAAACTTGTTTATAATGTGTTGGTTTATCATTGAAATGTAATTATGATATTTGTACACTTCTGTATTTTTCGTAATTATCGATCAAAAAATTACAAAACGGAGCTCCCACATATGACGTTACATGAGTGATGATGTAACAGGGCTTTCCGCGAATCCCTTTCTGAAAAGCACCGCAGAAGTGTAAACAAAATGATTGTTTTTTACACAATTAAAATTTGTTTAATCTCATGTGAACTCAATTTCCTTGTTGATTGAAATCATTTTAAATGAATTTCAGCAAAGATCACTTGTTGTCGTTTTAGTTCAAGTAGGTCTTTAAAGAGTTTGGTGAGTGACAACTCTTTGTAAAGTTAGATTCATCTGATTAAAAAGGAGTTTCAACATTATAGTAGGTTAGATTTAGCTTTGACAATGTTAATTTAACTTGTTCATATTTGTTTAATCTAACTCTTTATTGAGTTATCACTGACCGAACTCGTTTAAATGTGAATTTAACACTATAGTTTTAAGAATGTATCTAGACAAAATGAACACAATTATTTAACTTGAAATAAGCAAAGTTGTTAAATATAAGGGAGAGTGATATTTACAGGAAATACAGAGTATGGTTTGCGAAATTTAAACACAAGTGTTCTTTCAAGCGTTAGTTAAGTTTGTGAAATCACAAGTTCTATATTTTCTTTGAAGCTGAGTCTTCCTCAGTGGATGTTCTTTCAATAAAACAATGAGTGGAAATTAATCAAATACAAATTGGTAAACAAAACTGTTGTTTTCAAATTAAATTGCGCTGCAATTCTATAGGCCTCACCGATGTGACGACTTCCAACTACCTCAAATATCTTGGACTGATTTACCTCAAAAAATACATGCAACAAAATAATGTTTGTACTTAAAGGGATTGTATACGTTTGGTAATTGGAACCCACTGTTTGTTTCAATCTTATGTAGTTGTAGATATATACTATATAACTAACCTGTGAAAATTTCATTTCAAAAGGTTGTTGCGTTTTTGAGATTGTTTCTGAAAATCTGGAGCGGTTATGTCCACGCAGGAAGAATAATCTGCAATTGGAATACACAATCTGAAACGTTTCTGTTTTCTGACAGAACCGCTTCTAAAATTCTTTTTTTGTTGTTGATAAAAGCTGATAACTTTTTACATAGCCACATTAAATACTTCAAGGTGAAATGTTTCTAAAAATGCTTTATATTATCAGAAGCTGCTGTACTTCTTACCAAGAAAGTTTTTATTGCCATTAATTTTATGAGTAATTACCAAACATATACAGACCCCTTTAATACACTTTAAAATGATTGTGCTTTAAACTTCAGAAGTATATATTATTTGAAACCTCACCGATGATTTATTTTTGTTGTTCAGATTATTTGTATATGTTTTTTCTTACGTTATACAATGTACGTTAATTTAGTTGCATATTGTTAAAGTTCATGTAATCCTCGTCCAATCTCCTATCAGGGCCCAATTTCATAGAGCTGCTTAAGCCCAAAAAATAGCTAAGCATAACAAAATTATGCTTACCAAAATAAGGTAACCAGCCAATATACCATTTCACATACCTGTGACTGGTATCCTGCTTATTTTTGCTTAGCAGAAAACTGTTAAGCAGTATTTGCTATTTAAGCAGCTCTATAATATTGGGCCCTGCATTTAAGGAATGTCTTAGGTTGTTGCAGACATATACTTGTATATACCTGGGTGCAGGAATCTTAAGGCATTTCTGTTTCTGGTTCTTCCTCATGGTTCAGTTCACCTTATTTTTCCGTTGTCAACCCAGGGCGTTTTTTCCGTCGCCAAACTTGTAAGTAGAATATTTAATATAACTTGTTTCTATTGTATAAATTGGTGGATTATAGTTAATTTATTGCCTTTCTACTCTGATGATTCGGGCATTTATGGATTGTTATAAGCAGATTTGAGTCCCTTTATAGGGCACAGTTGATTCGGTAAATATATGGTAGGCCTATGTAAAGGTGATTATTGTACCCCTAGCTTTGTTGTCCGACACCGCTAGCGTATTCTATTAATCCTAACCCTAACCCTAGCGTGTAAATCGCAAGTTTTTTTCGAAACATAGGTTTGTCGGAACATAGAGCAGTCACTGAAGTCAAGTAGTCTATGCACACAATCTATAATTATTTGCTGACCCGCACCACTTGCTATATAATTCAGCTTCTCTGTTAGTGTTAGCACTGATTTTTTCCCAGGTCTATAGACAATGTGACCTCTGTTTGCATTCAAACCGCCCTCTCTTGCCCCTCATGGTAAGATTGCGTGTACTTTCATGACAAAAAAAAATGACAAGAAGTTAAAGACTAGCTAGACTGGTTCCCTGTCTTTATCCGCAAGGATAAAGACAGGGACTGGTTTTACATGTCCAATGATTTCATTGGACAAGGTGGTGCGCAGGTTTGCATGTAATGTTGTTTATACACAATGTAATGGTAGCAACTACCAGGATCCTGCCAGTTGCTCAAGGCCGCTATCTAGCGTTATTCACGAGCCTCGAAGTGTGACATCAGATGTTCGGGCCAACGACTAGCTAGCTAGCTGGCTGTCAAGTATACAAAAGTTTTGCCCAGCGACACGCGCGCGCATCACGTTATGGTTTTCGAGTGACGTCAGAGGTCACATCGTCTATAGTTTCATGGCGCGGCTTACTGCAAAATTTTGCTCTTATGCCACCCAATAAAAGTGTGTAATTCTTTGGCCAGTAAGCTTAGAATTCTTCCGTCAGTAATATGCTGGGCCTTATTTCATACACAGCTGTTTGCAAAAAATTTGCAAAGCACAGCAAATCTTGCTTAGGAGTCACAGGTTACTACATGTAGCCAAAAGGCAATGTAATGTATACTTGTTTAAACTGGTTCCCTACAAAATTTTGCTGAGCAGAAATATTGTATAAGTTCTACTTTCTGCTTAACTGCCTTATGAAATTAATCACAGCTTGGGAAATGACAGAAGAACAACTAAATATATTGACACACTTGAACAAATTTATTGACAGTAATTTTAATAAAATGTGTAATTACATGGCTAATATGTAAAAACTGTACTCTCAATTTTAAGAAATTATTCACTAGGCCACAGGTCTTATAGCTTAGAACTTGTGCTATAACCAGAAATATTTGTTAAGATCTTATTGGTAGATACATGCGATAAGACTACAATGTATATAATATTCTTATTATAATAATAATAATATTATAATATAGACTCTTATATAGCGCAAGTCCAATGATCATTGCGCTTCAAACATTATTACCCCTGGTCACTGGGCCATATATTTCATTCCTTAAACCATCTCAGCGTTACTGACATTAACGTTTCTCAGATTGCAGATTATTCTTCCTACGTGGACATAACTGCTCCAGATTCTCGGCAATATCTCACAAACGCTAGCACCTTTTGAAATTAAATTTTCACAGGTTAGTTTTATGGTATATATCTCCAACTATATAGGATTGAAACAAACAGTGGGTTCCATAACCAAACGTGTGTACAATCCCTTTAAAAACACATAAATGAAACAAATATTTTAAAGCAGTACAAAACAGGCCTGGAATTTCTATACCACAACCTGATATGTGGCGGAGGGTGTTGTCTGCCCCCCCCCCCTGCAAGAACAAATGTTCCCATACTTTAACACACTATTTTTCAGGGATGTGATAGGCTGTTGAAAAAAAACCTGAACTCTGAGCGCAAAGCGCGAAAGCTTGCGAGCTCAAAAAACTTGCGAGCACGAAGCCCACTAATAACATTCTTTGGTTTAAAAAGCCCTACTCTGCAATCTGGGCGTTATATATGATTTTATCTTCATTTATTTTATGAATTTGATCTTTAAAAAAAAAAATGGGGGGAAACATATTTTTTTTTTTTTTTTTTTTTTTTGGGGGGGGGGGGCAAAAAACAAGATTTTTAGTTAAAAATGGAGAAATCACATCCCTGTCTTGTTACACAAGTAACCCCCCTCCCCCGAAATCTTCTAAAGAATTCCTGAGGTTCCCAGCACACAATGAAGACACAATAGGAGGGGGTACACCATGCCACATATCCAGCATCAAATGGGAATTTCTGGGAAGACAAATTACAAATGGAACTCCAGGCATGGTAACCATGGTAAGAGGAATGCCCAGATTCAAAAAGAATAATATGAAACGGATTGTCTCTTTAAAGGAAACAAGAAATGGCATTTATAAAAGACTAAACAAAAAAATATAGCAATATAATTTTCATAAAGGCAAACAAAGGCTTACTAAAATAACAACAGACTGAGATTTGTTAACTTGGAAGAAACAGTTCTAGATTCTTTCATTTACTGCTCCAAAATGCAGCTCGGCAACCCCGGGCTGTTTTTCCTCCAAGGCATTAACTTTTCAACCCCACTCAAATACAGGGCTCGAATTTTACACTGAACCGCAGGCCCGAGGTCAGTGGTTTTAGTGCCAAGCCAGTAAACTTATGATCGGAAAAGTGCGCGGGTCTTGTGTTTTTCAAATTAGTATCAATACATGTACCTCACTGTGTAATATCTTGAACGGAAACAAATTATGTTCAAATGTTGACTTTGAGTCTGATACCATTCAATTATCAGTATTTAGTAATAAAGTATACCTTTAATACCCCAGAAGACAGATGAGATCAATCTTCTCTTACATGTCTTAAAGGCATCGTACACGTTTGGTAATTGTCAAAGACCAGTGTTCTCACTTGGTGTATCCCAACATAGGCATAAAATAACAAGCCTGTGAAAATTTGGGCTCAATTGGTCATCGAAGTTGCAAGAAAATGATGAAAGAAAAAACACACTTGTTGTACAAATTTGTGTGCTTCCAGATAGGAATAAAAACTTGTTGCAAGAAGTTTTTATTATTTTAGTGAGAAATTACCTCTTTCTCAAAAACTACATTACTTCAGAGGGAGTCGTTTCTCACAATGTTAAACTATCAACAGCTCTCTGTTGCTCGTTACCAAGTCAGTTTTTATGCTAAAATATATTTTGAGTAATTACCAAACGTGTACGATGCCATTAATGCAAGTAAGATTTGAAACTTTGCATGGTGGGAATACGATATGGAAAGGTTTGCGGTGACACCATGTACATGTAATAATCTCTCTATGTGAGTTGGGGGTGGTTCTGAAAAGAACCGTTGGTTTCAACTCGCATTTCGATCAGTATGCTCTGATCGTCTTCTGGAGAAAGCTGGACTCTGATGCTGCATGCTGCTTAAGTACTGTGGATGGGGATTAGCTTGGTGATGCACGAAGGCGGGAAATGGAGCTCGGTCACGCATCACCGAGCTCCATTTCCGGCCTCTACTTCCTGCCTTCGTGCATCACCAAGCTAATCCCCATCCACAGTACTTAAGCAGCATGCAGCATCAGAGTCCAGCTTTCTCCAGAAGACGATCAGAGCATACTGATCGAAACGTCGAGTTGAAACCAACGGTTCTTTTCAGAACCACCCCCAACTCACATAGAGAGATTATTACATGTACATGGTGTCACCGCAAACCTTTCCATATTGCCTTTAATGCAATTTTTGTTTAAAAAACCCCAATTAAATTTCCTGTTGTCAGGATTCAGGAATTTTTTTCTCATTATGATTTTTGTATTGTACAAACATGCCTAAGTCCAGTAGACATTCTGAGCTACAAGCCCCACGGTCTTGTGGATTGTTCTCCCGATTTCGAGCCCTGAAATACAATCATTCAGCTGATACAAAACCCTGAGTCTACAGTCTAAAGAGGTTTACAAACTCCAAAAAGTAATAATGGCCCACAGTTGTGTGTTGTGTTGTCATTTAGCTTTTGAGAAAGACTCTGCAGGGCTTGAATTCGGGTGAAAAATCCACAAGACCACAGGGCTTGTAGCTCAAAATGTTTACTAGAGCAACATTTTTTGTACAAGACCAGAATCAAAATGAGAAAAAACTTCCTGATTCCTAACATGCATTTAAATTCAATGTTTTTATTTGAACAATAATTGCACTAAGACATGTAAGAGAAGGTTTATCTCATTTGTCTCTTTAGGTATTAAATAAACTTCATTACTCAATAGAATTGAAAGGTATTTTTCAGACTCAAAGTCATCATTTGAACATAATTTGTATCTGTTCAGGATATTACGGAGGTACATGTATTGTAATTCAATTGGAAAACAAAAGACGCCGGACTTGTCCGTTCATAAGTTTACTGGTCCGACACTAAAACCACTGGCCTTGGGCAGTCCAATGTAAAATTCGAGCCCTGCTCTGTTGGTGAGGCCGTTACCACTTTTTGCATTTCTACCAGAGGTCATTTTTGGTTGATAGGCAGTTTACAACAGCCATTCCCTTTATTTCAGGTTTACAAACACTCTACATTACCTCTAATATTAACAAAGGCAAAATATTTCTTGATTGGTGCAACTTCACCTATTTCAAGAAAAACCTGAAGATGAGCTGAGATTTATGAAAAATCTTGAAATCTTGAAAAATCCTGAAAAATTACTGGCCTATTGTTAGAGTTTAACGAAGTGGCAACTATTATGTGAACAACTTTATCACATAATAATTTTTATTTTTTCATAACGTTACCTGCCTATGGTAGCTGAAATGTTGTGAATACATGTATTATCCCAAACTATGCTGGGTTAGGGGAAATCTGACCTGAGCTAGACTGTACGCTCTCTCTGGGTAATGAATTAAGTTGTTTGTGTTATTTCCGCTGCATATTGACCGCGTTCAGCTCTTTGGCTTTGAGGCACGCTGCCTCCACAGCTTCTATAAGACACTTGCGGAAGCCTCCTTTCTCAAGTTGGTGGATGGCATCAATGGTTGTTCCTCCTGGGGAGCAGACGTCGTCTTTAAGCTCAGATGGATGCTTGTTTCCTTGTAAGACTAGCTTTGCTGACCCCTGAAACACAAACGACACTTAATCAGACAAATATTGTTGAAAATGAAATAATAAAAACAACATTACAGGCTTTGCGCTAACTTCTTTGTTTCTTTACCTACCTACCTGGGCCCAATTTCATTGCTCTGCTTACCGCCGAATTCTGCACTTGTGATCACCATTCTTAGCTTACCGGGCAAACGAAGAAACAAAGAATGTCTAGTAATGTAGAGTACGCCTGCACACAAGCAAAAATTCCTTGCTAACCTGTGAAATATGGTTGATATAGCCTAAGCACTGAATTCCCTGCTTGGGTAAGCGCCGATTCTTTGCTTACGGCAAGTAGAGCTATGAGATTTGACCCTGGCTAGTGGCTAGCAAGCTGCGTGTTTAACTAGCCTGCACAACTTTTCAAAAGCCTGTTAGAGTGTTTTATTTGTGTATTTTTGTCATTTGGCCTTTGTGAGTTGTCATTTAGCCTGTGTGAGTTGTCATTTAGCCTGTGTGAGTTGTCATTTGGCCTTTGTGAGTTGTCATTTAGCCTGTGTGAGTTGTCATTTGGCCTTTGTGAGTTGTCATTTGGCCTTTGTGAGTTGTCATTTGGCCTGTGTGAGTTGTCATTTGACCTGTGTGAGTTGTCATTTGGCCTGTGTAAGTTGTCATTTGGCCTGTGTGAGTTGACATGTAGCCTGTGTGAGTTGTCATTTGGCCTTTGTGAGTTGTCATTTAGCCTGTGTAAGTTGTCATTTAGCCTGTGTAAGTTGTCATTTGGCCTTTGTGATTTGTCATTTAGACTTTGAAAAAAAGACTTTGCTAGAGTGGAAACATGAGACCTTCACTTGCTAAAACATAGGATTCGAGCTGCATCTTGCTATCGGGCAAGCTCGGTGGTCTAAAAGGCATCTGCTCTAGAATGGCAAAGGTCGTGGGTTTGAATCCCACCGAGTAATATTCGTTCTGTGGATTTTTCTTTCACAGGACTCGGGGAAAAGTACTGAGTATGCAGTGCTAACACACATTGGTTTACTGGTAATTTGTAATACCAGACATGTACATGTATGTATCTTATCTTCAACAAAACAGTGGGAGTTTAGAGTTGGAAGAGAAGCGACAATTTGACAAAATAGTTACCAGTAATGTCTGTGCTGCCAACTTGATGGCAATTTCTCTCGGTAGACCCATCTTAACCCCTCCATCTGCTAATGCATCTATGGCTACGTACGCCTGTAGTGAGACAAAGGACAGAAATAGGTTTCTCAGTAACACATATGATGTATATTTGCAGAGTAGATTTCGAAATTCGGAATTGACTATTCTACTGCCATGGAGTAGATTTCGGAACTCGGGAGACTACCAAGTTCTGAGAAGAACTGTCCTACTTATTAACTACTACCTGGGTGGAAGGTACGTACAACAGGTCCTGCAATTTATAAAATTGTTAGAGTTAGACTGCTCGGACATGAAGCACCACTCGTCAATGCAACATAGCAGTTTTTACAACTTTACCCTGAAAAATACTAGTCCAACTTCCAAGTTACTGGACCCTACAACGCTTTCTTAACATTTGGACATTACACCAGATTGTCCATATGCTAAAAAAAGTGTTGTTGGGTCCAATAACTCGGACTAGAAAAACACAATATAGATGTACCAATTTCAAACTTTTCTTCATCTATATAGGACTTGAGGCATTGCATGGTGAGGTATCAATTTGATTTGCAGTAACACCATGTGTATATCTACTTGCTAGGTAGATTTTGTTCTTTGAGAAGTTGTCTTGCTTTTCTTCATCTATCGCCAAGATCATTTTTCCGATGCAGCACCACATCTCTGGAATCAGCTACCTCTTCACATTAAAACCTCAAATATACTATTTACTCATTCACAAAGTCTATCAAAACACACCTCATGTCAAAAGCATTTAGTTCCCCTTAACCGAATTTTCTATTGGTAATTGGTCCCTTCCCTATTTGTTTTTTCTCTTCCTTTGTTGCAGAGCCTTGAGCACCTTTGGTGGATATTGTGCGCTTTTAAGACTTCGTTATTGTTTTTATTATCTTTCCAAATCTGCAAAGAAATAAATGACCTGACAGTGACCTGCCTAATACAAGGTTACATGGGAGCGTGTCGTGGCCGAGCGGATAAGAACACCGGATTCAAGCTCTGGTGTTTCTGATCTGCAAAGTGTGGGTTCGAGTCCCAGTCGTGACACTTGTACCCTTCAGCAAGACACTTAACCATTATTGCTTTGTCCTTGGGATGGGACGTAAAGCCGTAGGTCCCGTGTTTTGTGTAATACACGTAAAAAACCCAAGTGCACTTATCGTAAAGAGAAGGGGTTCGCCCCGGTGTTCCTGGTTTGATCGGCAGCATATTGCACCACAGCACCTTGTAAACCAATTTACATGGTGCTATAAAGGAATAGGTCTCATACTTCAACGTAGCTCCGCATACCTTGCAGGAAAAAATACTGAGCGCCTTGATACCCCCCTAGGGGTGTGATAAAGCACTATATAAGAGCCCAGTATTAATATTGTGGGAGCGGGCGGGTGGGGGGGTTAGATTACTGATAAGACTACCAACTTACATATGCAGGTCCACTGCCGCTCACTGCCATGACTGCATCAATCATAGTCTCATCTCCTTCCATGCAGTACCCTAAAGTCCGGAAATATTTCTGTGTTAATTTCTTGTCCTCTTCCTTGACGGCACTTCCACATGTGTACATGGTTGCCCCTTCACCGATTTCACATGGGGTGTTGGGCATAGCCCGGATCACACGGGCACCAACCGGAAGTCTCTATTCACAGAACACATGAACCATTTTTTTGTAAGTTAGTTGGATCAAGCAGGAACCTGATGGAAGTCTGTATATTTAAAGGCACTGGACTCGTTTGGTCATTATTCAAAATACATATTAGCATAACAACTTACTTGGTAACGAGCAACGGAGAGCTGTTGATAGTATAAAACAATGTGAGAAACGACTCCCTCTGAAGTAACATAGTTTTTGAGAAAGAGGTAATTTCTCACTAAAATATTTAAAGACTTCAAGCCAGAAGCCTTTCTCAGGCATCTGAAAGCACACAAATTTGTGCAACAAGGGTGTTTTTCTTTCATTATTTTCTTGCAACTTCGATGACCAATTGAGCCCAAATCTTCACAGGTTTGTTATTTTATGCATTTTATGTTGGGATACACCAAGTGAGAATATTGGTCTTTGACAATATACCAATGTGTCCAATGCCTTTACGGACCATACAAAGTTTGTTATTTAGCAACGTTAGCATCAACAGAACGTAGAGTGATGTGGAAAGAAAGCTAATGGATTACTAACTTATAGATCAAAATTCTCCTTTCAAAAGACTTTTCAGGGGGGTTATGATTTTTCTGATTTTTTCTCAAGGACAAAAACAAAATCAGACTAAAGTAGGAAAAATAATCATTGCCTGATGAAATATGAACCAGGCTTTTGCACTTACACTCTCAATAAATTCAACCGATATTCCTGCAGCGAGTGACACCAACATGTGATTGTGGGTTACGGCTGGTGAGATCTCTTTCAGTACGTTGGCGACCATGTTGGGCTTGACGGCTATAAATATCGTCTGATTCCCAGTCACTATCTCTTTGTTGCTGTTGGTACAGTTCACACCCATCTCTTTGATGACTTTTAGATTCCTTGACGTAGGGGCACTGGCTGTCATCTGGGAAGCCGGGATTATGTCCGCCAATAAGAAGCCCCTCACGATGGTCTGCGCCACCTTCCCAGCACCTAAGAAACCGATCGACATGGTGAACCTTGTTTTATTCTGTGATGTCACTCAAGTTCCTCAACACTAAAGATGATGTCTAGCCGCAAACGTCAGTGTCTCAGAATCAGGAATGACAGCTGCTCTGCACCTGTTGTACAGATTTTAAAAAATTCAAAATTTATACAAACACCAAACAAATTTACATAAAAAACATTTGATATTTTCTTTTCCAATTTTAAGCCACAAAAAAAAAGTCACAAGTATGACTTGTCCTATTTGTATTGTACCAAGTTGACCCTTTCACGCACTGTTTATGTGCCATGTTGAATCTGCCCCGTGAACCGTGGTACGTTGTATACTTTAACAGACATTAGGCCTACACAGTTACAGAGTTCAAAATAAACAACGCACCAGCATACGGCACGCAGGGCAGATTTAACATGGCGCATATTACCGTGAGACCCCAATGTTTAATTGAAAAATAAATCATAAGACTTGCAATATTGTTTTCTATGTTTTGTAGGCCTATTTTATTTATTTTGTACTACCACCAGACTACTCTAGGCCTATAAATAAGTCATATAATTTAAATTATGAGCAACTCACGGGTCCTACTACTTGCCGTCAACTCGCCGTCAACTCACTTGTGCCGTCAACTCGCCGTCAACTCCTCCAATATACATTTAAAATCCACAAAAGAAGCATAGAACTGTAAAGTATTAGCTAAAAGAGAATTCTCATAAGTTTTAGGTTACATTTCGGAATAAAAATTTAGTTTTTTTCCTGTGAAAAAATTACCTCGCTTGCACAACATGGCAACTGAGGGCGCTTTTCCTGCATATGGATTAGTCTTGGCCCAAGAAGATGTCAATGATTGGTACTATTTATTTATCAACACAAAATCGTTTTTGTAAATGAAATTTTACCGAAAACCATAGGAAATATGTAGTTTAGCCCAGACTTAACACTTCCATGCCCCATTTATAAATTTTTGATGCATATTTAATGAGTTGACGGCACGAAAATGAGTTGACGGCGAGTTGACGGCAAGTCGACGAGTTGACGGCAGTAGGACCGCAACTCACTGTCTGTCATGTCTGTGTAGTCAACATTGTGAGTCAGTCATAACTTCAACATTCTTTCTCTCTCAAAATGTCCGTTTAACGCTTCCATAACATGGTAAGTAATTCTACCTCCATGGTAAGACCAACTAAATTTCGAACTTATGGATGGAATTTAGAACCTTCTTTTTACAGAGAACACACGAACAAAATAGTAAACACAGTGTGACACCATATGCTCACAATCACCTACCCTAGTCAGTCAGCATGCCCAGTGGTAAAGCAAGAAGAGTAAGATTAAGAAGTCTGATCTGACGGTCTTAGCCAGGGAAAATCTTCACTCTGCTTGAGGCGTCTAAATCACGAACAAACTGCAAACTTAGCACATTCAAGTAATGACACACGCAGGCAATGACTCAGTTTCAGATTCGTTTGTTGACAGTTCACATGGCGCGCGTGATGATGCAATACTTCAGCACAAAACATGTGCCGCGTGGCAATAATAGTATTAGGGTAAATGGTTACCAAACTAAACCCGTTCACAATACACACAAAGACAAGGGCACCAATCAACAGCACCTTTTTCTAAACATGTCTCTTGGTGGCGCTCTATGACAACCCATCACTCTAGTTTTGATTTAGTTCCGAAGTTGCTCACGCGTGAATGAAGACAATAATTCCACATCATTTTACTGTCGAATTATTTCCCCGAATTAACAGCTCATCGGTTTCGAGGTTTATTTGGTAACCAACATACCCATGGCGCGGTTTTTACCGCGCTTGTTCGCCAATTTTGGACGTTATTTGACGGGAAAGAGCGCCAATTTTCATAGTCATCCCCGAAACCACAAGTTATTTCCAGCCACCACCGGGGGGTCAGTGAGTTGTGCGGTATGCAGCCCGGAAGCCCCGGGGGTAATTTTGAGCAATGGACGGCGGGGCTTGCACACTTCACGGCTCTTACAAGTGTACGAACAGGACGAAGATGATAAACATGAAGTTCTTATTCCTGACAAAAAAGATAGCGGGTAAGAAGGGATAAGACGAGCAGTTAGTAAGGGACTTTGATTTTATTTTATTTCAAAGTATCTATATTGAAAGTCATGTAGTAAGCATGGGGGTAGAAATAAGTCACATTGTTTACATTAGAATTAAACATAAATATGAAATTAACGTTAATTAATTTTAGTTAACATATTAATGTTCATCATGATCATGTTCTTTTCATGACGTTTTTCTAGAATAGAAGTAAGCCTTGTCAATGTTGGGTCTTTTTTTCATAAAGTTATAATAGGCCCTATTAGTATTATTAGTTGTTTTGTTTCTTTCTTTATTTAGTATTTTTATATTAGTTTAGGATCTTGAGTTGAGGATCTTTTTAGAAATTATTAAATTCGGCTGAAGTTAGGTTTTTTTTTAAGCAAGTTGAAATTATCGGTTTATTTGAAATTTACCTAGATTTAAGCCTGATGTGTTTTTCAGGGAAAAATTGAAAATATTACTATTTTGCACCAATTGACAACTCATAATGACCCCTGTACAATGAGTCTACCTGAACCTTTAGCTAAACGACACCATACATATGCGCATGAGTCGTAAGCTTTCAAATCCATTGGTATCAAAATTGTGAACAATAAACAACTGGTGGCATCATAATTTTTTAATTAAACATAATACACATTGACAATGCAATATTATAGACCCTTCCCATGGTATATCAATTGCACATCGTGCGAGTGCACTAACACTACTACTGGATGGGCAAAATGAGGGAACATAGCGCCTCTTTCTATGGGGCTGATAGTGGCAGGACAGATCATGAGATGTCTCCTTATCAGGATGAACTCCTCTTCAAAATTATACATGGTCAAATAAATATAACTCCTCCAAACACCCAAGAGAAGAGACGATCAAGCCGACACAACCAGACATCTACAGGCAACCATTCCCCAGAGTTGACTGCTACCTCTACAGCCCTTTCCCAAGAGCTGTTCAGATTTGGAACAAGCTACCAGTGGCTGCGGTCACTAGCAACCAATTTGAAAGGGTTCCAGAGGGAAGCACTGCCAAAGCTATATAAGAGGGATGGAGCTTCCAATCTCTCTCAGGACAAATAGAAAATATCACCATCTTAACCATAACAGCACAAACACAAAGCACACCTTGAATTGCAACCCACCCTCTCAAGAACAACAGTGTTGCGTTTACATGTAGGAGAGTACCACAATACACCCTAGTTCAATCAATAGGCCTAATCGTAACCCTTGATCCTCCTGATAGTCGTTGACCAACGGTTTTGTCGAACCATTGTGTTGACAATTTTACAAATTTGTTTTAACCTCTTTTTTTTATATAATATTTTTAATTTACCCCAATTGGAAACTTGAAAAATCTTTCAAAAAGCCTTTAACAAAAGTGCACAATTTTAACACATGCTTTGGCTTACATGAAGCTCTTCAAGGTCTACAGGTCAGGGACGATTAGGCCCAAAACTGATATCGCAGCTGGTGTGCTACCATTGTTCTATGGTGTAAATGTTATTGTCGGCCTTAGATTATTTCATGGAACAGGAAGTTTGAAATGAAACTTACGATCTACAACAATAGTGTATGATTAATGGATTTTTTTGATTTTTTTATGTACAAAATTGTTAGCCTGGTGAGCCTGGAGGACCTTGTTTTCCGCATCCTGAAAAATGAAGACGATAAGGTGGCAATAAGGGACTTCTTTTCAGTAAGTAAAATAATTTTAAATTTCAATTAGATAGATCTACACAGCTGTACATATACAGCAGTCTGAATAAAATCATTCTTAACAACTTCGCGCCAGATGACGGATTTTCCCGCCAAATTTTTCAAAACTAAATTATGGTGAACGTTTATAAAATGCCCGGAACAACTTCAATGCGTCCCTTTTGTTGGTTGCGGTAAGTTGACCGGCTGATGTATGAATGCCCCCGGACATCCCATTGTGTAGCGTGCACAGGCATGCACCTACCATGCTATGCCTCATTTCCCATAGTACAAAGAGGGAAAAAGGGTAGTGGAATTCATGCTCAAAATTTTTTCGGGGGTTATTGTGTGATCCCTGATTCCAGACCTTCGTCCTTTTGCCATGTTTGCTGTACAAACAAAGATTACGAGAGATCAGTAGGCTGCCACCTACTGAGCACTGGCACGTCAATCCAGAGGTCACAGGTTCAAGTCCCTCTCAGTAAATTTGTCTTTGTGCAATCAACAATTGTTTAAAATTTACCCAGTCAGTTTCCCTCGTAGTGTAATACTTGATATTTGAAATGAAAAGTCACAAAGGTGATCTCTGTGCCTTCCCAGGTTCTATCGTAAACTTGGGTGTGATCCTTGTCTATACAGCAGTTACAGGTTGAATGGCTTCTGGCTGGCACCCCGAACAAAGATATTGACAAAATAGGAGGTTGCCAACATTAGGGCTAGATAGTAGCTCAGTTGGTAGAGCGTTGTCACGTTAAACCCGGAGGTCTCAGGTTCAAGTCCGGCTCTAGCCAATTTGTCTTTGTTCAACCCACAATAGTTTAAAATTTACCCAGTCAGTTTTTTGGTGTATTACTTGAGGTTAGAGACTTGTTATTTTTTTTCCAGTTTCATAAGGACTCTATCTATTGGAAAACGAGTGCATCACAAAACTGAATTTCTAACTAATTAATGTTAATTAATATTCCCAAACTGTACCATGTCTTGAACAGGTGTTAGCGTCTAAGGGGCTGAGACAGAAGGATCCTCGCCTGAAGGAATCGGTGGATAGGATCAGGGAGCAAGTCATGAAGCTGTACCCTGACAACATCGGAGAAAGTGTACTGGCTAAGGAGGACTTTGAAAAGTAAGCTTGGACTCTGTTTAAGTTCATCTTGGAGAATAACAGCAGGCCTGGAATTTCACCATTTTCGTTTTGCAAAGGGCACTTCCGTTGTAAAATCAGAAAGTCTATGGGACACTTTCGAAGGGAAACCAAGGCAAAGACCAGGGGCAACGGAGGACATGGCCTCCAGGCCTGTAACAGGCCTGGATATTCATCTTTGAAAGGGCAAGGCCAGTTTCATTGTGTGAAGGGCACTTCCATTGTAAAATCAGAAAGTCTATGGGACACTTTTGAAGGGAAACCAAGGCCAAGACCAGGGGCAACGGAGGCCGTGGCCTCAGTGTAATTCCAGGCCCGTAACAGGCCTGGAATTTCATCTTTGAAAGGGCATGGCCATTTTCATTTTGTGAAGGGCACTTCCATTGGAATATATTTTAAAGTCTATGTACAACTTTTGAAGGGGCACCAAGGCCAATACTAGGTGCAACAGAGAGACCTAGCCTAGGCCATGGCCTCTGTGTAATTCCAGGCCTGGAATTATCTTGATGGGTTGGCCAATTATTTGTGGTAAATTTCATTGGTGCTTCATCAGGCCTTGACTTACACGGAGAACACGGAGGCCATGGCCTCTGCTCCCCTGATCATGGCCTTGGTGCCCCTTCAAAAGTTTCCAATAGATGTAAAGGTATTTTACTGGAAGTGCCCTTTGCGAAATGAAAATGGCCTTGCCCTTTTAAAGACACTGAACACGTTTGGTAATTGTCAAAGACCAGTGTTCTCACTTGGTGTATCTCAACATATGCATAAAATAACAAACCTGTGAAAATTTTAGCTCAATTGGTCGTCGAAGTTGCGAGATAATAATGCAAGAAAAAACACCCTTGTCACACGAAGTTGTGTGCTTTCAGATGCTTGATTTCGAGACCTCAAAATCTAATTCTGAGGTCTTGAAATCAAATTCGTGGAAAATTACTTCTTTCTCGAAAACTACGTTACTTCAGAGGGAGCCGTTTCTCACAATGTTTTATACTACTAACAGCGCCCCATTACTCGTTACCAAGTAAGGTATTATGCCAATAATTATTTTGAGTAATTACCAATAGTGTCCACTGCCTTTAAAGGTATCGTACACGTTTGGTATTTGCTCAAAATATATATTAGCATAAAAACTGACTTGCTAAGGAGCAACAGAGAGCTGTTGATAGTATAAAACATTGTGAGAAACGACTCCCTCTGAAGTAACGTAGTTTTTGAGAAAGAGGTAATTTCTCACTAAAATAATAAAAGACTTCTAGCTAGAAGCCTTTTATTCCTATCTGAAAGCACACAAATTTGTACAACAAGGGTGTTTTTTCTTTCATCATTTTCTTGCAACGTCGATGACCAATTGAGCCCAAATTTTCACAGGCTTGTTGTTTTATGCATATGTTGGGATACACCAAGTGAGAACACTGGTCTTTGACTATTACCAAACGTGTACGATGCCTTTAAAGATAAAATTCCAGGCCTGCTACATCAACATCTATTTGGGAACCTGACTTCACTTTTTCTAGTCTTCTAGTTCCATAGAGCAGGGATAAGAAATTTAATTTTCTTTTATGGACCTTATGCATTGACGTCGGCCAGCCGCCATCTTAGAGGTAAAACTATGATGAAACAATCGAAACGCACAGATTTGTACGCGTGGCGCACAGGATTGGCCAATGAACAACCTCCTTTTGACCTCTAGGCGAGGGCGCCCTACTGAAATGACATCATGTGCATAAGGTCTATTAAGACTTGTTCAAGTTTACCTGGTTAAATAAAATAAAACAAATGTTTTTTTACTTCAGATATATGAAGAAATCTTGTCCCTAATTTGGTCTACATTTGACTTCTCTACCACTGTTCATAAAAGCTCCTTAAAATTTGTAACTCCAGAGTTACCAGGAGGTTGAAATTCCATAATTTTCCTGAAATGTGGATTTTTAGTTTCTAACCTATTTGTCAGCAATGACTCTCTTCCCTATTAGAAAATTCATCCAATTCCCTTTCAAAGATTCTCTTATTTTTTATTTTTTTATTTCTGTTGAGACAAATGTCACAGAATCACTCATGATTCAAACTATTTTTGCACAATTACATTCACTATTGTTTCAATAATGCTTTATTACTGTTTCTTGCCTGGCCAGGCATTTTAAAATGTTTTCTCAGGAACAGTGGTTACCGTACCATCTTTATACCAAGTAAGCTTTAATTGACAATTTGATTTTCCGATAGTTCCTGTACGTATGTAACCACTAAACCATGTTTTTAACTAAACCAAGAAATCCATGGTAGATTAAATCTCTTCTAATATTTTCCAGTGATTTAATCAGCCATTCATAAATACCTGGGACAGTTTATCCATTCTGATTGGTCCTGAGGAGATCACGTGGCCGGGCTCAAATTTGGGAGAAAAATCCACAAGACCGCATTTTTACTGGACCAGAATCAAAATGAGCAAAACAGTTCCTGAGTCCTGGCACAGTTTAACATGCACATTTAACTGTTTTTATTTGAACAACTAAGCACTAAGACATGTACATGTGTAAGAGAAGATTTATCTCATCTGTCTTTTGGGGTATTAAAGGCATCGTACACGTTTGGTAATTGTCAAAGACCAGTGTCCTCATTTGGTGTATCCCAACATTGCATAAAATAACAAGCCTGTGAACATTTGGGCTCAATTGGTCATCGAAGTTGCAAGAAAATGATGAAATAAAAAACACCCTTGTACAGTACAAATTTGTGTGTTTTCAGATAGGAATAAAAACTTCTTGCAAGAAGTTTTTATTATTTTAGTGAGAAATTACCTCATTCTCAAAAACTACGTTACTTCAGAGGGAGTCGTTACTCACAATGTTTTATACTATCAACAGCTCTCTGTTGCTTGTTACCAAGTCAGTTTTTATGCTAATAAAATTTTGAGTAATTACCAAACGTGTACGATGCCTTTAAGACTTCATTACTCAACAGAATTGAAAGGTATTTTCCAGACTCGAGGTTAGCATTTGAACATAATTTGTTTCTGTTTAAGATATTACACAGTGAAGTATTGTTAGTCAATTGTAAAACACAAGACTGCCGGACTTGTCCGGTCATAAGTTTACTGGCCAGACACTAAAACCACTGGCCTCGGGCCTGCGATCCAGTGCAAAATTAAAGCCCTGTGTGGCCATGTTTTAACGTGCGATATAAACACAGTTACATGTAGAAGTTTTTAAACATGACCTGACCTTATTGAGTTAAAGAGGGCGCTATCAGATGATTGCTTTTTAGCGACGTCTTCTGTATGCAAAATTCCTTGGTTTCAATGGGGAGACACCCCAAATTAAATGTTCTAAAGTAACACTTGTTTTCTTGAATAATTTGGGGTTTAACAAAGAAAAATTTACTAGAGCGGGACTTGAACCTGAGACCTCCAGATTAACGTGCCAGCGCTCTACCAACTGAGCTATCTAGCCCTATATTGGAAGTCTCCCTATTTTTTCAATATCTTTGTTTGTTTTAAAATCGCAGGTTCAAGTCAAGTCCCACTATAGTCAATTTTTCTTTGTTCAAACCAAAAATATTTCAAAATTAAAACATGTAGTCAGTTTCCCTTACAAGTGGTTAATTTCTTGAAAAGATTTCTTTTAAAGTTGCATGGCCTGATTTTTGTCGATATTTTTGGCATCAGCAAAACTGTTATTTATTTAAAATAGTCTGAAAAGTCTACAAAATCCTTCTTGTAACCAAAATGTTCAGCTTTTTTGCAAAGACCAAATATGCCTGGGTATGGCTAGTTGCAGATTGCGCCACATCACCTTGTAAATCATCACGTATGGTTCTACATGTATGTATGTAAATAAATGGGTCTTATAAAATACACCTTGAAAACCTGTATTTCGACCAAAGCTCAGCTTACATTTACATGTACCTTGTAGAAAAATTAATGAGTGCTTTGAGACGTCCTCAGCCAAGCAGGCCCGATGCCAGTATTTTTAGTATCGGGCCAGTAAACTCATGACCGGACAAGTCCGTCGGTCTTGTGTTTTTGATCAAATGTTGACTTTCAGTCTGATAAATATTCTTCAATTATGTTGAGTATTGAAGAATTCTTACCCATAATACAAACAAGATCAATCTGCTCTTAGTGCTTGTCCAATTTAAAAACAACTCAATCCAAACTGTGTAGGCATTTTTTTCCTCATTGAAATTCTGGTCTTGTAAACAAATTCTGGTCTAGTAAACTTTGTGAGCTACAAGTCCTGTGGTCTTGTTGATTTTCACCCCAAATTCGAGCCCTGGACTAAGATAAATCATGTGCTAGATATAGAACTGTGGATTATTATACTATTAAATCCACTGGTACCTTCAGAAAGTTACTGGTGCAAGGTTTCATATACCTGCAATGTACGTCTATACTTTGTATTGGGTATGTTTACATTGAACCTTTCCGGTTTGCTTCCACTTGAGTAGTCAATAAAAAAACTGGTTTTGTGTGTTAAACCTTGAGACTTGGGGCACTGCATAAACTGGTTCATACCAACCTGCAGTATTAAGGACTCAAAATTTACACAGGACAGCAGGCCTGAGTCTAGTGATTTTAGTGTTGGGCCTGTAAACTCAGTAAGTCTGGACAAGTCCGGCAGTCTTGTGCAGTACAATTGAATAATAGGCGTACATGTCTATTGTTTGGGGTGTTTGTTGGGTTGTTGGAGTGTTTGATGGGGTGTGGGGGTGTTTGTTTGTTTGTTTGTTTGTTTGTTTGTTTGTTTGTTTATTGTTTGTTGGTGTGTTGGGGGGGTGTTTGTTTGTTGGGTTGTTAGGATGTTTGTTTGTTTGTTGGGGTTTTTGTTTTTTTGTTGGGGTTTTTTTTGTTTGTTTGTTCTGGGGGTGTTTGTGTACTTGTTGGTGTGCCAAGTCTGTTTTTTTATAATGTGGGGTTCAGTTTACTTGTTTTTCTATGTATTAAGTTTTATGTCATGTATATTGTGTATTTGTAATGTTAACTTTATTTATATATATTTATTTGTTTTTAAATGATACCTGTAAATGGCGGATATCCGCTGTTGGATTTTAAATAAATAAATAAATACAAATAAATAAATTAACATACAAATAAAAATACTACCTCACTGTGAAATAAGTTTAATTAAAAAACAAAATTATTCTCAAATGTTTTATCAGACTCAAAGTCTGATAAAACTGTTTCAATTCTGTTGAGTATCGAAGTACTGTATACCTAAACATTAAGACAAAATAAGATAGGCCTTGAATCTTCTCTTGTGAATGTTGTTTAAATAAGTAAAAGCAGTTTCTTGTAGTCCTTTTCTAATTTTATTTCTGGTCTTGTGAAAATAATTCTGGTCCAGTAACAATTCCAAGCTACAATCCCATGTGGTCCTTGCGGATTTTTCAACCAAATTTCTAGCCACGTGCATGAAACCAGAGACTGATCATCAGGCGAAAAAAAAAAGAAATCATGTTTAGCGTCCCCGCCCGCTTCCTTTTAAGAGGCCGCCTGCTTTTTTTTCTTCTTTAAAAAAAAAAAAAAAAAAAAAAAAAAAAAATTTTTTCGATCTCATTATTTTGGTCTAATTTTCAGTTGCATTGCCCATTAGAAGCCAATATGTCATTTCCTGGGTCCAAGTGGCATCCATCTTGAAAAATAGCCCGGCCAGTTGTCTCAAAAAAACGTGTTGGGCGGCCATTTTTGAAGAAAAAAAAACAAACAAAAAAACCTTCCTCCTTCCTTTTTTCAAAAAGGTAGGACACTGAGCATGTTTTTTTATTTGTTTTGCCTTAGTCATTTCATTGCTCTGTGTGTGCATTGTATTACATGCATGTGATGCCCTGTGCCAAAAATTTGATGATGAGTTTGACAGAACTACATTAACCCTTTCATTACCGAATTGTTTGGACATAAACAGCCGCTGGTGACCGCATTGTTTGACCACTCAAGCGTGAAGCACACATTCTTACACAACAGAAAGCTTTCGTTCAAAGGCCATTTTAAAAAAACTCCATTATCTCCTTGAAGATATTGTTTTACAGCAAAATAAGTAATAACAATGTTCTTACTTATTGAAAACCCTTTCATATAATCTAAAAATTATTGAGATTGGTCAATAACTGTCAAAGTTCTTTGTCTTTCTTTCTTCAGTGTGATCTGTAATCTCAAACACTTTTTTGTACACAACCATATGGCACTCCGTAGGTGTTAGGCATTTTGGATCTTTTCAACTCTTATTTGAAGAGATTACAAAATAGCAACCTTATTTTATTTTACCATCACTGGAAAGATCTGATCTTTCTCTTTCCAATGGTCGTAAGCTTGGGTATGGAGGGTGAACATGGACAAAACTACAGCTTTATACAAACGGCCTTTGTGCTGAGGCTAGAGTGCTTTTTTGTGTGATAAGCTTGGTTGACTAAAGTCATTATATTATGTGTATTTTCATGGTGAAGGTGTATTGTTTTTACTGCACACTAAAAACTTGCTTCTGTGATGTTTATTTGACTTGTGTATGTTTGAAAAACTCTTTACATTTATGTTCAGTTCAACTCAATTCATTTACCTGCCACAATATATATAGCATCAGAAGTGGGAGAATTACAAGTAATTTAGTTCTTTATTTATTTATTTATATGGTTTTAAAAACAAAATATAACCACTGATCGACAGGGAAACAAAAACACCCTTAAATGAACAGTTTACAAAGATAAAAAGTTACATTAAAAATTATTTGGGGTTGAACGAAGAAAAAATTGACCAAAGCGATATTCGAACCAGCAACCTCCGGCGCAACATCGACTGTCTCAGAGGGACTGCAGCAAGTCTAAGAATCTGGATCAAAACAGTTCGTTTTGAGCCAGATGTTTGTGTGATACAGATATCTCTTCTCCAGTAATTCGTTTTGTGGACAGCAATTCGTGTTGCGATATCAGCGACTACGCTAACAAAATGATTGTCGCCAATCGAGACAAGTTAGGTTTTTCCCTAGTTGGGGTTAACCTTCCACATCTAAATCTTACATTACTTCATCATTTTCTCTGCACGGGTATCTTCAGGCCTACGGGTCACAGTGCTAGTCCCTTAGAGGGTCCCTATGCTTGGTTTCATTACCAGAAAGATATAACAATAATAATATTAACACTTTGGGTAGCACAATACACTTTTTTTTCTTTCAATGTCTTTATTACTCCCAAGAAAATGGTGTGAAAATTAAAGTGTAAGTTTGTTTTCTTTATCTGAGATTACCTAGAACTGGTTGCCAGTAATTTTGCCTCACGTGGCTTGGCTTTCAGAGGTACAAGATGACAAGCATGGATGGTATTTTAAAGGCACTGCACACGTTTGGTAATTACTCAAAATATATATTTAGCATACAAACTTACATGATAATGAGCAACGAGAGCTGTTGATACATGTAGTATAAAACTTTGTGAGAAACGACTCCCTCTGAAGTAACGTAGTTTTTGAGAAAGAGGTAATTTCTCACTAAAATAATAAAAACTTCTTGCAAGAATTTTTTATTCCTATCTGAAAGAAACACAAATTTGTACAACAAGGGTGTTTTTTCTTTCATCATTTTCTTGCAACTTCGATGACCAATTGAGCCCAAATTTTCACAGGCTTGTTGTTTTATGCATATGTTGGGATACACCAAGCGAGAATACTGGTCTTTGACACTTACCAAACGTGTTCAGTACCTTAAAATGGCTTTCAGAGGCCAGATGACAAGCATGGATGGTATTTTAAATGCCTGTCCCAACCCCTTACTATTAGTTACACCACTGCTGCTGCGGTCCAGTGTAAATATAGACCCTGACTGACCCAAACAATTAGATCATGATGTAAAGCATTACAAGTTTATTATAGTGCTCAGTCCAACAAAATCATAGCAAACACACAGTTCGATTCGGAAGTGTAATATATGTACAATGTACACACACATTTGAGCTTCAGTTGTGAAGTTTGCTTTCACTGTGGGAGAAGATTAATGATATTTAAAGGATTTTTGAGATTTGTAAATATATGAAAGGAGGTCTGTGAACAAAGTACCCTGGGTTTCCAAGGTCAAATACAATTTTGTGATGCACTCATTTTTCAAAACATGTAGGTAGAGACTAGAGTCCTTATGAAAGTGGGCGAACTACAAGTCTCCAACCTTAAGTTCGCCCCAAACAAGGCTAAAAAAGCCACTCTTGGTAAGGGGCTACAAGAAGAAAGAAAAACAATTATTAAATGTGAAAATAACTCAGGGGAGCTGAAGGTAGGAATTGATATTCCTCTTAAAACAGTCTAGATTGTAGGATGTACGGAAACATGCACCAGGCAAGGATTTCCAAAGAGATGCAGTACGTGGAAAAAAGCTGTTGGAATGGCTCCTAATAATTGATACTCTTTCAGAGCGAAATTCGAAAACATGACGCCATTGGATATCAACAACAAATGCATTATATGTTACAGGTCTGTTTGTTCCAAAGAGAAATTTCTGCATCAGTCAAAAGGTCAAATTCAATGCCGTTTTGGTTGAAAGATCATCAAAGCTTAGGAATGAACTAAGAAAAAATGTACACACACATGTATTTGAAGTGTGACGTCATTGGATGTTTTACGATGGTGACAACATTCATACTTGAAGGGTATCAATACAATGGATGGCATTTTACACCGTTTTAATATGTTTAAAGGACTCTAGCTATTGGAAAAAAGGTGCATCACAAATTTTAATTCGACATTGGAGCCCCCTTTAGAGGCCATTCATTACCATGTGCCCAGACATTGCAAATTTTGTTGATTTTTTATTTTAGTACAAGCCACTCTCGACCGTCTCTAAAGCAGGGCTCGAATTTTACACTGGACCGCAGGCCCGAGGCCAGTGGTTTTAGTGTTGGGCCTGTAAACTTCCGACTAGAAAAGTCCGGCAGTCTTGTTTTTCACAATTGAATAACAATACCTCACTGTGTAATATCTTGAACAAAAACAAATTATGTACAAATGCTGACCTTGAGTCTGGAAAATACCTTTCAATTCTGTTGAGATACTTAATACCCCAAAAGACAGATGAGATCAATCTTCTCTTACATGTCATATTGCTTAATTGTTAAAATAAAAACACTTAAATTCATGTTAAACTGTGTCAGGACTCAATAGTTTTTCTCATTTTGATTCTGGTCTTGTACAAAGATTTCTAGTCCTGTAAACATGTTGAGCTACAAGCCCTGCAGTCTTGTGGATTTTTCTCCCAAATTCGAGCCCTTTAAAGGGTTAATGGTGGCCTAAATCTCTCAGTCACAATGTTCTACTACATTATACATATGAACATTGTGTGTTGTGTAATGCACGTAAAAGAACCCAGTGCACTTATCGTCATGAGAAGGGGTTCGCCCGGGTGTTCCTTGTTTGATTGACTGCATATTGCGCCACAGCACCTTGTAAACCATTACATGGTGCTATGTAAAGGAATAAGTCTCATACTTCAACACGTACTCCACTTACCTTGTAGGAAAAATACTGAGCGCTTTGAGACACTCATCGGGAGTATAAAGCGCTATATGAGAACTGTGTATTATTATTATTATTATTGTACATCTACATGGATGAATGCTTGAATTGTTAATTGTGTCTTTCTCTGTATTCCTTTTTTTCATTTTCAGATGCATATCAGAGAATATCGTACTTATAGGCCGAGCGTTACGCAACATGTTCATTGTGCCTGACTTTCAGGATTTCACTGCTGAAGTGGACCAATTATATGAAAAGATTAAACTAAATACGGATGGGAAGGTGAGAGTATGGAACAATTCAGGGCTTGAGTTTCGAGAAACACTCTGCAAGGAAAGAATCACTTTCAAAATTCTCCTGTTCGTTTATAAATCCTTCCAATGGCAATCGCCAAGCTACATTTCTGACAGTCTAAATTTATATAATACAAAGGGGCCTGGAGGTCGCTGGGGGCTTCGCTCTTTTTCTGATGTAACCCGGCTGATTGTTCCGTGCTCCAAGAAGAAGGCTGGGGACAGTTCATTCTTTGTTGTTGCCCCTAAAATGTGGAACAAGCTGCCGTGTGCTATCAGGGAAGCGACATCTACTGCGACCTTCAATGCCAACTAAAAACTCACCTATTTCCCAGCTTATGATTTTTTTGCTTTACTGCATTTTCTGTATTTCATTGTGTTTAATTATGTTGTTGATTTGAGGCTCTGTGTTCTTTGTAGAGCGCCATATAAATGCCTCGTATTATTATTATTATTATTATTATTAAGATCTTAAACTTGCGGCTCAGAACCTTCACTGTATACCATGCCTGGTATGTGGAAAACTTTTGCTTCACATTTTTTCCACAGAAACAAAACGTATCCTGCTGAAACTTTCAACAACTCAATTATTTGTTTACCAAACACAGTCTAAACTGCCCAAATGTTAGTAAATGTAATACAAAGTAATAACTTTGGGTTGAACAAAGACAAATTTACTAGAGCAGGACTTGAACCTGCGACCTTCAGATTAACAAGCCGCAGGAGGTCGCGGTTTCAAGTCCCGCTCTTCTCAATTTTTCTTTGTTCAACCCAAAATTATGGTTTCAATTTCCCTTACGGACTGTGAAGGGGGTAACTGTGTTTCAGCCCCAGGAGTAGGTGGCATTGTACCCCTAGTGGCAGTTGATTTGTGTAGCCCTCACCTTGAAGTGGCTGTCCGGCCTTGTGATGTTAGGCGATTTCTCATAAAAACAACCAACCCGGGTTTCAAACCCACACTCTGATGACTCAGCCATCATAACTTGAGTTTTGTGCTGTTGACGGCTTTGCCATGACACGCTAGTGTAATATTTCAAACTCCAAGCCATTTTTTTTTTATGACAAATTTTGTGACGAACTTTCTAAAATGTATCTCTCTCTCTCACACAGCTAGCAACATACATACCTCAACTAGCGCGACAAAACCCTGATCACTGGGGCGTATCACTCTGCACCATCGACGGACAGCGGCACTCCATCGGTGACACCAACATTCCCTTCTCGTTACAGTCTTGTAGCAAAGCCCCCATCTACGCTGAGGTCTTGACTAAGCATGGTGCTGAATATGTTCACAGGTTTGTTGGGCACGAACCTAGCGGCCGTACCTTCAATGATCTTTGCCTTAATGATAACAGTAAGTAGAACAACTAATTTCTTCAAGCAAACCCGAATCCTCGATTCTGATTGGTCAATCAACAGCAACACGAGTGTGACATAAACCTTTATATAACGCCCAAGTAAATCCCTGTCTAGTGTCATGTGATTGGAGGATTGTTAATCATTATTCACACCATTTCGTGGATACGTTACTAGGTGTGCATTTTGGTGTGTCGTGGCCGTGTGGATAAGAACACCGAACTCAAGCTCTGGTGTATCTGATCAGCAGAGTGTGGGTTCGAATCCCAGTCGTGACACTTGTGTCCTTAAGCAAGACACTTAACCACATGCTTCGTCCTTCGGATGGGACGTTAAGCCAGAGGTCCCGTGTGTTGTGTAATGCACATAAAAGAACCCAGTGCACTTATCGTAAAGAGAAGGGGTTCGCCCCGGTGTTCCTGGTTTGATTGGCTGCATATTGCGCCACAGCACCTTGTAAACCATTACATGGTGCCATGCAAAGGAATAGGTCTCATACTTCAACACGTAACTCCACTTACCTTGTAGGAAAAATACTGAGTGCTTTGAGACACCCATCGGGAGTATAAAGCGTTATAAGAACTGCGTATTATTATTTATTATTATATTGCACACTAGACCACCGCGCAAGCGTTGGTCGCGCAGCTGAAAATGCTCGCACCCTTCAGCATTGACGATTATCATCGTGTGACCAAATACAAACCAGCTTTTCACACGCTGTACAAAACGACTTTGTAGTGGTGGATGCATTATACAATCTTGTACCCTTTGGTGATTGGTCTTCCTCCAAATGACAAAGATCTACTTGGTTGTTAATTTATAAAACAATTAATAAATGCTTTGCATTCGTGCAATGGAGAGAATATTTTCATTCGTTGAAAGATAGAATGTTCCATTCACCTCAGCTTCACCTCATTGAGTGAAACATTCCATCAATCAACTCATGAAGATATTCTCACCGATGCACTCATAATCATTCATTATTCGTATAATATTGCACGGCCCATATCAAACCCTGTTCCAACACGCTGTTCTAACTCTGTGTATTGCGCTAATTTAAGCTACTCATTAAGTTTGCTTGCAGATAAATTTGTTATCACGCGCATGATCGTGGAATACGGTTTGACCCTTCCAATGATATTAACTATCACACAAGCACGAGTGGACTAGACCCCTTGAATATGACACATCTCAAAAGACATTTTATTAATCACATGGTGTCAGCGTTGAACTCTTAGATTTTTGTCTCTACCATGCAAACCTTCGACTGATATTTTCATATATAAATTTTCATCATTGTTATTGTCATTATTATTATTATTTATTTATTTCATGTTGCAGATAAACCTCACAATCCTATGAACAATTCAGGTGCAATATTGGTGTTATCACTGCTGAATGTAAGTCACAGTTGGTGAATATGAACTAGCATTTCCCTAACTCCCCTAGTAAGATCCTTCCTCACCCTAACAAAAGCCAACACCATTTAACTCAACACAAACTGTTTGACTCTGATTTTAGTGGTACATGTATGCCTGATCCCATGAGTGATTTGCTAGGATCCTTCCTCACTCTAACAATACCCAATACCATATGATTTAACTCAACAACCAAACTGTTGGACTCTGGTTAATATGGTGGTACATGTATGCCTGATCACATGAGTGATTTACTAGGATCCTTCCTCACTCTAACAAAATCCAACACCATTTAACTTAACATCCAAATTGTTGGACTCTGATTATGTTGGTATGCCTGATCCCTTGTGTGATTTTACTAGAATCCTTCCTCACTCTAACAAAACCCAACACCATTTTACTCAAGTTCCAAACTGTTGGAATCTGGTTATTGTGGTTTGCCTGATCCCACAAGTGATTTACTAGGATTATTCCTCACTCTAACAAAACTCAACACCATTTAACTCAACATCCAAACTGTTGGACTCTGATTATAGTGGTATGCCTGATCCCATGAGTGTTTGATAGGATCCTTCCTCAATCTAACAAAACCCAACACCACTTAACTCAACACCCAAACTGTGGGACTCTGATTATGGTGGTATGCCTGATCCCATGAGTGCTTTACTAAGATCCTTCCTCACCCTAACAAAACCCAACACCACTTAACTCAACACCCAAACTGTTGGACTCTGATTATGGTGGTATGCCTGATCCCATGAGTGGACTAAGATCCCTCCTCACCCTAACAAAACCCAACACTATTTAACTCAACATCCAAATTGTTGGACTCTGATTATGGTGGTATGCTTGATCATATAAATGAGTTACTAGGATCCTTCCTCACTCTAACAAAACCCAGCACCATTTAAATCAACATCCAAACTGTTTGACTGTGATTTTGGTGGCCTGATCCCATGAGTGATTTACTAAGATCATTCCGTACTCATCCAACCCAAAATCCAACATCATATTATGGTAACTCAACACCAAAACTTTTAGACTCTGATTATAGTGGTATGTCTGATTGAACAGTGTATGTAAATGTCATCTGTTTTTACACCCAAAAAAACACTTCACTTCGATATTTGTAAATTGTTTGATTGTTCTTTCTCTCTGATTTTCTTTGATTGTTGATTATTTGACAGCATGCTAATAATATGGCGGACCGGTTTGACAACATTATGCAGAGATTCAAGGACATGGCTGGAGGGGAATTTGTTGGTTTCAGTAACGCAACGTAAGTCGTCACCAGGCAGGCTGGAGAGTCTAACAGTACATTGTCTAGAATATAAAAGGTCACAGGTCTTCTGACCTGAGGGGCCTTGCAAGACAGAGTTTAGGTATAGGCCTCACTAACTTCGTCTTGGGCATACATTGCATTTTACAATAGTGCCCCGATCATTGTGCCAATAACATTCCTGTAATCTTTCTCAGCTCCCTAGGGAGTTGTAGCTCTGGGCTGCCGTGGCACTCTGAGGGCTTTTTCAAACACAATATTAACCTCTTCCCCCGTAGATTTCCATTTATACCCCTGGGTGAAGAGACGCAATTATGGTGTCATGACCAGGATTTGAACCCACACCTTGATGACTTAACCACCGGACTTTGTGTAGTTATTATGTGCCCTTTTCAAGCTAAGTAGGCCCCTCAAGGCACCGTACAGTATTACTACCCCCTGTTCATCAGTCCCTAAGTATTCCTGAAACCATATCAACTCCTTAGGAGTATGCAGCACCAGCAGCCAAATTGGGGTACAGGTTGCTAATTCTATTGTCAAAGAGCCTTCAACTTTATTGCACCTTCGTTATGGAATGACTTGCCTCGTCATGTTCGCCAAACTGACTCTCTTCAGATTTTCAAGGGACTTTTTAAGTATCGATTGTTTTAATCAATATTTTTGTAACATATTGCTTTATATGTATCATTTCATTGTTTTGAACATTGAGGCTCCTGCATTATGCCCTATATAAATGTCTTATATTATAACTATTATTATTACTAATCATTCACATTAACAATGTCTACCTTTACATGGCTTATTAAAGGCACTGAACACGTTTGGAAATTGTCAAAGACCAGTGTTCTCACTTGGTGTATCCCAACATATGCATAAAATAACAAGCCTGTGAACATTTGGGCTCAATTGGTCATCAAAGTTGCAAGAAAATGATGAAAGAAAAAACACCCTTGTTGTACAAATTTGTGTGCTTTCAGATAGGAATAAAAACTTCTTGCAAGAAGTTTTTATTATTTTAGTGAGAAATTACCTCTTTCTTAAAAACTACGTTCCTCAGAGGGAGTCGTTTCCTACAATGTTTTATACTATCAACAGCTCTCCGTTGCTTGTTACCAAGTAAGTTTTTATGCTAATATTTGTTTTGAGTCATTACCAAATGTGTACGATACCTTTGACCACTTCACATCAATATTTTTTGTTAAATTCCATGCCCATCTGTGGTATGAAACCTTGACTTGATTAGTCAGGGTTTCGAACAGTAAACTCTGCTCCTCATCAGGAGAATGCTGATGCTGATGAGGCTTAAGTAGGGCTGGGGGAATAGATAGCTCTACTTAAACCTCATCAGCATTCCAGCATTCTCCTGAAAACGAGCAGAGTATACTGTTTGAAACGACGACACCACAACGGTTTCTTCCCAGAAATTACACTTCTCCAAAAGAGATTTTATACATGGTTGTAACCTGCATGTCTACTATTTATAGTTACCTTATCATCCACACCATGCAAAGCTTCAAACATAATTATTATTAACTTGTTGTTTTGTTTCTCTTCTTTAAGATTTTTGTCAGAGAAAGAATCTGGCAACCGCAACTACGCCTTGACATATCTGCTTCAGGAGTATGGCTGCTTTCCAGAGGGGGTGAATCCAATGGAGACACTTGATCTTTACTTCCAGGTACATTTATTGACGCAATTTAACCCTTTATCATTTATAGACCATAGCAGCAACAAGTGGCTTGTACCAAAATGCCCATAGCGGCCGCAAGCGGCCGCAAGGTTTGACCTACTTTGACCTACTTCCATTCACATAAAGAGGTGAAAGTAAAGGTCATGTCCCGATATGAAAACTTTCCAATGTAGTATGTAGTATGTTAATATTATTAATAATAGTGGCTTCTTATATAGCGCTCAAATTCATCACTCAGACACTCATGGCGCTCCAACATTATTACCCCTGATCACTGGTAATTTATTTCATTCCTTAAACCATCTCAGCTCCCTTGGGAGTATACAGCCTGTGCTGCCAAATATGTAGCGCACTAAGCTAAATCAATCACAAGAACCATCTCTGCCCTCACAGGTAACCATTTACCCCTGGGTGATGAGAAGCAATTATAGTTAAGCGTCTTGCTCAAGGACACAAGTGTCATGACGGGGATTCGAACCCACACCCTGATGACTCATCCACCAGAACTTGAGTCCGATGCTCTAAACCGCTCAGCCACGACACGCTATATAGTGTCCCAATTTCTAAACACAAAACTAAATTTTCTGTTTCATGTTATTTTCTGTTGACTGAAAATTTTTGATTAAATGAATGAACAATATTAGCGATGTCTGGGCGTTTTGTGAAGATTATACAGAAATTAATGGTCTCTAAAGTGTTTAAAGGCAGGGTATAGATTTCGTAATTGTCAAAGACCAGCATCCTCACTTGACTTGGTGTATCCCAACATATGCACAATTTGGGCTCAATTGGTCATTGAAGTTGCAGGAAAATAACGAAAGAAAAAAAAAAAAACTTCTGTTGCATAGAATTGTGTGCTTACAGATGGCTGAGAAAGGCTTTCTCAGATTCAATTTTTTTTCGGTGAAAAGAACCTCTTTCTCTAAAACTACACTACTTCAAACGGTGTCATTTCTCAGAATGTTTCATACTATCAACAGCTCTTCAGTACTCCTTACCAAGTAAGTTTTTATGGTCATTTCCTCGTAGAGTAATTACCAAAAGTACACCCTGCCTTTAACTGATGTCATTATCACAGTAATTTTAATTGTGCCATTTTGGGAGTCAAACAGTGTAGTGCGCATTTTAGGCATGTCCTGGCGGAGCGTTCTAGTTCACCGAACTCAAGCTTTAGTGTTGTCAGCAGCAGAGTGCGGGTTCAAATCCAAGTCATGACACTTGTGCCCTTGAGCAAGGCACTTAACCAAAATTGCTTCGTAAAAGGTTGGGAAGGTAGTGCATTCTGCTCTACCAGCCAGGCTCCTACATGTAGTTGATGATACCCATGCCTACATCCTTATGGACTGTGAAGGGGGTAACCCTGTTTCAGCCCTAGGAGTAGGTGGCACGTGCCCCTGGTGACAGTTGATTCGGGTCGACAGCCCAAATCAGTTCGGTCATCGGGCATTGTGATGTAAGGCGATATCTTACAACAAAAAATAATAAACTAAAAATGGAGGAATTGTCTCCACAGCCCCTGTGAAGTATCAAGCCTGTAATGAGTTAGTTTTGGGATTGAAACAAAAAAAAACTATTTTCACTTTTACGATAATTAATAATCCTGTATTTTGCCGCGAATGTGTTGTACATGTAGGTGTGTTCCTTGGAAGTGACATGTGAGTCTGGAAGTGTCATAGCAGCCACCCTGGCCAACGGTGGCATTTGTCCCATGACAGGCAAGAAGGTGTTTGACTCGGCAGCGGTGCGTGACGCACTGACCGTCATGTCATCATGTGGGATGTACGACCACTCAGGGCAGTTTGCTTTCAGAGTAAGATTTAAATCTCAAGTATTTATTTTGTTTTTGTGTTTTTCATTTGAGGTTATGTGACCGTTGGCTTTTCCTGAAAGAACATCCGTCCTGTATTTGAAAAAAAATATTTGGGTTGAATGAAGAAAAGTTGACTAGAGTAGGACTTGAACCTGCGACCTCCAGATTAACGTGCCGGCGCTCTACCAACTGAGCTGTCTAGCCCAATGTTGGTGGTGTTCCTATTTTGTCAATGTCTTTGTTCAGGGGTGCCAGTCAGAAGCCAATCAACCTTTAACTGCCGTATAGCCAGGGATCACACCCAGGTGTAAGATACAACCTGTATCTTAGCACCATGTAAAAAAGTTATGTAAACATTCTGTGAATATTTATATTTTCAATCTTACCAATGTTGTGCACACTCTTTAAAGGTTGTGTACAACATTGGTACGATTGAAAATATAAATGTTCACAGTTTTGCACACAAGTTACATGGTGTAAAGATGGTCATGGTGGAAAACATCCCTTGAAATATTTTTGCTTGGAATGCTACAGTTTTTTAGAAATGAGTATAACAATTAATTTTGGTCTCGCGAGTCCAAAACCAGATGTTTGAAAACAGTTAAAACATATAATTGGGTTTTGTACTATTTTATTGCGACTCCAATGACTCATTGAGCTTAAACTTTCACAGGTTTGTTAATTCATGTACATGTTGAGTCACATCAAGTGCGGATAGTGGTCTTTGACAATCACCGATGTGGTCCTTGTGCTTTAAGATCATTGGTGTTTTCATGAAGTGACAATTGTGTTCAAAAATCACAAAATTTGTAAAAATTGTTTTGTTTTGGTACTAATTCTTGATATACTCATTTGTTGTTAACATTTTCAGCAGGTTTCAGGACCTAACTCGTAATAGTTTGTAATTACTCTCAGTAGCATGACCTAGACCGACATACGTGTATCACTAGATATGCCGATGACTGCTCTATGTTCCGACAACCCTATGTTCCGAAATCCCCTCGTGACTTGCACGCTATTGGATTGAGGGCTAGGGTTAGGGTTAGGGTTAGGGTTAGGGTTGGGTTACGATTACGAAAACACAATGGGGGTGTCTGAACATAGGCGTGTCGAAACATAGGTGTAGAGTTCTCCCCATGCACAAGCTAGTTTATCGACCGATACGTGCGATTTGCGTGCCGATACGCGCACATTTTGGCGGATACGCCAAAAACCCCAAAACAAAAACAAAAACAAAACATATAGAATGCTCCAGGTTGCACAGTAGGGCTTTAAAACAAAAATAAACACCAAGTAGAAAACATTTCAAAGACCTTTGGACAAATGTGCTTTGGCCAAACATCCAACAATTTGGGTCCAGAATGCCCCACAGTTTTGAAAAATCCTGGGGAGAACCCTGAGGTGTGTAACCGTGTCGTGGCCGAGCGGATAAGAACACCGAACTCAAGCTCTGGTGTTTCTGATCAGCAGAGTGTGGGTTAGAATCCCAGTCATGACACTTGTGTCCTTAAGCAAGACACTTAACCACATGCTTCGTCCTTCGGATGGGACGTTAAACCGTAGGCCCCGTGTGTTGTGTAATGCACGTAAAAGAACCCAGTGCACTTATCGTAAGGAGAAGGGGTTCGCCCCGGTGTTCCTGGTTTGATTGGCTGTATATTGCGCCACAGCACCTTGTTAACTATTACATGGTGCTATGCAAAGGAATAGGTCTTATACTTCAACACGTAACTCCACTTACCTTGTAGGAAAAACACTGAGCGCTTTGAGACATCCATCGGGAGTATAAAGCGCTATATAAGAACTGCGTATTAGGCTTTTATTATTAACCGATTTGCCAATTTGCGATTGTCTGAATTAACGAATCATCATTCACCACTTTATCCATTGCAGTCTATTAATGTAATATTGGCATTTGCCCTTTTGTTTATTGTAACAGGTTGGTATGCCAGCAAAGTCTGGTGTAGCTGGTGGCATCATGGTGGTGGTACCCAACGTTATGGGCTTCATGCTGTGGTCACCTCCATTAGATAGATTCGGCAACAGTGTACGCGGTCTTAACTTTTGTGATGTAAGTATGATGAAGGGAAGAGATTCTTCCGACTTTTGTCGGAAATCCGACCTTGACATTTTGAAAATCCAACTTGCAATTTCAGTACCCTGAAACAGGCGTGGTATTCTTCCTACTTTAGTCAGATTTCCGGGTTTTTTGCCCATAGATGGAAAAATCTGAAAAAATTGTGATTAAATAGCTTGAAAAGTCTACCTACACCATGTGTACAAGTAGGTCAGCCCTTGTACTCAATAAAATGTTCCTACTTTAATCCATGGAGCAAATATCATGCCTGCTTAATTGTTTGTTTTTAGAAATTTGACTTCCGTCATTTTGTTGTTTTTGAAAAAGCTAACATCAAAGTATAATGGGTTAATAAATGGTTGAAAAAAGTGCCACTAAACCGAACTGCAATGCGATCAGGATGTAATGCACACACGGACACTCCCTCCAAGCGACACACAAACGTGGTCACATCATTTCCAATAACTGTGTTGGTAGTGTAACGCGCCAAGGACGCGGGGGTGGTGGGGCAGAGCCAGGATGGGCAAAGCCCGTCATGTAGGAAATAATTATTGATACAAAAAGGGGGGGGGGTTGATGAATTAAACCAACGTTAACACTAAATAAAGCGTGGCACTACAGACATACATGTAGCTTCAGGGGGGGCGCCTCCCATGATAATTTTTAATCATAAACAACAATAATATGGCAATAGTTTATACAATAAGTAAATAAGAGCAGAGGGGCTAATAGAAATCGCACTTATATGAGAATTGAGAGCGGTGCAGGGAGCTCGGGCTGGAGTGTCAAACCAAAAGTGAACTCAAATACGGAAAGAAAAAGGGCTTCGCCTCGAAATGAAATTGTGACCAACGCCCCACTCTCTGCACCGATGTTTTATACCACTTAACACATTCCCAAAATGGGTACAGTGGGTAATAATACAAGGCAATCAACAAAAGAACCACCCTTAGGGGAAAGTATATCAGATGCATACGGTATATGCAAATTAACCGGCTGTGTTAAACTTATACAAGTCGGTGCACGTTAGAGTAGTCTTCATTATCGTGCTATAAACAAAGGCAAGGCTGAACCGTCATAGGCTTTTTATGCCCTCTGTTGGCAAAATCTAATAGTGCATTACGTGATAAAAATACAACAAAAAAAAACATATCTTGCGACTTGATGACCAAGACTATTCATCAGCTCGTGAATGAATGTTAAGATGCGTTGCCGCTGATGCACACTAAATCTGTGTACATCATGGGTCGTCACTGGTTCCTGCTCTAAAGCCTTGGACAGCATGGTACGGCGCAGCACTGTACATGTACATCGGAAACTTGAGCTTGTCAACTTTCTACTGGTGGCCAGTCCATCCACAAAAACATATATATTACAAGAAAAACATGTAAAAACACAAAACACTGTTCATGTACATTGGAAACTTGAGCTTGTCAACTTTCTACTGGTGGCCAGTCCACCCACAAAAACATATATATTACAAGAAAAACATGTAAAAACACAAAACACTGTACATGTACAACCAAGACAATAAAATACAATGGGAGCAATAACAACACTGGTTACAGCCACAAGCAATTACAAATTTACGAAATAAAAATTGGAAATGAAATTTTGTCCATGTTGGTAAAATGTTTTGTAAAGTTATGAAATCTCTCCCAGTTTGTAAAACAGCACCTGTTTCTTCTAGTGATTTAATGCAGTACACATTGATTTGGTGTAAAAGACATTGTTTTGGAGTTTCCAATAATGCCACATACAAAACAAAATTTTTGATCGTCCTTTTTTGGTGGAAAGTGGGGTTTGGAGGGCGTTTTTTGTTTTGTTTTTTTGACATGGCAAAATATGAAATAAAGAATAAAGAAGTCATCACAATCACTATAAAACAGAGGGTTTGTGTGATTTTGATGTTTTTAATTGTTTTGTTAAACCCATTTAACTCCTAAATGACATTTTCTGTAAGCATTTTCAAAAAACTAAAACGCAGTGTAGCCTCAGTAAATATTTAAAGAATTGTTCTTGTATTGGCAACATGAATGACCTTTCTTCAAACAGCTTTTTCCAACCTACGGATTTTGAAAAAATATCAGCTGAAAAATCTGGGAGCCAAATTTGACTGAAAAGATCACAGAAAAGACCGTTTAAAAAAAAATTAATAATAATTATTAAAAAAAAATTAAAATGGGGTAGGGCGGTTTCATAGGGTTGGGCGGAATGACCAACAATTTTATTTTTTATGTGGCCTAACGTTCTCTCTCGTTTCTCAGGATCTGGTCAGTATCTACAACTTCCACAACCATGATGATCTTCTGCATGCTTCTTCTAAAAAACGAGACCCAAGACGACAAAAACGTGAAAGCAAGGTGAGTCAACGTCAATTGATTCCATTTTCTTACTTTTGCGGTAAAACCATGTACATGTTCACGAATTAGGGTTAGGGTTAAGGGTTAGCGCAAAACTTACTACATTGTAGATTGTAATTCAACCATGCAAAGTTTAAGAACCTAATTTCTTACATTTTAATCAGGTTTGTATTGACACTACTGTACATGTAGCACATGAATTGTTCATTCCATCTATGTCATCGCATACTGATTGCTTTTAACTGTGTTTAGCTCACTCTTTATTGATTTTTCTTGTAATGTTGTATATCGAACTGTTGTTTAATGTTTTTGATGTTTCAATGTTTTGACTGTATGTGAGCATTTAAAATCTGTCAGCGCCATATCGTACATGTACAATCTTTTTTATGTACTCAAAAAGTGTCATCACATGTACGACCCATAATATACATGTTATGACGAGAGGGCATTATCACTCAAGAAATACTATTGACTTTGGGATGTACCAAGGCAACCCAAATCAGCAAGATACATTTTATTTGGTGAGAAAGACTTTTCTTTTTTTACAGAATTTTGAAAGACATAAAACAGCTTGGCATTTTAGGCTCAAAACACAAAAAAAAAAAACAGGCACTGGAAGAGATAATTACCCCTCTGGGATATAATAAAGATTAATTGAATTGAATTGAATTGAATTGTCATCTTCTTCAGGCATCACGAGTGGTGAAGCTTTTCTTCGCTGCGTACAACGGCGACGTTAGCGTCCTGAGACAGTACCTACTTCAGGGTGAGGATATGGAGCAGAGGGATTATGCTATGAGAACGGCGCTTCACGTCGGTGCATCACAGGGACATGTTGAAGTTGTGCGGTTCCTTTTGGAAAGGTGTAGCGTTGAGGTCAGCCCAAAAGATAAGTAAGTGAAGACATGGTCATGTGACTGTTCAGTTATTGGGGCCTAATTTCATAGTTATTATTAGACGATTGTAATATTGAGATCGCGCTCTATCTACGGCTGTTTTGAGCATTTCAACTCGCAACAGTAAAACTTAAGATAAAACTTGTCAAACTTGCAGGAAAGTTTGGAAGGTTTGGGGAGTAACAGACGGCAGTTTGGGGCAGTTTGGGGAGTAACAGGCAGGGAAGTTTGGGCCGTTTGAGCAGTAACAGGCAGGGTGGTTGCAGGCGGTTTTAGGAGTAACAGGCAGGGTGATTGCAGGCGGTTTTAGGAGCAACAGGCAGGGCGGTTTGGGGAGGCTTGAGGAGTAACAGGCAGGGAAGTTTGGGCCGGTTTGAGGAGTAACGGGCAGGGTGGTTGCAGGTGGTTTTAGGAGTAACAGGCAGGGTGGTTTGGGGGAGGTTTGAGGAATAACAGGCAGGGCCGTTTGAGGAGTAACAGGCAGGGTGGTTGTGGGCGGTTTGAGGCGTCTCAGGCAGGGCAGTTTGAGGAGTAACATGCAGGGAAGTTTGGGCCGGTTTGAGGAGTAAATGGCAGGGTGGTTTGAGGAGTAACGGGCAGGGCGATTGCAGGCGGTTCAAGACTAAAGGGTTAAAGGATGTGTGCCATAATACGTTGTTCATGTGCCATATAAAAGTTTGTTATCAAATAGAAATCATCCAAAAATATACCTGTTTCAACCCCCCTTTTCATATTTGTTCCTATTAATTTCATTTAAAGCATTTACTATCTATATCAGATACATAAATCGTCTTCTTCAATATAAATTTATCAATTAATAAAACAACAGTGAAGCTGACTGGATATAATTTTAATTACTTTTGAGTTGAACAAAGAAAAATTTACTAGAGTGGGACTTGAACCTCTGACCTCCGGATTAACATGCTGGCGCACTACCAACTGAGCCATCTAGCCCTAAGTTGGTGTTCTCCCTATCTTGTCAATATCTTTGTAACTTTGTATAAGAATAGACATGTTTTGTGTTCCACTCCTACAGATGGGACCGCACCCCTCTTTCAGATGCCGAGAAGTTTGGTCACACTGAAATCGTGGAGATACTCAGAGACGCAGAAATGTACAAAAATGTCTTATCACCATAACCAATGGGAGAGGTAGAACAGGTGACTAGATGGGCATTGATTTATTCTCGTGGGTGATGCAATAGAGGGGCTGGGCGAGGCGGGGGGGGGGGGGAGAATCAAGCTTGTGATATTTGATACCTTGGCTCGATTTCACAGAGCTTTACTATTCATCTTTTAGATGAGTTGTTATTATTGCCACAGCGAGTTGTATTGTGACATCACACGGTTAATTAGAGATTAATAAGTATTTTAAAATCAATCGTAGCCTTTTGTGAAATCGAGCTCTGTACTCACAAAGCACATGGACCCCAATTTCATAAAGCTGTTCAGCGGAAAATCCTGCTCAGCAAATTTCTTGGTTTTTCAAAAATGATCTGGGCACCAGACACAATAATGTAAACTTTATGGAATTTTGGCTGTTAACCGGTTTCTGCTAAGCAAGATTTTTATGTGCTTAGCAAGTTTCTGGCTTTATGAAATTGGACCATCCTTACTTATTTCTGCAAATGTTGCCTTATTTTTGTGTGTGTTGGGGGGGGGGGGGGGTAGGCGTGATTGCAGTAATTGTATTAGTGAAGCAATAACACCTGACATGAAGGTTGGAAGACCTTGAGGGAGACTATGTTAGGGAGGTGTAGTGGTTAGTAGACCTAACAGGTGTCAGTCCCAAGCAGAGTATATCTCAAGTCGGTAATTCCCAAGTACTCACTTGGTGGTTAAACTTAAATGATAGAGAAATAAAGGAAATTGTGATATATTTATGTAGGGTAAATATTGCTACAGTTGGGTCGAGGGGAGGGGAGAGGGGATGGTATATGAGCAGATGGAACGGGGAGGACAGAGTATGAAGACCTTTTTACTGTTACAGGTAAGGGGTAGGGGACAGGGAGAAATGCTCCAATAAGTCTTGAATACTCTTGATGGGAAAGTGGCCAGGAGCCAAGCGGCCAGGAATCAAGCAGGCTGGAGAGAAGTAGCCAGGAGCCATGCAGCCAGAAGCCAAGCGGCCATGAGCCAAGCGGACAGGAGCCAAGCGGACAGGAGCCAAGCGGACAGGAGCCAAGCGGCCGAGCAAGCCAAGCGGACGGGAGCCAAGTGGCCATGAGCCATGCGGCAAGGAGCCAAGCAGCCAGAAGCCAAGCGAACAGGAGCCAAGCGGCCAATCAGCCAGGAGCCAAGTGGCCAGGAGCCAATCATGCGGCCAGGAGCCATGCAGCCATAACCCAAGTACCAGAAGCCAAGCTGCCAAGTGGTCAGGAGCCAAGCGGCCAGGAGCCAAGCGGTCAGGAGCCAAGCGGCCAGGAGCCAAGTAGCCATTGCTCTGATGGTGCCTTATGTAGTATTTGCTTACTGCAGACCTTGTATTCTTCAGCAAGTTGGATGCAGATTATGAGAATAATTTTATTTGTAAAATAGCCTTGCTGTGTATCGTGGTTTATAAAATGATACCTGCTTGAATTTCCTCACATTATTATTACAGAGGTTATATTACTGAGGTTGTATTGTATAGTGATCTAGGGGCCAGGCGTTGAAGTTTGTTCTTGTAGACTGAAAATGTAAATATGTATTGAAACGTAAGAAATGGCACCACGGCGACCTGCAGCAAAAGCAAGTGGCAATAAGCCATTTGCAAGATAGATTCGATGTCTGGTACAATGCCTTCTTCGGTCACTAAATGCTCAGTTTTGAATTCCCCAGACTACATCTAGTGTTGCTGTTTCACATGGTTAGCTTTCTCTAAGTAAACATAAGAGACAACAAACACCAACAAGCAATTCTCAATGAAATGTGTGGCACATGGATACCCAGGTCAAGTTCGCGCAAGGACCAATGGTTAACTGGTGGTTGTTTAGTGACGTACGTAGGGCATGCGCACAGAAGTTAAAGTGCGAACGACTCTAGTCATGTCATGTCAACGCGACCGGCGGCTCAACGTGTGTTATCATTTTTCTAATAACTGGTTCTCTCTGCACTGTGCTATGAAAACGGCTATTGATAACCAGCCAGCGACCATCCCCGGTAGGCTGGTTCCAAATAGACGACTAGCGTAGTCCAACTATCATCGACTAGACAGAGTTCGGGCTAACGTAGTCGAACTATGTTCAACGATAGTTCTTGCACGAACCAGGCCCCGTAAACACTGATCTGGTGGTTACAATGCAAGAGTTCCCCCCAAACCATGTGACATAGCAGTGCTGGACTTAGTCTGAGGAATTCAAATTGAGCATTCACCCAACAACCGAAGAAGGCATTGTACCAGACATCATTCAAATCTAACTTGCAATATAGCTCATTGGTTTGCTGTTAATATCCAAACTGAGGAATAAATGCAGCCATGTATACCCTGAGCTATTGTTAAAGTCCAATATCCTCATTATCCGAATAATAAACACACTATGTTGAATTGATGTTATAGCGCCCTCTAGAGCCGAATTGTGTAAACAAAGTTAAGAGGAGCTCAGATTGTATTAACCATAAAATTATTGTTGAGACAAAATGTTTTGTTCCCTGGAAGATCATGCAGGTAAAACTGAAATTAGGTAGGGTGGAGATAATTGATTTTAAAGAAAATTTACTTTGCAGCTTCTACAAACGTGAGGAATGGTTGTCAATTTCTTGTGCAGTGCAGATATAACAGGGTATAATAAGTAGAATCTATTCACAGTGATAATGCCTTCTCGTGATAACATGTATACTATGGGTCGTACGTACGATTGATGACACTTTTTGAGTGCATAAAATAGATCGTACATGTACAATAATGGCGCTTTCGGAATACATAAAATAGATCGTACATGTACGACCTTGGCACTGAAAGAGTTAAGTCATGCTTCCTAAAATCATTAATGTACCTTCTCTTACAGTGAGTAATTATTACAGGTATTACTAGTAAGCTCAATTTATGTTTTTTTTTTTTTTTTTCAGTTGCAGCTGTTGTTTTATTTTGGGTTTAAAAACTGGAATGTACTTTTTTAGACCATTATTTATTACTATTATTGTTAATATGGTGGCATTCCCAGTTAGCTCTGAAGTGGCAGCAACAGCTACGGCTACGGCTATGGCTGGATTGCTGCGTCATCATGCATTGAAGTATGAGACATCCTTAGCAACAGTTGTAGCCGTAGCCTCAGCTGCCAATTGGTATTCGGCCTTAAACTATTAGTGCCTGATGGATGGAATAATTTATCAAAATGTTAGATTCTTTCATTGAGGTTTGCTCAATCATGTCAATTGGATATAACTCTACATGTATGTCCACAAAATTACTGAGATTGTTCTCAAAAATCCGCAGCTGGTCGTTGAACACTGATCGTTGAACACCGTCTGCTCAAACTAGCCGCTAGTCACCAGGCAAGCTCAGTGTTCCTGCCTCAAAAAGAAAAAAATACAAACTTGTTTGTTGTTGAACAATTTACGTTTCATCTTGGAATGCTAGCTGTTTTGTTTGTTTACAGTCAGGGAAATCGTGTAAATTGTTGAGGAAGACTCTTAATTTGCACAAAAAGTAAAAAATACCAGGATTTTTCATCAATTTGTGTAGAAAACCGCGCGCTGCCAGCAACACAGCAATGGCAGCGCGGCGTGCAGAACTTGCACGTACAGATTGGTCGAAAATTATTATTATTATTATTCATGGTTTATTAAAATTGGAACTTGTTGCCAGAGGCAAAATTGCATCGAATTGTACATAAAAAATTACATGATTTTAAAATGGTCAAAATGGCAAATCCAAGGCAAAACAAGAGAATATCATTAAAAATGTGAATGTAAAACAGGACAACTATGTACATGTGGATGCTTATAGAAAAATACAACAATGGAAAATGTGACGAAAGAATGGAAGACACAAAAAGAAGCAAGAAGAAATGAAATTGTAGACTTACATATTTGTTACTGTGTCTCATTCAAAAATATGCAAAAGGAGGGGGGGATTGCAATTCTTACATATTTTTAAGACAATATGTTGTTCTGTTTTGTTTTTCCCTTGAGGGGGAAAGTTTATCATTTTACACTTTGCTTTCTGTTTCTGTAATTAACTGCAGATAAGTCTTCGCAATAAAACCAACTTGTTACATATTATTCATACCTAATAGTTCATTTATTTTACAATTAGCTTTTTCATTATAATATAGTGCATGCAAATTTATTTTTTATATCCTGTACAACAGTTTTACTCATGTTAAACTAAGGTAAAATTGATTTTACTTTTATTTGTATGTATTTTAAAGTGGTATTTGTTGTCATAAATTTATTGTGTGTATTATGTTATACTTTATTTGATGTCAAGCAAAGTGTAATTAAAAATCTGCACCTATACCATCAGAGTGTCTTTATGCCATGAGCCTTTAACCCTTTTCATGCACCATTTATTTTAGTGATAAATTGATCATATGGACATTAATTGTTAACTCATTTTTTGCAAATGGCGACCCCCAAAAAACAGGTCACAATAGCACCCTCAAGAGTCCTCTTTTCCATTCTGAAAATTGTGTGGCCATGCGATCTTTATTTTTCGTTTTACAACTTTTTTTCTGAAGGGATTTAAACCGGTTGCTAGCGTCGTTGGCGCGTGAAAGAGTTGAACTTACAGAATAGCTTCGTTATCTACCCATTCATATTACAGAGTTGCAGAAATTGTCAAATTTACTTCCATCCTAAATCCCAATTTGACATGCCTCATTACAGCCAGAGTTTCAAGTTCTAAGCCAAAGTACGTATTGAAGGTTGAAAAAGAAATCACAATGGCTAAGCCTTGTATTTTTCTCAGAATACAAACACAAATTCAGGGAAAAAATGTAACAAATTATTTGCCCAAAGTTGGAATCAAACAAGAAACATTGGCACAAATTTGAGGAAATTCAAGACTTAAAGCCCAAATTTAAAAAGAAATTTCAAGGGGTAAGCCTTGCATTTTTCTCTTAATATGCCAACAAAAGTTTAGCAACAAAAATTAAAAAAATCATACGGCCAAAGGTGTAATCAAACATGATAACAAGAAAATAAATCACAAGGGGTAAGCCTTGCATTTTTCTCAAAATTTGGTCGAAAATTCATCAGTGACTAAAAAACGATTTAAACATAAAGATTTGGCCATGGTTTTAGAAAAAGAGTCATAACTTGGGTTAGGATTTGGTGTTGGGGGTTTAGGGTTGGTTTTGAGTTGGGCAAGGGTTGGTGTTGGGATTAGGGTAGGGTTGGGGTTAGGGGTAAGGGTTTTGTCTTGGGCAAAGGGTTAGGGTTTAGTGTTGGGTAAGGTTAGGGGTTAAGGTTTGGTGTGGGTAAGGGTTAGGGTTGGTGTTGGGTAAGGATTAGGATTAGGGTTTGGTGTTGTGTTGGGGTTAGGGTTTTTGTGTTGGGTAAGGGTTAGGGTTATGGGGTAAGGGTTTTGTGTTGGGTAAAGGGTTAGGGTGTGGTGTTGGGTAAGGATTAGGGTTTAGTGTTGTGTTGGGGTTAGGGTTTTTGTGTTGGGTAAGGGTTAGGGTTGGGGTTAGGGTTTTGTGTTCGGCAAGGGGTTTGGTGTTGGGTAAGGTTAGGGTTTGGTGCTGGGTAAGGTAAAGATTAGGGATTGGGGTAGGGAAAACAGTCACACTATTACTATTCAAAACAGAATCAAACCCAACATTTTAGTTATTTGTAGGGTTAGGGTTGTTTGGGGTTGGGGTAGGAAAATAGTTAACAATATGACTATTCAAACCAGAATAAAACCAAACATTTCTTTTGTCTTTAGTGTAACATTTTTTTATTGCATTCATTGTTTTCATAACATTTTAATTTTTGTAGGAATTTCATTAATTGTCATTTCTTGTATTAAAAAATTAGCACATTTTTATAAATTCATCATTTAAATTGGCAATGATTTATTACATATAAGTAACAACATGATCATAATTTCATTACTTTCTTAATCGAAAATTCAACTAAGAATCAGGTAAAAATCATGAATAACGAAAAAATAATACTAGATAAAATAAAATGAACATACTTTCCTAAATTTATGTTCCCTTTTAACGATGGGCACCACGAAGGAAACCATGTTTGAGTTCAAACTAATTGCACATAAAATTACTTTTACAGTGTATCGATAAAATAACCTCAAGAAACATTTACAAATGCTACTTAATCCACATTTCCAAATCTAGCAAAGAACCTAAAAAAATCCAAGTGACTGTTAAAATGAAGAAGAGAACAAAACATAAACATAAACATCAACGCTTTAAAAATTTGCAAACAACATACCACAACATTTTGTGCTTCAGATTTCGTTTAACTAATTGATAATGAAACAAGGTATGCCTCAGAATTGAACTGTTTTTGGTAAACTTGAGCAATGTATTGGAGAGGTTTTGCAAGTCTACTAATACATATAGGGAAACGAACACATCAAAACTTTGTGTGCTCACATGAGGTGTAACTGCGGCAATCATGTTTTGCATGGACGTTAACAATGGATATTGGAGTTGATACACGTACGTTAAAAAACGGATACCGTTTTGCAAAATTTAGGTGTATTTCTGCACGAGATGGCATAGATACAAATGACAAAGATAGAAAGGTGCTGGGCATTTGTAAGCGAAAAAAGTGAAAAATGCAGTGTAAACAGGGTCTCTATTTCGCCATGCGTGCTCACTGGAAACTTTCTTTACACACGTTTAATGCTTGGCCTCTACCCATTACATGTTAAACAAAAAATAGTATTCAATCAAATTCTCTAGTGTAACAAGATTATATACAAAATGTTTTTTTGGATTTGTTTTCGCTCGCAAAAAAATATGCCAACGTGTATCTATACCTTAGCCTGGGCCTGACATGTAACTCTTTAATCGCGAAACCAAATCTGACGCGCATCCAACGTGAACGGATACGGTTATCCTATCTTTAACCTCCCCCTGTGACGTCATGCTATTGTTCAATCGCTCCATTATTTCACATGAATGGTGCGATGGGTACGTATGGGTACATATTAAACAATATCCTGCCCTTCGTGCCAGCGCTGGAACAATAGCATGACGTCACAGGTGGAGGTCAAGTCGCATAATGCCCTCAGTGTACGCACCATTTGTGGGTGTACAAATGGCCCTCGCGCTTCGCCCTCGAGACATTTGTACCCACGAATGACGCGCACCTCAGGCAGTATACTTTACATATCTGTACACTTGCGAAATCTCTCTATTGACTTAATTCACATGACATCATCAATCACAATAACCATTCTTGCACCATTTTGGAAGTCAGATTCCCTGTGTATAACATTGCAGTGGCTGATTTTAGGCGACGTGTGCATGGTTAGAGGGGCACCATAAACTCACATGCAATTTGACTCTCAAAATGGCAGACCATGGGCGATAGTAGCCAAGCTTGAGGTCAGTTTAAGTGGCCAATAAGCATTCAAAATACATCCGGGCATTTGTAGGGACCTAATGTTAAGGTTGGAAAACATTTCTTTCAATCATTCAATTACATACAGTACAAACTTACTGTTCGTATTTTGAAAACTTTTTCAATGGGTGACTTTTGGGGACACTAGGGGGCAGCAGACTTATTGAGTAAATCCATCATTCTCAGAAATCCATCGTTCTCAGAAATCCATCCTGCTTATGCTCAGACCTAAATACGCAATGAACAACCTGGTATGTCTATAGTGCCACCTAGTGAGCTTTCCTTGTAATGGTACTATACAGGATTGGTAGAGCTGACAAACTATTCACAGACAGTGTTCATGTTTTTGTGTGATCAACCATATACATTACATAACAAACCTGTGAAAATTTGGGCTTAATCAGTTATGTGAGTCAGGAGAAAATAGTGAAGACCATGCACAATTCTTAGCATGTGAACACATTGTTCTTAATTTTGGTTGTAACAACCAAAATCTTTTTGTTGTTGTTTAGGTTTCAGATACAGTTTTCTCGAATATGACTTCATTTCAGTGGGAAATATTTCACAGAAAAAAATGGTTCCAGTATGAACTTCATAATCCATGTAATCAGTAAGCTTTCAGACTAAAATTGAACAATGATATTTTGTTTATCCGTACCAATCCTGTAAAATACCTTAAAACATACATACATGAAGTACCTAAAGTTGGGCTAATTACATTCACTATTGGTTGGAAATACCATAGGGTTATGCAAAAATGTGTATGCGTCACGCTACCATCAGCCTCATACAAAAAGGCGCGATGTTCCCTTATTTTACCAACAAGTAGGTAGTGTTAGTGCGCACGTGCGATGTGCAATTTACATAGTTCGCGGGAAGTGTCTCTATTCCGCTTTACAACCTGCTCTAGCAATCAACAAGTTCCATTATATAAAAACCAAGACTAAAATGAACGTAAGAATAGATTATTATAAAAATTTATCTCCCCTTTCAAATCGATCTAAATTCATTTGTAAAATGACATTAAAATTCAACATGAAACATTCATAGTTAATGATGGAATGTTTAATTAATATTTATGAATTGTATACCAATTTATTCATTTCTAAATTGATTAAAATGAAAGCCTGCTTCAAGTAAACTTCAGAAATGATCTTCTGGACCTGTAAGAAAGGATGGTGTTTTTTGCATTTATAAGAAAGTCAACAGGACCAATTGTTTTTTAAGCTGTACCAAAATTTTTGAGCTTACTGTAGCTGAAAATGGCACTTCCCTTCCTGCCAAACTCTAAATAAGAGCTTTCAAATAACACCTAGTTGAGGCCACATTAGCATTGACCAAGCTGTTGGAGTTTTTTTTTTTCATTTATCTATTTATTTATTTATTTTTCTGTGTGCTGTGCTCAGTGTGACACACACATTACGCACAGTGTGCAGTACATGTACGTGTGGGGAAATGCCGTCTCTTTCGGAGTGAAAACTGCGACTGCCTTTGAGCAAGGCTAAAGCAACAGAAGCCATGGACCCTGTTGCCCTGGTCTTGGCCTTGGTGCCCCTTTAAAGGTTTTCCCAACTAACAATCTTTTTCCAATGGAAATACACTTGGCAAAATGAAAATGGACTTGCCCTCTCTCAACTATAAAATTCCTGGCCTTAGCATCAGGCATGATATTTAAACCTTTTAAAAAAAAAAAAGGAATGAAAATGTTATCGAGAATGCTGACCTATGCATAGTCTACTTTGATAGATTGTTAAGGCTATTAAATAACAATTTTGCTGCTTTTCTGAGGACAAAACAATCGGAAATCAGATTAAAATAGGCAGAATATCATGTCTGAAGCATTTATACCTTAAGTATAGACAGTCCCCACTTGACGTCACACAATGTAAAGTCGGCCTTCTTTACGGGCAATAATGATATTCATTGTTCGTCTGAATAATTATGCATTATGCATAAATACTGTGTGCGGCATGTGGGAGTTTGATCAAATTCCTTGCATGATTAGTTGGTGAACCACTGGCTGCTTAGAAAAGTTAGGACGCTTGACGCAGCTCAAAACCCAAACCTGAGTTGCCCGTAAAGATGGCGTCAATCGGGATTTATCTATAATAGACCATGTAACCTTTTATACTTGGTTTTACCCGTACACCGATGTCTGTAAAGCACTGTATACTCAGTACTTTCCCGAGTCCTGCGAAAAAAATCGCAGGCATATTACTCGGGTGGAATTTGAACTTGAGAGGGATTTGAGAGTTATTCTGTATTTAATGCAAAAGGTCGTGTTTGCTTGTACCTGCACCCAGCAATGTTAACTATGCATTCATGTGAAGCTACAATGTGAAAGGATTTAACACATACTAGAAATGACGTTTACCTATTAATCGCGTCCGTTAAAATCAGATCAAAAAATTAACTTTGAATTATAACAAGTTATTTACACAGTTAGCATTATTCATAATTAATAACGCATCATATTAGCAAAATTATATAGCACCGTTACTGGCATATCAACAATCGTATTAATGTCATTCCATTGGTTCGATTTCATGCGCATTACAAAACAAATATTTTACAAATACAAACAAATCTTCACAGTCTTATGAGATTCTGATTCATCTTAATTATTTCTTTCGAGACATTTTCTTTTTAGCTCGCGCATAAATTGAGCAGTGTTTACTTTTAGTTGTTTGCTTATAAAGAACAACACAACGTACTGTTTACGATTCAGTTCTGTGAATTATGGACAAACGTACTGGAGAGGCGTGGTTATTTCACATAATATTAGGAAATTTTAAGTTCAGACAAACGGAGAGGAAAATTCAAAGTGCCATAACATTTACGGCCAAATATGAAACGGACTCGAGTCATGCATGTAAATTGTATTTAAATAAAACATAAAAAATAGGTAACTTTCTTTCAGAATTTTGTTTCTAACATCGAAAAAACCTTATTGGTGAGAAATCAAACAAGTTTACCAAAATTACCATCAATTTTGGTCATTTATGTACACAGTAATTTAATAGTTGTTTTTAGTACACATAGGCCTACATGTCATTACTTTTAACACATGGAAACCAGCCATCAGAGGATCAGCGCCAATAATTTGGAATAGCGCCCTCATCAGTTTGACAAAGGACAGTGACAGATTGTGTGTGGAAAGGATAGACTTCACACAAGTCTTGTTTACCATGAAGAGGAAGAACTTGAGTGTGTCTGACTGTCCCGTTAGCTTATACTTCGAGTTGTCTCCTGGAAACAAGACTAGCCAATTGTCGGTGTTCACTTGAGTAGTCTCAAAACAAAAATACACCCCCCACTAGCGCAAAGTGGACTCTCCACAATCACATAAACTACATATGAGCTGTGGAAAGATCCACTTTTTAGAGGTATTCCGTACTCAAAGATTTAATACTGGCGGCGATGGATTTAAAAAGCACATGCGTGTTTCCCTAAAAAATTAAAAAAACAATACCGTACTGACGTTCTGAAGTACAAGTTGCATACAAGCTCATTAAGACTGTATGCTCAATCATCTACACCGAAGACAATAAATATTTGACTTACTTTACATAATGTATGTTAAACCAATAATACACAATTCTAAATGAATATAAATAATAAATAGATTGAGTTGGTTCTCTCTGTACCTATAAATTTACCAACGCAAAAAATAAAACATCCCCTCTATTTTCAACTGTGTATTTCTCCACTTATCTCACCCCCTCCCCTCAAAAAACAAAAAACAAGAAAGAAATTGTCTATGTAATCTACATGTGCTGCTGTGGACCTCCGTCCTCAGATTCCAAGTTAACTGTAAATAAATATGCCCTATTTACAAGCTAAATGACAAAACAAAGACCAATGTACATTTATATCAAGTCAAATGAGCTTACAAGTTAAAGGTAGTATACAGGATTGGTAGATCTGACAAAATAGTGGCAGACAATGTTCATGAAATAACAAACCTGTGGAAATTTGGGCTTAATCCGTTGTGTAAGTCAGGAGAAAATAGTGGAAAACCGCCCACAATTTTCAGCATGTAAACACATTGTCCTTAATTTTGGTTGTAACAACCGAAATCATTTTTTTTTTTTTTTTTTTAGGTTTTCAGATACAGTGTTCTTGAATATGACTTCATTTCAGAGGGAAATGTTTCACAGGAACAAAAAAAGGGGGTTCTAGTATGAACTTCATAATCAGTAAACTTTCAGACTAAAATTAAACAATGATGTTTTTTATCCTTACCAATCCTGTATAATACCTTAAGGAACATTTGAACTGCGTGGTCTGTACACTTCTAGGTATCAGATATATTTACAATCATTTGTCTTGCACAAAATCTTTGTCAGTTGCATCCACGCTATTGGCAGATGTCAAACGTTCCGGACATGAACATATTGGAATGTGCCGTTAACAGAGCTTCTTTTGCCCCCTTCATACTAGATAAACTCAACTTGCTGACTCCGACAAACTCCCGGGTAATAGAGAAGTTTCGCAAGGCTACTACGGATACATACGGATATGTCAACACTTTGTGTGTTCACATGACGCGTAACCGCGGCTTCCGTGTTTTGCATGCACGTTGACAATGGATACGGGAGCTCATACACGTACGTTACAAAACAGATACCGTTTTGCTGATTTTAGTTGCATTTTTGACCTAGATTAAAAATGTTTTCCTCGGTATTGCTTCTAAAGGTGTCATTCATGATATAGATAGAAATGTGTTAATCATTTGTAAGCAATTTATGGGCAAATGCAGTATAAACAGGGGTCTCTATTTTGCCGTGCTTGCTGGAAACTTCCTTTACACGCGTTTAACCTGTGGGTCCGAAAACGAACATGATTCTATGACTCTATGATTGCGAAACATAATCTGACACGCATCCAACGTGGACGTATACGGTTATCGTATCTGTATCTGTGTCCGTATCCATATGTTTGCGAAACCTCTCTAATAGCTACCCCTGCCTGGGGTTATGCGAGAGGCTCCAGGTCGGTATTGAGTGTTCATTTTCCCCAAGGATATTGGCATCAAGTGTGTTAAAGAGTAATGGGGTGGTTGGTAAAAGGGGTTCAAATTCCCCAGGAATTTCCTGGGGTTTTCAGTCCCTGGGAACTGGCTCCGTAGTGTGAAAAGGGCTCAAGAGTGATATTGGATATCGCTTTATAAGTACTTCATTCAAAGGAATTACAGGAACCTTGATCTCCATCTGTTAAACCTTTTCAATTATTTTTTCCTTTCTTTTTGGAGACCACACCACTGGCAGGTTTTGCATTACATGTTTGACTTAGTAGTGCACTGCCAAACAAACTCATCATGCATTGCATGGGGACTAAGCATACAACCATATCAGAGTAAAATGGTGTAGATGTTAATGTTCTATAGTGTTAAACTGCTACAATGAGAGAAGTACCCACGAATCATCGTCCCCTCCCCCTCCCTTATAATCTTACTGTACTGTTTCCACGACAACCTGTTGCACCTCTTCCCTAACCTTAACAATGCCGTCATTCTCTTCAATGCTGACCTCTAGCTCTCCTTCCGTGCCCGACCCTTCCTCACCGGACACCACCATTCCTTCTCCTCCTTCCCCGTGGGTCAAGCTGTGTCTCCTCAGGTCGCAGTTCCTCCTGAAGACCTTGCCGCAGCTGTCACAGTTGTAGGGCTTGATGTCGGTGTGGGTAAGCAGGTGGGTCTTTAGGTTGCTGCGCTGGTTGAAGGTACGGCCGCACGTGGAGCACTTGTGGGGTGACTCCTGAAGGTGGAGCGTCTTGTGGACTGCTAGGGTGCGTGCTTGGCAGAACCCCTTACCACACTCCGGGCACTTGAAGGGCTTCTCCTTGGAATGGATGTACCTGGAGCCGAACGACAAACATCAAGTAATCAACCACAAGGGAAACTAACTGGGTAAATTTTTTAAAAATTAGGGTTGAACAAAAAAAATTACTGGAGCGGGATTTGAACCTACGACCTCCGGATTAACGTGCCGGCACTCAACCAACTAAGCTACCTAGCCCTAATGTTGGCGGTCTCCCTATTTTGTCAATTATCTTATAATAGGATTTGAGGCATTGCATGGTGAGGTATCAATATATTTGGTTTGCGGTAACACCATGTGCGTATCTACTTGCCAGGTAGAGTTTGTTCTTAGAGAACTGTCTTGCTTAATTCTACTACCGCGGAGTAGATTGTTCGGGTGTTCGGGAGACTTCTCAGTTCTGAAAAAGAACTGTCCTGTTTATTAACTATTACCTGGGCGGAAGGTATAGAAATAGGCTGGGACTACTACTTTAGGTTATAGGATCGTTATTAACTGTACTACCGCGGAGTCAGTTCTTGGATTGGTCTCCAATTGAGACCAATCCAAGAACTGACTCCGCGGTAGTAGAATTAAGCAAGACAGTTCTCTAAGAACAAACTCTACGTGGCAAGTAGATACACACATGGTGTTACCGCAAACCAAATATAATTATCTTATATCAAAATAAAAAATACATTAATGATAGTTAAATTACAAGAAGCTTGACGAAGCATCTCTTGGACATCAGCTTGTCTTGGCTCCTAAAACAAACACCAAACAACCCTCAAACGGCAGTGTAACAAGCTTCATATTTCAAGTTCCAAAATTTTCTAATGCAAAATTATTATGTGCTTGGAATAGGTGCGAAGAAGTGTTATTTTGTTCAAATGGAAGTATCGATGATGAAACATTAAAGGGGCACATTGCCTTCAAATCTCATAACAATTTTGCTTTATAGAATCACTCCTTATCATTTTTAAGCATTGTTCATGCACTAAAACACGTAGTGTTTTGTAATTAGTGAGTAGTGATCAACAACAGAAAAAGTCACGGAACATACGGTGCACCATTATATGGAGTAAAAAAATTTGGTTTTACAAAATAGCGGATGGTGTTCTGTCATAAAATTACCCCCAAAAACCACACAATTTCAAGGGATATTGATGTGAATCATTACATTCTACTTTCCAACCATACTCAATTCAAAAATAATGCTAATCATAGCCCAAAGCACCAAATCCGAAGGCAACTTTAAGAAAAACATAGAACAAAGAAAGAAATTAACACAATGACATGGCATTGGCCAGTCTACAGTGTGTATATATTACTTCACAACAGACGGTTTAAATATTTAGTACTGTCAATATAAAATACATATCTTTTTACAATCAATGCACTTTTAGAGAAACAAATCAAAAGTTAGCCAGAAAAGTATTTTTTGTATGTTTCTGTTTTGTCCACAATTTCCAGACATCTAAAAAACATAAAAGTGCAGTAGCTCCTTGTCGAACAAATAAAACATGAAATAGTTCTTGGATTTGTTTTCCATACAATGAGATGGTGTTTAAAAGCTTCATTGTCTTAACCCACAACATGAGAGTACAGTAGTTATAGTTCAGTTCTCTGTTAATATTATGAAGTACAAGTGCCTCTGAACTTTTTTCTTTTGTTCGGACTATTTATTTTAAAGGCACTGAACACGTTTGGTAATTGTCAAAGACCAGTGTTCTCACTTGGTGTATCCAAACATATGCATAAAATAACAAGCCTGTGAAAATTTGGGCTCAATTGGTCATCGAAGTGGCAAGAAAATGATGAAAGAAAAAACACCCATGTTGTACAAATTGTGTGCTTTCAGATAGGAATAAAAGGCTTCTTGCAAGAAGTTTTTATTATTTTAGTGAGACATTACCTCTTTCTCAAAAACTACCTTACTTCAGAGGGAGTCGTTTCTCACAATGTTTTATACTATCAACAGCTCTCCGTTGCTCGTTACCAAGTAACTTTTTATGCTTATATATATTTTGAGTAATTACCAAACGTGTACAGTGCCTTTAAGTAGAATTTGAAACTTGTCAGGGAGATACAATCTAGTAATGCTTGCTGTGAAAAAAAGGAGGTTTTAAACTTTGCAAAAATTCACAACAATAAAAACATGTATTGGAATATGGTGATGACTATGGTAATGGTATTCTATGGGGATTAGAACACTTTGAGATTCAAGGTAGCCTCCACTAGACCAAGAGCAATTGAGATATACCCCTAAATCTATTGTGAATGTAACACACGTCAATTTGCAACGCCAGATGGTACAGCGCCAACAAACAAAATTGTACCGATATTATTTTCCTTTTTTTTTTGCTTTTCAATTCCGGAGAAAATATAAACCTAAAGGAATCTATAGGGTGATATTTTTGTAGCTGTTTGTTTTTGAGACTGCAAGGTCAGTTCGTGCGAGCCGGCAAGATAAACAAAAATTAACTTCAAGTAAACATCGGGGGAAAAGCCTGCCACGAACTACCAGCAATAATGGAAAACTGTAGATGGGAAAATACAACACCCCATCCCCCCAAAACAAAAAAACACCCCAAAACAAAGAAGAGCAAATTCACTCCCTTGAGGAGTACAGCGTTATCATGCTGCAAGTTTCTTATTGATAACCTCTGTGTACAGGAGCAATTTGGAACAAACAAGGGACCCGGTTAATTTTCACTCAAGCTTCAATTTGGTTTCACTGAGAAAATTTAAGACACATTGCAGAGCGGCTTCTTCTAAGACACATTGCAGAGCGGCTTCTTCTAAGTCACATTGCAGAGCAGCTTCTTCTTAGACACAATGCAGAGCAGCTTCTTCTGACATATTGCTGAGCAGCTTCTTCTACAACATATTGCAGAGCGGCTTCTACGACACAATGCAGAGCGGCTTCTACGACACAATGCAGAGCAGCTTCTTCTAAGACATATTGCAGAGCAGCTTCTTCTAAGACTTATTGCAGAGCGGCTTCTAAGACACAATGCAGAGCGGCTTCTTCTAAGACATATTGCAGAGCGGCTTCTAAGACACAATGCAGAGCGGCTTCTTCTAAGACATATTGCAGAGCAGCTTCTTCTAAGACTTGTTGCAGAGTGGCTTCTAAGACACAATGCAGAGCGGCTTCTTCTAAGACATATTGCAGAGCAGCTTCTTCTAAGACATATTGCAGAGCGGCTTCTAAGACACAATGCAGAGCGGCTTCTTCTAAGACATATTGCAGAGCGGCTTCTACGACAATGCAGAGCGGCTTCTTCTAAGACATATTGCAGAGCGGCTTCTACGACACAATGCAGAGCGGCTTCTTCTAAGACATATTGCAGAGCAGCTTCTTCTAAGACATATTGCAGAGCGGCTTCTAAGACACAATGCAGAGCGGCTTCTTCTAAGACATATTGCAGAGCGGCTTCTAAGACACAATGCAGAGCGGCTTCTTCTAAGACATATTGCAGAGCGGCTTCTACGACACAATGCAGAGCGGCTTCTTCTAAGACATATTGCAGAGCGGCTTCTACGACACAATGCAGAGCATCTTCTTCTAAAACACACCACAGAGTGACAGGGTAGTATGGAGACTACTTGAACAAGAACAGAAGATAGGTTGGGATACATAGAGCGGCAGTGTAGAAACTTTAAAATATCATTCATTATTGGGTTTTGTATAAAAGAGAATAAATCAACCCTGAAGATAGTCAAAAGACAGGAAAAGATGGTAAAGTTCTGAAATAACACATGAAAGTCAACTTATAATATCTTGAAAATTTACTCTGTCTGAAATTGAAAATAAGCCGAGCACTGTGCTGGAAACGTCCCCGGTTGATACCTGTAAATCTACCCAATTCCTTCTGAACCAATTTCAAAGAAACTACATGGACGAAAATAACGACTTAAATAGACAATTATTTTCAATACGCTTACTCAAGATCACAAAACGCTTTCTGGTAGATTTCAAAGACACACGAATAAACCAGACAATAAAATTGACATTTTTTATCACAAAAGGTGAAATACAAATTGCCTGGATACAAAGGCAGAAACGTAGATCGAATGAAAAAGCTACTACTGAATGAAAAAAAGAAGGCAAGCGTTGAATGTTTGTGCGCAAACGTCCGTATACAGTACCCTCTGTGCTCGCTAGGCAGTTGTAGTAGCGGATGTCAACGCCTTTTGTTAGCATAAGCCTGTCGCCAAAAATAGATAAAAATCTTTGTTAAAAAAAATAAAAAAATCTGCTCGTGTTGGCTCTCATACTACTTGAAAAACAAACAAAAAGTACCCTTCAAAATATAACAAAATAAATAAACTGAAAACATTCCCAGAATGGTGGGGAAAAATGCCACTGTTACTGGTAGTTGTGGGACACGCGAGAAATAGCGAAAGAAAAACCTTGAATTTACATTGTTCTGCGTTGTCACATTTTTGGGGGGCGGATTTATGAGTATGTTTGAATTTTAGGTGAGGTGAGGCAACGGGCAATGGTCAGGGGTCGGGGGTCGGGAGTCAGGGATTTGCATGGAACGTACGCTGTTGACTGATAAATTGTAATAGTTACCTGCTACCCATTATAACGAGCACACTTTTTATCCGTACACTTTTCGCACCATGTGTCCATAATCAGTTAACGCCCAGACCTGGCTTATTTTGTAGATTTTTGGACACATATTTCTTGCAGTACAAGTATCCGGCAAATACATTAAAACATAAATTGGGTTTTCTCTAAGAAATGTAGATAGTATGTTAATTCTTTCTTGGTCGCTAGCGACTGGTTTAAGTCCCTTAAAAAAAATAGTTGTCAAACTAAAAATAAAGATCGCACGGCCACACAGTTATCAGAATGGGAAAGAGGACTTGTGAGGGTGCTATTGTGACCTGTTTTTTGGGGGGACGCCATTTTCAAAAAAACAATGTGTGCATATAATCAATTTATCACTAAAATAAATGGTGCATGAAAGGGTTAACACCGGAAACATTGAAACATGAACTTTACTGTGGCCTTTTGGGGTGAGAGGAAGTCGGTCAAATCTTGTTGCCGTTTGCTAAGCAAAAATAACCAGGATACCAGTGACAGATTGTACACGTGGAATGGTATTTTGGTTGGTTACCTTATTCTGGTAAGCATAATTTTGTTGTGCTCAGCTACTTGTTGTGCTTAAAGGCATCGTACACGTTTGGTAATTGTCAAAGACCAGTGTTCTCACTTGGTGTATCCCAACATATGCATAATTATAACAAGCCTGTGAAAATTTGGGCTCAATTGGTCATCGAAGTTGCAAGAAAATGATGAAAGAAAAAACACCCTTGTTGTACAAATTTGTTTGCTTTCAGATAGGAATAAAAGGCTTCTAGCTAGAAGTCTTTTATTATTTTAGTGAGAAATTACCTCTTTCTCAAAAACTACGTTACTTCAGAGGGAGTCGTTTCTCACAATGTTTTATACTATCAACAGCTCTCTGTTACTTGTTACCAAGTCAGTTTTCATGCTAATATATATTTTGAGTAATTACCAAACGTGTACGATGCCTTTAATCAGCTTTATGAACTATGGCCCAGTGGTTTTATAGTCTTATCAAAAGGAGCTCAGAGCTGTTTATAATAAGTAGACAACATTTTGGAGTGTTTCCAACCCATTTTTAGTAATATTGCACAAGCAGCGACTTCTGTGCATTATAAACCAAGGGCCTCTTGATGATCACTACCACCGAATCAGCGGCACCCGATTAATTCTTTTCAGTCGTTATCACCGCACCATTGAACGACACTTCAATTTTCCAAATGGGCAATATCAGAATGATTGCAGCTCTAGGACGATATGATAAGTTTTCTTCCCCCGTACACAATGAAGTAATACTCTGCCAATGCAGCCAGTAAAAAAGAGTGGGTACCTCTTGAAAAAACCACCCTGTTGATATGCAGGATTAAAGTGACTATAAACAGACTGATTTGCGGGACCTTCTCCCCATGCACAAGCTATGCATAAGCTATAGAATGTTCCAGATTGCACATTTAGGGCTTTTAAAACCAAGATAAACACCTAGCAGAAAACATTCCCGAAGACCTTGTTTCAATTCAGTGTGCTTCGGCCAAATTACACTGCCACCTGTCCCCCTCTGGTAACACTACTGCCCACTGCAGTGGAGGTAAGGAAATATTGTGTCAGTTAGTTTCTTAATTAGCATAGTACACATTTCAAGGAATAACTCTACAAGTCTACCACCCTCTACTGCCCCCTACAGGCCTAAAGTCTCAATACGTCTATTGAAGATAATAATTATAATCACCAAATTAAAGAAAGTATTGCAGAGGGTTTATATCAATACAAAAACTTTCACTCAAACATGTCATTAGTTTTAATACCGCAGTTAACCTGCCAACATTAATCTAAGACTACTCAACATTTCCCTTGATTGAGGTTCATTTCATTTCATTTCTTTTTTCTGATTGTGAAGCCAAGGACTTAAAAAAAAACACCGCACAATTAATCACTTTACCAGCTGTGAGCCCCATGGAGAGAAAGACAAAGAAGGAAGTTTTCAGTTTTAGATGTGGGAGGAAAACCCCAGAGGATTATCCCAGTGAAAACCCACCTCATCAGGTAGGGACTGAAAACCCAATCCACACAGTGCCCCCCAGCAAGATTCAAAACCGGGGTCCCAAAGGTGGAAGGCGAGGAGAGATACCACTACGCCAACCCGACCGAGTTTAGGGTGGATTGCCACCCCCCCCCCCCAAAAAAAAAAAAAAAAAAAAAAAATTTAAAAAAATGATTTCATGTCTGTTTGTATAAGTGTGAACTCTTTCCCTCGAAGTACAAACACTCCTTTAAATGTTGTGCCATCATTTTTGATGTGCGGCCCATCAAAATGATTGGCGTATTGGAGAGGTAATTGCAATATGTCCGCACCGAACAAGGGGGGACGGTGGCAAACAGTAGCCGCTCCAGAAAGCAGGCGCCAAGTATTCTGAACTTACCCTCCCTCACTCTTTTATTGGTCGATTATGGTCTGAAGTTCAGTATCAACTCGGGTTATTTTTTAACTGATCTCAAAACAACACTTTGCTGATAAACTCCTGTCAGTCATTCCCGCCTGGCGTTTTAACTGACAGTTGGCCACAGTGCACGTACATGTCGTACACATCAACATGGGGTTTGCGCTGCTGGTATACACACATGTACGGGTCATGATCTCCACGCAACCCAACCCTAAAAATTCTTATCTTATTTACTTTCCATGACACTTAAAGACAAAGTATGGGATTGGTAATTATTGAAGGGAAAATAACACACGACTCCTTTCAGTCTGAAATATCACTGACTATAAAGTTTTAAAGGGAGGTTATACCTTTGGCAATTACTGAAACAAAATTAATGACGAAGTACTGCAGCTGGTGATAATGTATAACATTTTGAGAAACAATTCCCTTTTAAGGATGTGGTTTTAGAGAAAAGGATTCAAGAAAATTTCAATCTGAGAAACGTTTCATGCATGAAATTACGAATTATTCTTCCTGCGTGGATATAACCACATAGAGATTTCAGGCAATATCTCAAAAACGCTACCACCTTTTGAAATGAAAATTTCACAGCTTAGTTTGATTGTATATATCTACATTTATATGTAATTAAAACAATCGAATGGTTTCAAAAACCAAAGGTATACTTTCCCCCTAATTATGCTCCCATATTGGTCCCCATATCTGATATACCAAGGGCAGAGCAAATCAAAGGGTGAACCTACTCATGGTCACGCTATACTAATTTTTCCCATGCCCAGCACATCAACAAAGGCACAATCTCCATACATATGGTACTAGCGCGTATCAAACCTTTCCCAGGTCAAATAAAGCGTGTACAAACATTTCGACCTTAGTCCAAAGCTACTGTGATATTCAACTAATGGCAATGAAGGCCTATCTAGCTAGAGCTGACGTGAGGCCATGTGGAAGCTAAACAAATCACGAATCTTCACTTTTGTGCGGAAGTTCTTCCACACAGTCGTACGAGCCCTGAAGGGTCAAAACCTGTACCAATCCTCCAGAGAACTATTGTCACCTGAAATATTTTGTCAAAGTTGAGAAAATAGTATTTGAAGACCAAACAATTCACCACCTGCCAGAGTTGAAATTAAAAAAAACAAAAACAAAAAAATAACAAAACAAACAATTTGCGTTGTTTTCTATAACATGTGACCAGAGAATTTATTCAAAATTGTGCAGTTTGGTTGAATCAGAACACTGGGGTAAATCTCTACTCGTTCACGATACGTAAGTGTCCTTGGGGTCTTTTACATGCACTACCAACAATCCTAATCCACAAGACCGTGGCTTAATGTTCCATCTGAAGGTTGTTGCAGTTATGGTAAAGTATCTTGCTCAAGGACACAAATGCCATGACCAGGACTCAAACCCACACTCTGCTGATCAGAAACACCAGAGCTTGAGTCTGGTGCTCTTAACCGCTCGGCTGAGACACACCTTTTATCTTCACACTGATTAGTGATTAGCACTGCACTGTATACTCGGCGCTTTCCAAGTCCTGTAGAAAGTTGAAGGTGTAGGTCCTCAAGCCTGTTATTTATTGGTAAGAACTTCGGAGGACATGCCCCCTAGGGGAAACAGAATTCATCAAATAGAATCCTGACATCAGGATAAATCCTAACCAATCACAGAAACATCTTCTGAAATGGATACAAGAAGCAGACAAGATGAAAAGACCGTTCTCATTAAAACTTCCTCGAAAATTTTTCATTCATCTCGGAAGTTGCTGATCCTGACAGGAAAGAGTAGTACACAAGGTTGGCCTCTGTCACTCCAAGGTAGGCTGCCTTTTTTTTTCCCCCGCGTCGCCAAACTGTCTTGCTGAATAAATTTACCCAACGTTCAGTGTTGACGTGCGATTAACAGACTATAGGAACGTGTACCGTATATGTTTTGCAAATATTACCGATACGTAATAATGTGATGGTACACTGCAATCCGGTGTGTTTGGGGGCGAGCGTGCGAGGACATGACTAGACATTCGTTATGGCGCAAAAGTTACGGGTTAAGATTCTTTCCCTGTTGGTTTAAGACGACCACGTTGTGCCTAAATTGTCCCCAGGCCGATGATTAAACCAGAGAAGCCTATCCAAGGCTATAATGGGAGGTTGAACAATTGGTGGAAATGAAGAGTCTTTGTAAAACACGAGACTGTACTCTCACTTCTGATAAAGAGTCTGGCCGGAAAGAAGGTTGGTGGGGGGGGGGGGTTTGGAAAGTGAATAAGCCATCATTAAGTAGGGCTGCACGCGGCAGTGTATGGACTTTAGCTCCTTTTTAGACGAGAGTGAACGAAGGGACATGAAATCAAACATTTGTTATTTCAATTATCGGAAAAGTACTTGGATTGCCAGAAAGATGATTTGTTTAAGGAGTGGGGGGAAGCTTGATGCATTGAATGTGATTAGTCTTAACCAATCAAACTCTTTTCCTTGCATTGTTGGAGTTGTTTATCGATTCCTTTTTTTTTCTTCAAACGCTGATATCTCGTATTCATGGTAATACCATTTCTGTAATGAGAAATGTGATTAAGGAACCAGTTTTCCCATCTCTGCAGACGAATTAAAAAACATGAGGAAAAATAAAAAATTTACCCAATCAGTTTCCTTTGTGGTTTATTACTTGGAAAGTAAAAAAAGGAAAACAATAAAACCTTGATCAAAATGCAGTAAATATCACACACTATTCATCCATTGCCAACCTTCCATTGGAATGAATCTTAAAAAAGTACTATAAACAAAAGGCTCTGTCCCAAAACCTGACGATGGCGTAATTGACGTAGATTTCTTCAACGGCAGACGGTACGCTCTGACCCGGTCAATATAGCTGCGTCGATTAAAAGTAAGGACAAACCTCGCTGAGGCGCAGTACATGTATATGATAGATCTATCGCGAGGGAACCCAAACCGTCAGCAGAAGTCTGCCCGAGCGAGGGAAACAAGTGAAGAACAAACATTGCCAGAGTGCTGACCGCATCTCTCTCCCATATATACACATTGCCGTCTTGGTCAAACACAAAACCCCCGGCGATACCAATCGGAGAAACATCCATGACGCCAGCCAGACGCCCCCGCCACGTACATGTACTACAGGGGAACGGTTGACGACAGCGGCGGCCGCTGCCACTGCGGACGGACTGCAGGAGTGCAGTCGATAATGACGACGGGACGGCCGATGATGCAACCCTTGCAAATGGACTCCGAATTCCCCCACGACTGAGGTTTACCCAGTAATATTTGTCAGTCAAGGTGTGTGTACGTGAGGGTGTGTTAGGGTAGAGTGGAGTCTTACACAAAACCTTAATGAGAAGGGTGGGAAAAGGACACACGCAGATCCTCCCCCCCCAAAAAAAAAAAACCCACATACACTTGACTGTTATTATCACACTGCTTAATGGCATCTCTCTAGCAATTAACGCTGCCTATATTTGCACAATTTGCACGGCTATTTCATTTTTCAAGACATTTATTTTCCACTCGAACAGAGAATCATCATAACAGTAACAAAGAACAGTAAGAGGATAATTGGAAATGGGGGCATAGCCAGAAAAGCCAAAGCTTGTGGTAGGTATGCCCGGACAAACAAAAACACAAATGGACTAACATTAACGAGTACAGTGTGAGTAGGTTCGATATTTAACTAAGGCAGAATAGATTCTATGTGAACTAAAGTGGCTACAGAGGGATGCAACTTACAACATTACATAGGACAAGGCGTAAGGGTTCAATTCACAATGTTATACAAAATAACACACTAACTATTTCTCAGGAAATTTCTGGGTTCTGCTTCAATAACTTTATAAGAGATCGTAAAAAACAAAATTTAAAAAGACTGAAGTACTTGAGAGGAACAAATGAATTTAACCCCTTTAGAGACCATTCATTTCTGTACAATCATCACCATGCGCCCAGGCAATGCTAATCTTGTTGATTTTTTTGTTATTTTCAGGAAAAAATGTCGGGAAAATTATTAAGAAACAGATATACATGGTTTTGTTTTAGAGTTGTACATTCTATGTTAACATGAGAAACATTGGAAAATGTCAATTCGGTCCAATACCTTTTCTTTAACCCCCTTGTTTGAGTGGATGTAGATCAAATCTTGTGGCTGTTTACAGCTGCTATGAGCATTTTGGTACAAGCCACTTGCGGCCGCAACGGTCTAAAGGGTTAATGTAGGCCTATAACCACCTTGTTTCTGCAACTCTGTTCTGAATTCTTCAAAAAGCGGACACGTTTTTGCGATGGATTTTCAAGGAAATGCAAAAGTAAGGGTTTTTAAATACACGTTGAAAGCAGACACATGTAATAGTTTTTGGGAAATTCAATAAGTAAAACAAACAAAAAATGAATATTGAAATGGCAGACCATGACTCTTGAATTACTCTCTCAGAATGTAAATTTAAATGTTTTTTTTTATTCTTGGACCTCACAGAAACTACAGTTTGCAATGAAATAATTGACTGTGAAGCTCCTGTGTATCTCATTATCAACAACACGAATGAAGACAATATTTTTCTATGAAATAAAATATTCTTTTAAAATTCTATTTATACAATTGTTTTTGAAAATAAAAATACCCATAAAACAATTTTGTTATAAAAACAATTTCAATTTTTATATTCTACACATAATTTTTTCAGATTAACATTGAAATAAAATTAACACAATGGGATGAGGAATGCTTATTTTGTTGAAACCCTATTTGCCAATCACGCCCGAATTTGTGCGACCATAACATAGGTTTAATGAAAACATGCCCGTCAGTTTGGCAGCATTCTTAATTGTTTACAAGTAACCGGAAATGGAGGTCAAGTCTTATTCTCAATTTGTTTTAATTTTATTTATTTTACTTTCATATAATTATATTTCAAGACTAAATTATACTTTCCCAACAATTTGATAAAATTTGTACAGTAACAAACTACGTTAAACTTAAACATTTAACGAAACAGAATCGCGCGCACATAAAAGTCAACAAGGTTGGGACCAACTTGGTCCTGGAAGTTTGAATATGCGCAAGACTTGCACAGTCTATCACATTTGTAAAAGAAATTTTAATTGAACTGTTATGGATCCCTGCTGCGAGAATTTCCATAATACATGTGAAAAAAATTTTTTAAAAGTTTGTCTAGTGGTGGCCTGCGGAAGTCAACAAGGTTGGAACCAAGTTGGTCCTGGAAGTTCGAATACGCGCAAGACTTGCACAGTCTATCACATTTGTAAAAGAAATTTTAATTGAACTGTTATGGATCCCTGCTGCGAGAATTTCCATAATACACGTAAAAAAAAAAAAAAAAAGTTTGTCTAGTGGAAGTCAACAAGGTTGGAACCAAGTTGGTCCTGGAAGTTTGAATACGAGCAAGACTTGCACAGTCTATCACATTTGTAAAAGAAATTTTAATTGAACTGTTATGGATCCCTGCTGTGAGAATTTCCATAATACCTGTAAAAACAAAAAGTTTGTGTAGTGATTTATGTGGCCTGCGGAAAGCCATTACATGCCTGCCATTCAACATTAGAGTGTTTGCGCTGCTGTGGAATGATGAATTACGTCAATGACAACGGCTGGGCCTGGTGAACAGTGGGCCCTTTTCCCCCTTTATTTTAGCCTTAGTGTCACTGGCCAACCTCTGCAATCACTCTTACTCAGCTCTACCTGGCAATGACTGACGACGACTGTCGAAAGGTGTTGTCCAGAGACCTTTCCGCTGATGAATTATTCATTGCGTTATGAATTATTCAGTACAAATTTTGCCAACTGCAGAGTGGGGTTTAATTAAATTCACATTCTCCGAATGGGGATGTTAATTAAAGTTGTTTGGTGGAGACAGTCCCAAGTGTTAATGATAGACCTTCACAATTTATGAATTATTCATATTGCAAATGAGAAACCAATTATGCGAATAAATTAATGTCTGCTTTACATGCTAAACGAAAGATCTTCAGATTACCAATTAGAGGAACCAATGAATTATTCATCAATTTTGTTATTTTTTTTCCCAGAAAAATATTTTACTCGATGATGTAACAGAGTCTAGATTGATTCATAACACAATGGAGATCATGTCCGTTTCCTTTTAATGTGAGTTTTGATTTTCGAAAGTAGTAACATTCTGGCGATCTGGTGACTAGGCTGAAAGCACTGGCCGGAAACAGCAGAAATTTTGGGCAGGTACAAATTACGTATGAAGCCGTTCTCGTAACCGTCTGGTCTCTGGTACCGATTACGTACGGAATTGTCTTGTAAACAAGATTCCTTGTCCCCCCTTTCACTATCTGGGTTTTCTATATAAAATGGCAAAATTTTTACAAACAAAAGGTCATGTCAAGCGAGAAAATTTCCAGGCAACCAGTTTAATGGGATTGTTTACATTTGGTAATTGGAACCCACTGTTTGTTTCAATCCTACATAATTGTAGATATATACCAAAAAACTAACCTGTGAAAACTTCATTTCAAAAGGTGGTAGCGTTTTTTGAGATATTGCCGAAAAAGAGTGGTTATGTCCACGCAGGAAGAAAAATCTGCAATATTGGAATACACATTCTGAGAAATGTTACTCTCAGTAACGCTTCTCAGATTCAAATTTTTGGGGATAAAAAGTGATATCTTTTTCCATAACCACAGTACTTCTAGTGAAAAGTTTCTCAGAATGCATTTTACTGTCCAAAGCTGCTGTACTTCTTACCAAGTAAGTTTTTTATTGCCATTAATTTTCAGAGTCATTACCAAACGATACAGACCCTTTAAGGCACAACACCACAATTTCCACATGATTTTCATGATGACAGTAAAAAGGCACTACAGGAAAATGTCTCTTGTCCTACTGAAGTGTTCCTTTTGTACGCAGTACAGTTGATTAACTCCCAGTTTACCCGGTAAAAAAAATTGCCCCTTTCTGACAAGATTGTTCCCGGTCGCCATTGTACCTTTTCTGGTTCACCTGTTTCTGCGTTCCCAATCAATAAAAAAAACCCAATCGATCAATCAGTCAATCACCTGATAGCTTCCGAATGACTGTGACAATGTGAAGGCCACTTCCTAAACCAGAGGTTGTGAAAACACCACTTGAAACTCACCTCAGGTACCGTAGGAAGGGAATTGAATCTGTCTATCACAACTACATTTCCACAAGTGCTTCCTATATCTGCTAGTTTTTATTTACATACTTTACTTTGATCAATAGTAACAAAAGTGGATTTGTGAAGTGTAACAAAAAAAAAAGAATTTTCATTTTAAAGGGAGTTTATACTTTGGTAAATTTCAAAGACCAGTATCCTCACTTGGTGTATCCCAACATAAACATGAAACAACAAACCTGTGAAAGTTTAAGCTCAATCGGTCATTGCAATCAGTACAATGGCTGATCAACATGTATGCTATAGGCTTTTATAGACTTTTCAGGCTAATTATAAATATTTTTGCTTTTTTTTTTCTGAGGGGTCAAAAAATCAGAAATTAGACTTAAGTAGGAATAAAATCATGCCTGCTATATTGGTGGTAAAATGCCATAAACCTGTGCACAAGGGAGACGCACAAATGCGTCACGCCAACATCAGCCCCATACAAAAAAGGCGCGATGTTCCCTCATTTTGCCCAATAAGTGTTAGTGCGGACACGAGATGTGCAATTTACATGCGAAGGGTCTATCGGTTCATGGAGAATAAGTAACTAACTGGAGAATATTAGTAAGTAACTTTCTTTTTTGAATATTTCTGAAAAATAAGCCATGAAAGGGGAAGCTGCAGTCTGCATATTGCAAATGCATAATATTATAAGAAAAGACAGTAATAACATAACAGGCCTTCCTATTTGAACATTTTGTGTGTGGGTTTTTCATTTTGTCGTCAGAAAACTCGTTCAGAATCGTTTAATAATCATTTTAAGTCATGTTCTGGTCATTGCTCTAATGGTTCAATGCATTTTTCCCTATACAACCTACTCCTCTGCAAAAAACAAATCTAAATTCATTTGGACAGGATTGGCAGGCCTCTGTCAATTGCTGAGTCCGTTATCTCTCCATGTTTCCTGTTTGGAGCTACAATCCCGACAGGTTGATCAGTTTGATTATAGAAATGATTGACATCGCCTTATCGCGCCCTATCTGGTTGATTAGGGGCATCGGCTGCGGTTACGAAAACAGAAACGTGTCGGGCTGCACAATGACGGGAATATAAGGGGGGAGAGAAGGATGGGGGGGTAGCCGCCGCCGCCGCCGCACCCTAATGCTTTGATTGGTTTGGGTGTTTAATCTCGTCATGAGGAAGGGTGCGTGTGTGTGTGCGTGTGGTGTATGACCGAGGATCCCCCCTTCTCGGTGAGTTCTTGCGTCCGACTACACACAGAAGGGGGAAGTGTTGTGTGCACTTGTCACCACCGGGTCAAGACTATAATGAGATGGCGACCGATGATAACAACGATAAAATAACTGACACATTGGAGTGGGTGTCACACTCCTTGTGGTCAGCCGTTTGATAATGACACCATCGCAGGCGGTTACATCTAGTCAAAACTATGGTCAAACATGGACAAAGATTAAAACCATGCATGGGTCAAACACAGTTTGGCTATATCTACAATTTCAAACAAGTTTTTAAAACCTTATATTAATACTTTGAAATGTTGCAAAAACTCCACAATGAAAACCATATTTCAGGAAGCTAGATTCCGTCTTGGTCTTAAATACATAAAGACAATCCCAGCCTAAGCTCATGCTTTTATATTCTAAATAATTTTGGGTTGAACAAAGAGAAATTGACGAGACCGGGACTTGAACCTGTGACCTCCGGATTACCGTGCCGGTGCTCTGCCTGAGCAATCTAGCCCAAATGTCGGCAGTCTCCCAATCTTCCTTTTTATATTTCAGCTAATTCTTAAGAAAATACCCATATAGAATGCTCCAGATTGCACAGTAGTGCTTTTAAAAACCAAGATAAACACTATGTAGAAAACATTCCGAAGACCTCGTTTCAATTCAGCGTGCTTCTGTGAAACACAAAAAAATTTGGGTCCAGAATGCCCCCCAGTTTGGAAAAACCTAGGGAGAACCCTAAAATGAAATCGTAGAAGTAATAATCCAAGACCTAACTCATCCCCTTCACTCTTTCATTCACATTCTCCCATCAGGAAGGTACCGTTCTATTTCAACTCGTACAAACCGGTTCAGACCGTACCTTTTTTACCCAGTGCTATTCTTTTTTTTTTCACTCATTTTTTATACGGTAACTTTTAATCAGCGATGGGAAAGTTTGGACAATGTTTTGGTCTTTTTTTAAAACGAGCTATCGTTTTAATTGTTAAAAAAATTAATTTGTGTATCATTATTGAATTGTGTATGTAACTTGTAATGAATTGTGTTTGCAGTCAGTATTGAATGTGAATGTTTTAGCGCACACCGGCAACAAAAATACTTTCATTTTTTACTTCTAAACTTTGATGAAAAAAATAAAATAAAATTGAATTGAATTGAATATTTTTGCATTTCGTGACTCTTAAAGACAGATAAAAATCCCAGTGCTACTGAAACCGCTCCCTATTGACAGCTTTCTATTAAATCAGCGCCGTCCATAAACTGCCCCCTTGTTTCACTGTCTGCTGCCTCTTTCCCCCCACGAACTTTGAGCGTCGCTGGCGACCGACCGCAAGGAAGACATCGGCCCGTGAGTTGAATTACGGTCTGGGGTGGCACGCACGAGAGCCAAGTGATTTGCGACTCTCTGTGGAGGGGTTGCTTGGAGGGCAGTGCTAGCAGGGGGGGGGGGCTCCGGGGGCAAGCAATTTGGCCTGGCATGAGGCGAGGCTCCGTCGCCAAAGAGCCAAATCACCAGGGCATGTATCAAATATTGACTCTCAGGTCGGGGCCAGAGTAGCGTGCTACACCAAGAAGACTACACGAGGCCCTGGGGTTTGTACTCTCTTGTTTATCCCCACTTGACTGATCATTATGACAGGTCTCGTCGTCATGGGGACCACCGTTACCCCTGCGTGCTGATTGGTCCGCTGTCCGCAAGACGGCAATCAGTTATTCGTGATGCCTGGCTAGTGCTAACACGTTACCAGACCACAATGACAAGGGGCTAGCTGCTGGCAATCAACTGCAAATTGTGAAGGTGACCAAAAGAACAACTACAGTTGTTACTGGACCCTTTTTTTTCTTTTTCACTTCTGAATTTCTGACCAACTTCTCTGTCAGTATTGTTTGAAAAACAAAACCTGACACATTTTTTGTGGAAAATACTTGTAATTTACAGTGATTTAACTATTTTGCAAATCCAGTCCATAAATAATAGTAAAAATAAGCACAACTTATTTCTCAAATAACAGAAAAGATACACTGCATACTTTCTTCAAATTGTTTCCAAAGTCGCTCATATTTTTTTTAAAACCTTGGTCTGCTTTATACACAAAGATTTCTTCATATAGCTCAAGTTACAATCATTACAACTGCAGGGCTCGAAATTTACACCGGACTGTAGGACCGAGGCCAGTGATTTTAGCATCGGGCCAATAAACTCATGACTGGACAAGTCTCGTGTTTTTGTTCAAATGTTGACTTTCAGTCTGATGAAAATCTTTTAATTTTGTTGAAAACCGTACCGAAGAATACTTACCCATAATACAAATGAGATAAATCTTCTCTTAGTTCTTGTTCAAATTCAACGCAGTTCAGTTTTAAACTAATAATAATAATAATAATAATAATAATGGAGGCTTATAATACACCATGTCTGTCACACAGTGACACTCCTGGCGCAAAAAAACCCTTAACCCTTATACTGTGTACTGTTTGCCCTTAACTTGTTCAGTGACCAGCTAGAAAGACCAGTTAGCTTTTCATTTCACTGGTCCTCCAGGTTTTTGCACATGTCAATAATAATATTAATCAGGGATGCTTGTTAACACTAAACTATCCAGCTGGACAACTTGAGTGTATTTTGACTGGTCCTCAGGTGTTTTATAACTGGCATTTGGCCAACGGACCACTGCTAAGGGAGGAAGTTGGTTTGTCTTTGAGATCCAAGATTTTTCCTTCTGAACAAAATATACAAAGACTCACCTGTGGTCTCTGAGATGATCCTGCCGTCTGAAAGCCTTGTGGCAAATGTCGCACGAGTACGGTCTCTCATCGGTGTGCGTCCGTTCATGGATGAGCAGATTGTAGGACTTGGTGAAGTGACGACCGCAAAACTTACAGATGAACTCTTTCTTGGCTCTCGTGGGTCCCCTGCCCCTCCGCCTCTCTTCCGGATGGTGGGGGTGCTGGGGGAGTGCCACCATCCCCGTCTTGGCAAGGTTTTCATCCGCGCTGCACGGCTGTGTGGCGGCCAGCGCCAGGTGTGCAAAGTCAAATTTGGGCGCCCGCTGGTGCTGCAGGGCACCCGAGGTCACCATACGCACTGAGTCCAGCTTCTTGTAGTCGGCGGTGATCGTGCTGAATGCTCGGTGCGCCAGCTCACTCTGGGGTAAGGAATGTTGGAGCGAGGCAGGCAGCATGTGCCAAGGCGACGGGTACCCATGTGGGTGGTTCGCCCAGACTGGGTTGATGGGGACCAAGGGCATGTGTTCATTGCCTTTCTGTACGCCGGCGTAGTGTAGGTTACCATGGAGGGCAAAGGCGGCGTGGGCTGCCCCCTGGGTGCCTGGAATGAAGGTCTGGAATTGGTGCTGGCTGGTAGGGGTCAGTGGGGGAGTCGGAGGGCCAGTGCTTGCCCGAACCTTCTTGAGCTCTGCGCAAAAGAAGAGAAACAGAAAATTATTTAATTATTCCGAGCTATAAAACCTGTAGGCCAGACAAAGGTATCAGCCAATTCATAAACTGACAGTATTATTTGATAATTTTAATTTGTCATGAAAGGTCATCTCTTTGTTTAAACCTCTCTTCAAAATGTCCAGCTGTCGAAAAAAAATATATATATATAACTTGAATATCCATGACCCATCAGTTCTTTTCAGAACGATCTAAACTACTTTGATTGTTAGGACATTCCAAGCTTCTAATAGATTCCGGCTTTTAACTGTTTAACTGTCCTTCTAAAATTTCACTAAAAAAATACTGAAAATATGTTGCAGCCTCCTCTTTGACTAGAGGATGAAGACCGTTCATCTTCCTGTCTTTTTTAAGAGGATTTACACATTCTCTACATCACCATAAAAGTCAATGTTGAGGTTTAGATACAACATGTCTTTACTTGATGGAAACTTTCCCTCTTTCAGGAAAATATTATGGCAAAGAAAGACCAACGAAAAGTTTATAACATGATGACAAATCTTCACATTAACCACAAACCTGGATAAAAGGATTGTTTTTCAGCTGAGTTCAAAGAAACACAAATCATTTGCGACGAAATGTTTTGAGCATGATAACAAATCTTCACATTAACCAAAAACCTGGAATAAAATGATTGTTGTTCATCTAAGTTTAAAACAACAAAAAGCATTTGTGACAACGATCAGAGAGTTGATAGTAAAGTCTCTTACCAGCCAAACAGCACTCATAACCATGCATCAATCCCCCACCATGCCCAGCACACACCGACACTGGGCTCCCCGTACAATACACACACATGCTCCTCATGCCAGCTTTCTTCCAACGATAAAATCTCATCCAAGTAGACCACAAATAATAAACACCTCTTCCAATGAGATCTTGAAAACACTGTTGCCCAACTTGGCTAAAAAAAAAAAACCTAACCAACACTAAGCCACAGAAGAGACCCCAATGAAAACAAAGTCCTACTGGTTGATGTTAATATTAGTAGTGCTGAAAATGCTGGTAGTGGGCCAGTCACTTAGACTAGCTTCATCACTTGTGTGACACAGTGACCCACTGCCTTTGTAACACCGTGCATATATTGCACATTAATTTGTCTAGCTCCCAGCGTTGATATCATACACCCACCCGAGCTCTATTGTCCCAGCATTAAATAACACAACCCTCTTTTGACTCTGTGTATACCTTTTATAATAACAAATACACACATACTAAATGTTAAACACACCCTTTCAATAAAACATGCCGCCTCATTTTGAAATCTTAGAGGATTTTCAAACAGAGAAAATGTACGCTGGACAAATAGTGCCGGGCTGCATTACAAACACAATAGCGACATTGGGTTTTCTCTTTCCCCCGGCCGGCTCTGCATGAAGTCAAACGAGTCAACAAGGGGGTGTTTTAACCGGGCGTCCATCGGCAACGGTGACGCGGGTCTGGAATCCCACTGATGTCACCGACTGGCGGGGGAGAGTTCTTCTCTTAAAGAGAGTTTTCTAAATCCTATCAAAGGAGTTTTGCCGATTGGGTCGTGGGTCTGAGTGCGGGTCGGGGTTACCGGCTGCTTCATGCGACTGCTTGACGTAGGTGTCTCTTGTCTAGATGAACACACAAACACACTACAAACGGTCAGTAAGTGACTCAGTGCATACAGTGTATTGGGGTTTCCAAGCCGAGACCAACATTCGTCCAGGTGTATTGGTTATTAAAGGCACTGAACACGTTTGGTAATTGTCAAAGACCAGTGTTCTCACTTGGTGTATCCCAACATATGCATAAAATAACAAGCCTGTGGAAATTTGGGCTCAATTGGTCATCGAAGTTGCAAGAAAATGATGAAAGAAAAAACACCCTTGTTGTTCAAATTTGTGTGCTTTCAGATATGAATAAAAGGCTTCTTGCAAGAAGTCTTTCATTATTTTAGTGAGAAACTACCTCTTTTTCAAAAACTACATTACTTCAGAGTGAGTCAAATTTGTGTGCTTTCAGATATGAATAAAAGGCTTCTTGCAAGAAGTCTTTCATTATTTTAGTGAGAAACTATATCTCTTTTTCAAAAACTACATTACTTCAGAGTGAGTCGTTTTTCACAACGTTTTATATACTATCAACAGCTCTCCGTTGCTCGTTACCAAGTCAGTTTTTATGTTAATATACATTTTGAGTAATTACCAAACGTGTACAGTGCTTTTAAACCTAATACCATTTTATTAATTTATGTTGAAAGTATCACACAGGATTGGTAGAGCTGACAAAATAGTCACAGACCGTTTTCATGTTTTGGGTGGAATGCAATTCAGTCTGTGGTGTGACTTTGGTTTTAATTTACAGGCATGATATTTGGTCCTTTGGAAAACAATAGGAAACTTTTATCGAGTACAAGGGCTGACCTACATGTACACATGGTGCAGGCTTTAATACACTTTTCAGGCTATCTAATCACTATTTTTCTGATTTTTCCCAAGGGCAAACAAAATCGTAAAATCGGACTAAAGCAGGGAGAATTATCATGCCTGAACTTAGTGTCAATTTAAACAAAGCACTACAATAAACCTGTTATTTCAGTTCTCTTTTGAAATGAAATAAATGTTTAAAATAAAATTGCAGAAATAGAGAGACTAAATGCAATTTAAAAAAAATATATGTTTTGATTTTAGGAAATTTCATTTTTGTTTCAATGTATTATTATTATTTATTTGTTTATATTTAAATTAGTATTATTATTATTTAACTTGGAAAATAGAATTAGCTGTTGCAAACTGCTTACCAACCAAAAGCATCTATGGTATAAAAAGTAAAAATAGTTAATGGCCTGACGTTTCGACCCTAGCAGAGTCTTTCTCGAATCGAAGGCTAAAAATGAAAGACTCTGCTTGATTCAGTTTATGTTCTTATGGGATTAAAGGGTGTGCATAACATTGGTAAGAGTAAAAATATAAATGTTCACAGATTTACACACATTGTACATGGTACAAAGATGGCCATGGTGGGAAATTTCCCTTTAAATATTTTTGCTTGAAATGCAATAGTTATTGAGAAATGAGTAAAACAGTTAGTTTTGATCTCGAAAGTCCAAAACTCAATACTTGAAAACAGTGAATTCTTGTGACTCCAATAACCGATTGAGCTTAAACTGTCACAGGTTTGTTATTTCATGTATATATGTTGGGTTCCGTCAATTGTGGATACTGGGCCCAATTTCAGAGAGATGCTTAAGCAGATAATGTTGCTTATGGGATTAAAGGTCTGACTTTAGTCTACATTGATGGGTTGTACAGCAGGCATTGGCTTTGTACACAGTGCAATATGCACACATCATACACAGTACAACAACACACTGTGCAACTGAGGAGTTTGATGTGTACATGTACAGTACATGTATCTGTACACTATACATGTAAACCTACAATGGCCACAGATAGATCTATAGCCACATCAAAATTCCTCATTTGGGCATATTTTGTCACCCATTTTGAGGATCCAAACCCTAAATGTTCACCCTCTTTATCAGTCTTACATTGAAGGGAATGTCTTTGGGAACAATAATGAGCAACAAAGAACTGCAAAAAGGCTACGGTTTTTTAATATTCGTTAAAATCAGTAAGGAGTTGGCTGGAGTCTTAACAATCCTTTAGATGATGCTGAGTTGTTGGAGAGCATATTTCTTTTACAGAAAGATTTGTACATTTCAGAAAATCAAGTCAACTTTATCTTCTTCTTGTTGAAATGATTCAAAATAGCTACTAAAAATATATATAATTACATATACAAACAAGGCAAAAATAGTTTGGGGTTTTTAAAATAATTTGTTTTGGTAATTTCTTTACACTTGCAATCTACACAACATTGGACAAATTTTGAAAAAGTTGTAAACCTAATTTTCAAAAGCATTTCTTTAGCAACTTTTTTGTTGATAATTTTCACAGGAAAATTTGTTTTTGTTTGTGAAAAAATTCACACACAAAAAAGAAGGTAATTAGAAAGATCAACAGAGGGGAGGAAGGACTAAACTTGTCCCATAAGCTCCAAATTCAATCTCATCCCTTATAAAAGATACTAGGTCCGATTTTTTGCCGATTTGACCTGAAAATTTCAATTTAAATTGTCAATATTTATCTTTTATAGACTTGAGAAAGTTGATTTGGGGTTGAACCCCAAATCAATTAAAATTTACCCGGTCAGTTTCCCTTGTGGTTTATTATTTGATATTTGAGAAAGTTATTAGCTTAATTTAAAGTACTGCACAAAAACAATCTGCCAATGATAAGTGATAGTTGATTAACAGCTAAAAATGAAATATTTTTGGGATTCTTACATCATTCTATTTCACTTCCATCAGTCATGTGCAAACAATTTTGCATGTTACATGTATTTTGTTTGTAATCTGTGGCATATAGGCCTATGCAAAAGTTTTTGTATGATTTTCATTTTGAAAAAGCATCATCTGTCAAAATTCATTAAGACAATTGTTTGTTTTTTTGTATAATAATATACTTGGCGAAAATCAGGGCCTTGCAACTTTAAATTGACAATTTACATTTACAGGCAAACTGTTCCGTCGATGAAACCACCGCATATTGTGTTAGCATCCCCCACAGTGGTTATTTACATTGCTCCTGAAAAAAATGCTGAATCAACTAGCAATGTTGAAACAATATGGCAGCTATGTTTGACTGGATTCTTCACTACTGCAATAGTCCTGGATGTAGATGTACTGTAGATCGTGCTGCAATGTTTAAATGACATATGTGGACAGGAACAGCCCGGTATTTCTAGTGTAATCCTAGTCCTTGGATTCAAAGTTTCTTAAATGCAGGGCTCGAACTTTACACTGGACCGCAGGCCCAAAGCCAGTAATTTTAGCATCAGGCCAGTAAACTCATGACTGGACAAGTCCACTGGTCTTGTGTTTTTCAGTTGAATAATAATACCTCACTGTGTAATATATTTAACAAAAAGAAATTATGTTTATATGTTGAATTTGAATCTGGTAAACTTCTTTCAATTCTGTTGAATATCAAAATACAGGCTATACCTTAGGCTTATTTACCGACAAGACAAGTGAGCCAAGTTGTTATTAGTGCTTCATTCAAATAAAAACATTTCACATGTTAAACTTTGTATGAAGTTCTATCTCATTAAGAATCTGGGCCCAATTTCATAGAGCTGCTTAAGCACAAAGTAGCTAAGCACAACAAAAATATGCATACCAGAATAAGGTTACCAGCCAAAGTACCATGTCACACGCACATTTTTTGACTGGTATCCTGCTTATTTCTGCTCAGCACAATTTTTTAGCAAAATAGTCTGTTTAAGCAGCTCTATGAAATTGGGCCCTGGTCTTGTAAAAAAAATGCTTGGCCGCTAACAATATTGAGCTACAAGCCCAACAGTCTTGTGGAATTTTAATCCAAATTCGAGCCCTGAAATGTATCAAATTTTAAGGTTGTAGTTTCTGTGATTTCTTGTGAATATAAATGCACAGTTTTTACTCATGAATTTCAGACACTCATTGGTGCCGAATGTGTATGCATTGGCAACTTAAAGGGCGCTTCAGCTTTTTTAAGAAGTAGCCCACCGGGCTAGTAAACTAGGTTAGATACCTATGTTTCGACACCCCTACACTGTATGTTCCGACACCACTATGTTCCGACACCCATAGTGTATTTTCCTATTCCTAACCTTAACCCTAACCCTAACCCTAACATGTAAATAGCATGTAAATCACGAGGAGATTTTTCGGACCTGGGTTGTTGGAACATAGGGGTGTCGGAATATAGAGCAGTCACCAACTGTGCATTTTACTTGCCCCCAGGAAGTTTTATTAGCAAAATTGTACACATATATATCGTCAAAGCTTTATCTTTCTGATGTGTTAATGGTATAGCAACCACAACCAGTTCATTGGTCAAAAGCACTCACTCAACAAATTTAAAACATTTTTTAAATGTATTTAGTGAAGAAATATGACTGTGATAAACAGTAGGTTGCACAGTTTTGTGGGACAAAAATAAAACAAACAATATTTTTTAAAAATAATGCCTATTCAAAAAAGGACGCAGGCGGGAACAATCAAATGGTGTTCTTTCTTTTCTTTGGTGGTCTTAGAAATATGAAAATGAGGAAATCAGCAATCACCATGGATTTTCCAAAAATGACACAATAATTGTTTGAACAATATAATGAAATAGTATCATTACACACCTCGTATTACATTCCACATGAATTCCATTGACGCCATTACTTATAATGTGGAGAAAATATATTCACACTTCTTGAAAACAAAAATACCTGTTTTTATTTGTACAATTTTTCCAAAGTCTATTTGGTGTCAAAATATGCAAACATATCACCACACAGAAAAAGTTGCACACTGTGGAGGCCCACGCACCATTGGCCACCGCAGTGCCAGCCGAACCTGCTACCTCCCATATCCCCATTGCATCACCCACTGCCGATGTTAGCAGGGAAGATAACTGGTCACATCAGCGGCATCTGTTGTCGATCTGCGACTGTGTGCCGGGGGACTTCACACCTTTTTTCGTTACGTTCAATTCTGTGCAGCTGACACAAAGCACAGTCCATGTATGAGCGTCAGAGTAAAAATAAAACGTTTCAAGTTGGGATTTATTCCTTGCTCTAATGCTTAAAGGGTTGGTGCCATGTTGGATTTTGTAAGAATACTTTTCACATACACTACTAAAAATTGTATTCTTGAAATAAGACCAAAACAAATTATTTCAAGGAAAAAATATTTGTCTGTTGATATTTTTGGGAGTGACACAAGAGAACATTTCCTGATAAGACTACAATTTTTAGCAGAATGTGTAGAATGCTAAAAAAGGAATTCTTGAAAAAAGAAAAACAAAATTATTTCCAGAAATATTTTCTTGTGTCACTCCCTAATAATATTTCTCTCGAGATTTTCGGGAGTGACAAAAGAATTTTTTTTATTGAAATAAGATTGTTTCTTACTGTGACCATGGGTGTGACCTTTGACCCAGCAGTACATAACAAATGTCAGTGAGAAAGCAGTGTGACAAGATCCTTTACAACCTTCTTGCACCCATCAGTAAACCCAGCTTATGGTCTATGACCTTTGACCCAGCCCTCAGCAGCCTTACAAGGTTACCATCACACAGTATGGTCATTGTCACATCCAAGTAATGCATCACCTTCACACCATTGCAGACAGGAGGTGTGATGCTCTGATACAAGTTCCACATCAGGAAATTACCCCCCCCCCCCCAATTGCTCCTGATCCTCTAGAGGGGTCGTAATAAGGAACTACTGGGTATGATTGCTCCTTAATAATAGACAAGTGATGCGGAGAGAGTGAGATGATGATGCAGCAATCACCGCCTCCAACTTCCTTATCACTGTCAGATGTCCTAATGGGAAGCATCTTGTCTTGAACTCTGGGATGGTGTGAGATGTGTTGATAGCACTCCCCAGCAGTCAAGGCGAGGAAAATCAAACCACGTGCCTTTGGTTTGGGTTGCATCAAGGAAAGGGCAAGAACAAAGATTTGAATACTGATTACGATTGGTGCATTGTCTCTGGCCTCATGCCAAGCATGGTTTGTTTGGTGTTGGGGTGGTATGGCCTGGAGCCAATCAAAATCACAGGCTGGGTTATTGTCCCCATGGGGAGACTTTGCAGTAAATAAGACCCACAGAAATTATTACATGTGCAAAAAAGAAAAGAAAAAAATAATAATTTACACCTGGGGTCAGTTTTCTCAAACACATGTCAAAACTTCATTCATCAGTAAAAAAAAATGTCAATGGTCAAAAACCAAGAAGCAATGATTTGTAGGTACACTTCATCTTTTTGTAAAGTAGCCCATCAGCCTAGTGAACTGTGCATTTTACTTGCCCCCAGGAAGTTTCAATAGCCCAGATTTTAAACATGTATAATTGTCATAAATGTATCTTTCTGATGCAACCTGTTTATTGGTCAAATGAAGTAATGTTTACAAGCTTAAAAACAACTCAACACTTTAAATGAAAACTGTTATGAACACTTGTACTGGTAGGTTGCACAGTCTTTAGTAGCCCCCAGGGTTAGTTGAGAAGTGGCGCTTCTACCAGTTTTTACTAAACAAGGGAAACCTAATCTGTTTTCACACTTGTTTTGGGGATTATTGCACACTGTAACAAAGACTCCCCTATCTCCATGGATCAATACATTAAGAGAGCCCTAATTGGGGATAAAGGATTAATCACAGCTTATCACAACAGACACTGTGGAGTAGTTTATAAGAGATAATCCTACTAAAGTGATAGGATTAGTGAGCAAAGCTGGATAAATAAGCTTTACAGGACAGCAAGGAGTTGGAGTAGAGAGTATTCTGCACTAGGATTAAACTGTAAATCTTTTGCATTTCAAGTAAAAATCATTTGAGACACTGTTCTTACATCAACCATGCATCAACCAACACAACATTTTTAGAATCATGTAATTTCTCTTTTGATGATTCAAGAGTTATTCATAGGCCTATACTTTTTTTTTTCAAACAACTGATTTTCAAAGTTCAGAATTTAAAAAAAGCAAACATTAGTTATTATGGCCTGACGTTTCGACCCTAGCAGAATCATTCTCGAAGGCTAAACATTTTTTTAAAGAGCAAGATTCCTCCTTACATTGTAGACCTGTTTTCCTGCATTTATGAATCAAAAAACTTTTTCAAAAATCATAAATAAATAAATGAAAGTGAGCCACAATGAAGATTATGTTTTCAAATAATTTACGATTTATAAATTGAGAAGTAGCTATATAATCTTTGCGAGTACAACCACGTGTTAAATCTCTTTTGGAGGAGTGTTGGCTCTGAAAAGCACCGGTGTGGTTTTGATGTTTCGAGCAGTATACTCTGCTCGTCTTCAGGAGGACTTAAATATTATATTACAAATTTATGATTTGAAAAATCAAGTGTAAATAATGACATTATTAGAATGTTTTCCAAAGAAGAATGATATTCATGTACTTATTTGCAAGTTGAAACAAAAACACCAAACATTAACAGAAAGAATGAAAAAAAAACACAAAAAAAACACACACACACACACACACACAAAAAAGGTTTGTAAATTACTGGGCGTAAATCATCCAATATGAATAGGCCACATGGTCATCAATTTTCCTCCGCAGAATCTTTCATCAACAAAGGACAGTGATGAAAGAAAATAGCATCTACAGAGATTTACGGCACAGGACCCTTCATCAAGAGCCACTCTCAAATCTCTCTCCAGTTCTTCCTCCCTCAAAAGCTCTAAAGAAGGGGACATCTTGCAACAGTTAATACACCAGTAGGTGTGAAGACGTCCATGGTGTTAATCAGAATATGTCCCCGGAAATTTGGAAGTGATCGTCCCCTAAGGACGTATTTTTTCCCCTGTCTTTCTCATTTTGTTGTTATGCCGTCAGTGATGGTATGGCAGGGATGGATGGGTCCTAAGGACAGATTGTTTATCACTCTGCAACTGCAGACAGTGGTCCAAGAAAAAAACCTTAAAGGTTTTACACAGGATTAATAAGGAGGACAAACAAAACCATAGTTGTTTAATTTTGGTCTGAAAGCTTACTGATTATAAAGTTCATACCAGATTACCAGAACCATTTTTTTTCTGTGAAACATTTCCCCTTTGAAATGAAGACATATATCTATAAAACTGTATCTAAAATCCCCAAAACGCAACAGCTGTTTTCGGTTGTTACAGCCAAAATTAAGAACAATGTGTTTACATGCTGAAAAGTGTGCATGTTTTTTCACTATTTTCTCCTGACTGACAAAGCGCATCAAGCCCAAATCTCCACAGGTTTGTTATCTCATGTATTATGAATGATCACACAAAACATGAAAACTGTCTGTATAATACCTTTTAATGTGTTATACATCAACGTTTTTTGGAAGAGTAGATCAAATCTTGTTCTGAATATTTAAGAAAAAGATACATTTGAAAAAAAAGTGCAAATTAAGAGAAAATGCAGGACCATTTATAGTAGAATCTGCCAACGATTTTTGTTGGTGCCTTACAGGTGAGGAGGTGTTAAAGAGGAAGGCTATGTGGTATGCTCATGTGATGGGACGGAGGTCTACCCTAAGCAGGTCTACGCAGTTATAGACAGTTTATGGGTACGAGTCGTGGGAGAAGTCAACAACCCAAAATGCTTGGTTAAGTCAGTGATGAAGTGGAGTGGCAGAAGTGTGGAAGATCTGAGAATAGTAGCGATCGAACTAGAACAGGGCCCTATTTCATAGAGCTGCTTATACAGAAAATATTGCTTAACAATTTTCTGCTAAGCAGAAATAAGCAGGATACCAGTCAATAATTGTACACGTGACATGGTAGTTTGGCTGGTAACCTAATTCTGGTAAGCATCATTTTGTTGCGCTTAGCTACATTTTGTGCTTAAGCAGCTCTATGAAATTGGGTCCAGGTGATGACCACCACGGATGCAGCCCAATAACAATCTCAGAACCAGCCGGTCGGCTGAGGTTTGGGTAGCATCCCTGCTCAAAACCCTTCCCCCCTTGCCCCCACCAAATGGAATACAACAATTATAACATAAGAAATTTGCAGTGACACCGTAGTTAGATCTCTTTTGAGTGATTTGCAGTTATGAGATGAACTGAAGGACTCGGTATACTCTGTCCGTTGTCAGGGTCAATAAAAACAATTGAACAAATGAATGGTTTGATACATTAATAGCCCCCAAATCATGTCTTTGCCCCCCCCCCCCCCCCCGCCTCCCGGCCCTTCCCCCTAATGAAAATGTCTGGTTACGCCACAGTGGGTAACATCATCAATCACTGCCCCATCTATAGAGGCAGCTTCCTTGATTAAATACATTACTTTAAATAACTTGAGTTGCACAAAATAAAATTAAAACAATCGACAATGAAGTCAAAAAGGAAATTGTCATTTAGAAATCAGGATGTTTCTAAAGTTTCACAGTCCTACTTCCTCCTTTACTGGGGCCTTTTCCAAATCGCACTGACAGATTCTCAGCCTGGTTTCCTGCCTCTCGGTGAACCTCGTCCATGAAATTAACACAAACCGATATGGATCCTACAAGTGCAATACAAAGCGTTTCAAATGCAGCCCCCTTCCATACCCGACATCTCTTCTGAACACCTAATTTTTATTCTGGAGTAGTAGTAGCTTTTCCAGGTGTAATTTTTAAAGTCAAGTTTTGATGCACTTTTCACCTTCTGATGCAAATCTGATTTTAATCATTAATAATTAAAACAAAAACAAATGTTTTCTTAAAGTTTGTGTCAAAGGTATCGTACACGTTTGGTAATGACTCAAAACAAATATTAGCATAAAAACTTACTTGGTAACAAGCAACGGAGAGCTGTTGATAGTATAAAACATTGTAGGAAACGACTCCCTCTGAAGTAACGTAGTTTTTGAGAAAGAGGTAATTTCTCACTGAAATAATAAAAACTTCTTGCAAGAAGCCTTTTATTCCTATCTGAAAGCACACAAATTTGTACAACAAGGGTGTTTTTCCTTTCATCATTCTCTTGCAACTTCGATGACCAATTGAGCCCAAATTTTCACAGGCTTGTTATTTTATGCATATGTTGGGATACACCAAATGAGAACACTGGTCTATGACAATTACCAAACGTGTATGATGCCTTTAAGGTTGGATTACCATAAGGGAAACTGTTTGTGGGAAACACCTGCTGCATTTCTACATTGTGGAGGGTCTTTTCAACAAGACTATTATCAGCATTTTGAAAAATTACAGAAGTCTGAACTGCTTGTCAATCTTTGTTTGAACCCCTCACCTTATCACAGAAACCACTACTTTCCAATTGTGTAAATTATAAACACCAATTCTCATATCTGGTTGGGCTGTGAAGTGGCAAACAATACTAACCCCAACCTATCAACATGAAGAAAACAAACTGCCAGTAACTCATACTAAAAAAGAAAGAAAGAACGAAAGAAAAAAGCATTCCAGGTGAACATTCCTTGACCTTTTATAGGTCACAGTTCAAAGAGGTCAAAGAGGTGAGAGATGAGGAACACTTGTTAATCCCTAAAACATGCAAGGAATGTTATCAAGGGAAACAATTGCTTAATTAGTCAGGTATGAGCTTGATATCTGTGAAAAAACCTAAAAGCAACTTGTGGGCCTGGGTCCACCATTATTTTAGACCCCGAAATTTCCCCAGATGGAACAATTCAGGAGGTTTACAGACTCTGTGCATCACCAGAAATACAAAACTACAGGCCTGTACACAATGTGAGCAATTTCTCAATCCCTTTGGTGATTGTTTTACCCTTTTCTAGTAAATCTAGTGTTTTTACGAATTGTCAAACCTAAATATGAATTGGTTTGTATGCAGAGCTCTGCGGGCATGTCTGTAAAAAAACACATTTTTGGGGGGGTGGCTGCAGGGCTAAATCACCGCTTTGTGAAAACGACGACGAAATATCTGAATTCAGATAAAGTCTGAAATTGTTCATCCCTGCAAAGACCAAAGGAGCTAACAGAAAATCACTTTCAAGAAAGAAAAAGTATAGACAACAGGTAAACAAAAGACGATTTATCTGAGTTGTAACACACCTCCTTTTCAAAATGTAATTGTTCAATACAAATATCCATTCAACTGTTTGATAACTCGCATTCTTGTGCGACACAATACAGCTGTACTCTCAAAACAAAAACGATAACATGAAATTTCCCTTCCGATCGGCTGAATCATGAGTTAAAAAAACTGATACTTCGGACAAAACCCATCCCCGCCAAGCCCCAGTTTCAACATGACTGGCGCTCTGTTGTCGGTTTTCAAAACCCAGGTGTCTACCGATGAAGCACGTTTAAGTGGACACAGCTCGCCCCCTGCCATGAATCAACCATTTGTATACACCTGAAATAAATCGTAAAGTCATTGTATTGGGCAGGTTGCCCACACGAATCGCCTATACACAGGATCACGTAGTGTGTGCTTAATAACAATAGCCCTCGAGCATCAAAACGATAGTGCTAGAACTTAGTGTACTATAGTTTAGTGGAAAAAACCTACTGTGTGAACTACTGCGTGTGCGATGCTATATTTTAAGTCAATAAATAAGATAATATTTTGTTTGTGGGAAGTTTTAACATCAAGCAGAAAGAGGTCAGCTGGTGAATTAGTGAGCAGAGTGGGTAGGTTCCGTGTTACTACTTGATGAAGTGTACACTATAAAGGCCTCAGTTTGAAGAAAGGGTTTAGTATAGACTGCTACCTCTTTGTCCCGCTCCCTATGTGGGTTTTTCATTTTACCAAAATGGGATCCGACTAATTTGGCCTTTCAGCCTCAGACTTGATTTGTGGTTAAAGTGGTTTGAATGGAAGAAAGGACAATACGAAGGCTGTATGAAGAACCCAACTTCTGAATTATTAGCATAAAAAAAGTCGCAAGTAGAAACGGAATAGAGATATAAACGTGGGGATCCTATTTAAAGACGGTCATAGATTGGTTTTTGTCAACGTAATACTGATTATAGGCAGAATGATCAAGAAAGATACAAAAACTGTGAAAGTTTCAGCTGAATACAGTGTCTAATTGCTGAGAAAACAGCAAAAAATGTCACAGTATTTTCACAAGAAAGTTGAATCCAGCGTTTAAGCAAGGTGACAGCAGGTACAAACCGCATCCCTGGCCGCAGCATTCGCAAACAGTAGACACCAACCCTCAGAAATCTGAGAAACGATTCATGCATGAATCCTTTCTCAGATTCAAATGTTTTGGGGTGAATATTTATCAAAACCATATTACTTCAAAGAGAATCCTTTCTTAAAAAAGTTTAAACTATCACGGCTGCAGTGCTACTTACCGAGTAAGTTGTTATGGCCATTTATTTTTGGAGTAGTTAGTTCCCAATTTATGACGCTACCTTTAAAGGTGCTGTATACATTTAATAAACCAGCTGTTTGTTTCAATCCTATATAGTTGATGATATATACCATAAAACTAACCCGTGAAAATTTCATTTCAAAATGTGATAGCGTTTTTGAGACATTGCCAACAAAAATCTGGAGTGGTTATGTCCACGCAGGAAGAATAATCTGCATTGGAATACACACTTCTCAGATTCAAATTTGGGGGATAAAAAGTGATATCTTTTTCCATAACCGCAGTACTACGAAGTGAAAAGTTTTTCAAAATACATTATACTATCCAAAGCTGGTGTACTTCTAACCAAGTAAGTTTTTATTGCCATTAATTTTCAGAGTCATTACCAAACGTGTATGATACCTTTAACGAACTGTCAATATCCCAAGCTTTACTGCAACTGATACCTCAGGATTGAATCAAAGACAAGCGATAAGGAAGATATTTGTTGATCAACAAAAAAAAACACCTTCCCTGAAGACTTTTTCGTTTGATAACTGATCCCTTTTAGCTCATTTTAGGTGCAGCAGGTAGGTCATAAGGAATGCATATACTGTGTACAGAATTTCGAAGATTGCGAATTCTAAAGTTTTGTTTCTGCTGATGGGGGTTTGTACAACAGATACTAATCGTCTACAGCTGTCAGTCAGATTGCGATAGTTTTTATCTCGGTATCCATCGTTAGGACACCTGTTTCATGTTATATTTTGTTCCCACTGATGTGTAGAGAAATCTTTTAGCCAATTTGGGTCAACTTATACAACAATAATAATAATATTAATAATAATAATAATTTGGGGTTGAACAATGAAAAATTGACTAGAGTGGAATTTGAACCAACGACCTCCGGTTTAACGTGCCGGCGCTCTACCAACTGAGCTATCTAGCCCTATGTTGGTGGTCTCCCTATTTTGTCAATATCTTTGTTCGGGGGGGGGGGGGGGTGCCAGTTAGAAGCCATTTAACTGTAAGCTGCCGTGTAGCAAGGGATCGCACACAAGTTTACGATACAACCTGGGAAGCGGCAGCCAGGGGATCACCTTAAGGGGGATGTGACTTTTTATTTCAAATATCAAGTAATAAACAACAAGGGAAACTGACTGAGTAGATTTTTAAAAAATTGGGGTTGAACAAAGAAAAATTAACTAGAGCAGGATTTGAACCAACAACCACCGAATTAACATGCCAGTGCTCAGTTGGTAGAGTGCCGGTACATTAATCCGGAGGTCGTTGGTTCAAATCCCGCTCTAGTCAATTTTTCGTTGTTCAACCCCAAATTAATAAACTATTCAATTACTGTTTAAAAAATACAGAATTTCTGACCTAACACAACACGCCCCACTTGTATTTGGCAAGGGTTGAGCTGCCCAACCTGTCAAATTTAACCCCATCACAAATGTTATCTTGTAGATAGGCGGTAAAGAGTATCATTAACAACAAGGTGTGGGAAAACTGTAAGATAGACAGAATTCTGACAGATTCGCAGAGGTTTTAACTGGCATTTGGCCAGCAGACCACGAAGGCAGATTCAGAATGTTGCCTCGACTACCCTAGACTTGGCCTAGGTTTCTTCAAGAAAGTTTAGAGTTGCTAATGGTTGTGCCCTTTGCACAAACAAAAATTATTCATAAAAAAATATCCATTTCCACCTTAACAACAAAATTTGTCACCTGTGCATGTGCAATCTTACCACCATCTTGAGTATGTTTTTGGATGACCTTTCTAATAGTTTTTTAACAGTGGTTTGCATTCCTTAACAAAAAAGAGTGGGTGGCCACGGATTGTGACACAAGTCATAACAGTCCAACCACCCCCTTAGGGTGTTGTGTACCAACACAATTACATATTGCGCTTGCCTATTACACTACCGCACTACATGTGTGTATCTTTTCCATTTAGCAGACCATCATAAAGTTATACAGCCCAGCGCCAAGCCTGTTAAGGGTTGAAATTGTGTTGGGGATGGAGTTACACAGCAAGCTGATTTGGATTATAAGGGGGATCTTCTCAAAAATGAGGGAGGAAATGTTTTAAAGGAAATTCTCAAACTTGCTGGTGCCATCATCTTGGGAAATTTATTTAAAAAGCTTTACATTAAGATAAAATAAAAAAGCAAAAATAATACTAGAACAAAACCTGGCAAACTGTGCCTTTTGTATCTTGCGTTTTCAGTTTGCCATAACACCATGTGTATTATATCTACTTTGCTGTGTAGATTTGTTCTTAGAGAACTTGTCTTGCTATTTATTCTACTGCTGCGGAGTAGATTTCGGAATTCGGGAGGCTACTTAGTTCTGAAAAGAACTGTCCGGCTAATATACTACTACCAGTATCTTGTTGCTTTTAAAGGAAAGCTTTTACTGTGCAAATGTAGAAAATCAATGTTAAACTTTAAATACAGGCTGCCCCCATACAATCACAAGCTGAGGTGACTTAGGAATAATGCAAAGAATGAATCACATAAAAGAAACCATTAAGCTAACATTTATGATCCATCATTGGTTTTGGGATGAAAACTTCATTCCAATCCTCTAGTTTTCAACTGCTACATCATACAACCAACCATTAAAAAAGCTTTGTCAAATTAGGTGGTCAAATTTTCAAGAAAAAACATGGAACAATGGTGTTAATTTTGTCAGGCATTTGTTGCACTTTGTCTTTGATTTAATTTGTTAAATTTCTGAGGTCCGTCTTTCCATATTATTTCAGACTGCAACAACTTTTTGTTTTCACCAAAAACTTTGTAAATTCTAAAGAAACTTAGCCAGATTGGTTTAATGCATGGTCATGTCGCAGCAATATTGTCATTTTTTGGTGCAGTGTTCAGTGCAGTTGACTCTTGATTCCTCTTTCTCTTCAATAATTTTTTTTTCTAGGCTTGGATTGTGAGTTTGCCCGATGACCTGCCAATATAGGTCCCATTTTTGTTCAAATAATAAATTACTACTCAGTGTTTCGTGACACCATTTTCTTAATGTACACAGTTGGCAGTTCTGGGGTCGATTTCACAAAACTCTTCCTAACTTAGGACTAGTCCTAGGCAATGCTAAGAGATAGGACTGTTAAGTTAAGACCAGTTACTGGTCCTAACTTCAGATAAGACTAGTCTTATCTCTTTGTGAGATCCACCCCTGGACACTTAAGAACAGTACATGAAAAAACAACATGCATGTGAACCATGCACACTGCAAAATACCAAAATAAAGATATGGTTAATGTCTTTATTTGGGTGTTTTTAAAAGAATGATCAATGTTTGAGGGGCTGCTTCCCTCACAGTGTTAGCCAGAGGGGTGTCTGTGTGTCTTTTGGACACCCTGTTTTAAATTTGGACACCCTGTTTTATCTGTCATTTACATGTAAATGTATTGTATATGATTCATGAACAATTTGGACACACAATTTTTAAATTGCCAGTAAATTTGGACACCCTTTTACCAAATCCCGGCTAAAACCTTGTGCTGAAGTTAGCAACACTGGCTACATCAGAGAGATCCCTGTTGCTGTCAGGTGTTGCCTATAATAGCCAACTCAGCTGCTGCCAAATATTGACTGCATAGAGTCTCCCAAGGCTTGTAGTACCATAGCACTTCCCACATGATCTACATGGTATTGCTGGACTCACCGGCAAGCCCACACGGCCAGCCCCGGCGCTAGCAGTAGCACCCACCACACGCTGAGCGTGGGGCTGCCGTTGCAAATGGATAGTGACAGGCCTACTGGGTGGGACTGCAGACATGGCAGTGAGATGGCTTGGCAAGCGTGTGTAAACAACTGTTATAAAATTTTATGATGGATAATGTTGTTAAGAGCATAGAGGGGGAAAAATGATAGAATTGGTGGTGTTGAGGAAGCCACAGCAGCGCCTGTATGGGTGGTTATGTTGAAAATCTTAATTCTGTCAAGGGGATCGGGTTCTGCAAATTGAACCGATGGAATGATTTAGAAAGATAAACATGAATGGAGCCAAATATTGTTTGACTGTAATAATTGTACATCTTAAAATTACCATGAAAATGCTTCTTTAGGGTGTGTACAACATTGGTAAGGTTGGAAATATAAATGTTTGCACATAACTTACATGGTATAAAGATGGTCTTGGTGGAAAACTTCCCTTGTTATAGTTTTGCTTGAAATGCTATAGTTTATTTGGAAATGAGTAAAACAATTAGTCTTTATCACTGGTGATAAAATCTGATGTTTGAAAAAAGTGAAAACATATAATGGGGTTGATCACTGTTTTCTCATGACTCTGAAGACGAATTTAGCTTAAAATTTCACAGATTTATAACTTCATGTATATTTTGGGTCACATCAAGTGTGGATACTGGTCTTTGACAATCACCATTGTTGTACACTTGCTTTAAAATGCTCTGATTTTCAAAGACATGATGGGTGAATGTGAACAGATTGAGGCAGGAAGAGTGAAACGGTCTGGACTCATTTTGGGAGGTCTTATATTCAGACACACCTATGTTTCAACAACCCTATGTTCCAAAAACCCCTCATGATTTACATGCTAGGGTTAGGGTTAGGATTAGGTTTAGGTTTAGGGATAGGGTTAGGAATAGGAAAATACACTGGGGGTGTCGGTCGGAACATAGGTGTATAACCCATTTTGGGAGGTTGTGCATAAATAGTGCAAGCCATTTTTCCTAATTTATCTCTTTCTGCAGCTTGCACACAGATGAAGCAGCAATGATAAAAAAACTGCATTGGCCGCCATCTTTGATGTCAAACAAGGGAAACGTGCATGCGTGTACGCGCTGCGCATGACTCTCAGCCAATGATAGCTCTTCATTGACCTCAGTGAGGGGGACTGTTTTGGGCTTGTGTCGTCATATACAAGGGGGTCTACAGGAGCACCATGACGGTGTTGGAATAAAATGTTGTTTCATTATTGTTGTATTCTAACATTGCTAACTTCCTCTGCCAGACATGCCAGAGTCTCAGCCAGTGCCGCCTGCTTGCCAAAATGTGAGTGAAAACAGTGGCGGGGGAGTCAAAACACTTCAATTTTGTAATCTGCCAGGCCAGCAAAAATGTTATTTTAGTCAAAGTAAATATGTGGAGGATTGTGGAAATATTGTTGAATTTCACCATGATTTCACTTACAAAAGCTCCTCAATATTCAGGAAACCAACAAGTCCAAAAATAAAAAAATTATTACAAAAAGAAATTTTCTGATTGTATGGATCCTTTGAGTTGATATTTTGTTTGTCCCTGATACGGTCTAATTGTTTTTAGATTTACACTCCATAGTTTTGCAGTTACCTGCACCAACCAGTTAGTTCTTTAGTACTATTTTAATGAATTTGTTGAAGGAACGAAAAAGAAGCTTGGTCAGAATTTGTTTTGCAAATACTTGCGGACTTGTGGACTAGAGAGAAAGCTTGTGGACTATTCAAAAGTCGGATTCACTAGCCTGGCCGGTGAGTGAACACATAAGTTAAGGGAAACCCCTGCCTTCCTATAATCATTGTTTTACCTTACTGTACACACAGAGTCAACATGTCTGTACAATCATGTGATTTTGATAATCACAATGTCTTTAATGGTATTTCACAGAATTGGTAAGGATTAAAAACGTCGTTATTTGATTAAAAGTTCATACCACTTTTTTTATGTGATATATAAGCCTCTGAAATGAAGTCATATTCGAGAAAACTATCTGAAAACTTGAAAAAATGCCAACAGCTGATTTCGGCTTGTTACAACCAAAATTAAGGACAATGTGTTTACATGCTGAAAATTGTGCATGGCTTTTCACTATTTTCTCCTGACTCAAACAATGGATTAAGCCAAAATTTGTGAAGCATATTTTGAAGTGATATGATACTTTTTTGACAACCCAAATAAATTGTTACTCTTCACAAAAACATCGCTGCCATGTAAACAGTTGATCACACAAACCATGAACACTGTCGGCAACTATTTTGTCAGCTCTACCAATCTTGTATAAAACCTTTAAAATGTCACATTTAAACTGTACAAGATCAAAGAAGGTAAAAAGCACTAGACAACATAGTGTTAGGCAGAGGGGTGTCTGGGTGTGTTTTGGACACTCTGTTTGAAATTTGGACACCCTGTTTTATCTGTCATTTACATTCATAGTGAACAATTTGGACACCCAGTTTTTAAATTTCCAGCAAATTTGGACACCCTTTTACCAAATCTTGGATAAAACCTTGCTAGACAATACACGTACATCAAACAGCTTGCTCTTGTCTTGGCCAGATTGTTTTTCCATGATGTTGAAATTTATCTGTGGCTTTGTTTTGACATTAAATACAGGATGTAGAAACTCCTGAGGATCTGTGTGCGAGATTATGATCATTGAGAAAGCAGGATTTACAAAATCAAAAATCTTCAAAAAATATTTATTCAAAATATTTTCCACATGTTAAATCTGTTTCCTTGTAATTTGATTTTCTTCCCTTGTAAGGTGCCTGCTGCCAAGTGTCAAGATTGTTATTACTGACAAGTTGCCCACAAAAAGAACCCAGTTGTGCAAATATCAAGGTCATATTTTAATAGTTTACAATTATAACTTTCCCTTGTACTTAGTGTCCCCTTTAAGTTTTCCCCATGTCCAAAGAAAAGAGATTTGTCAAGGTATTATACAGGATTGATAAGGATAAAAATTATCATTGTTTAATTTTAGTTGGAAAGCTTCTTGATTATAAAATGAAGTTCACACTGGAACCATTATTTTCTGTGAAATATTTGCCCTCTGAAATGAAGTCATATTCAAGAAAACTGTATCTGAAAACCTAAAAAAAAAAAAAAACGTAAACTGCTGATTTCGGTTGTTACAACCAAAATTAAGGACAAAAAGTTTACATGCTGAAAATTGTGCACGGTTTTTCACTATATTTTCTCCAGACTCACACAAAGGATTAACCCTAAATGTTCACAGGTTTGTTATTTCATGCGTATGGTTGATCACACAAAAACATGAACACTGTCTGCGACTGTTTGTCGGCTCTACCAATTCCTGTATAATACCTAATCTGCAAAGAGATTAGACAAATTATGTCTTCAGAGTTATTCAAGTATCGAACATAACAGTTTTCACCAAAATCTAGAGCAGTTATGTCCACGCAGGAATAATAATCTAATAAAATAATATATTTTTCCATAAACGCAGTACTTCGAAGTGAAAAGTTTCTCAAAATGCATTATACTATCCAAAGCTGCTGTACTTCTAACCAAGTAAGTTTTTATTGCCATTAATTATCAGAGTCATTACCAAATGTGTACGATGCCTTTAAAGGCACTGTACACGTTTGGTAGTTACTCAAAATATATATTAGCATAAAAACTGACTTGGTAACGAGCAACAGAGAGATGTTAATAGTATAACGCTTTGTGAGAAATGACTCCTCTGAAGTAACGTAGTTTTTGAGAAAGAGGTAATTTCTCACTAAAATAATAAAAACTTCTTGCAAGAAGTTTTTATTCCTATCTGAAAGCACACAAATTTGTACAACAAGGGTGTTTTTTCTTTCATCATTTTCTTGCAACTTCGATGACCAATTGAGCCCAAATTTTCACAGGCTTGTTATTTTATGCATATGTTGGGATACACCAAATGAGAACACTGGTCTTTGACAATATTACCAAACGTGTACGATGCCTTTAAAGTAGCCCATGTTTCATTGCTCAAATTTGGGCATTGTGATTCTTTTGTGGGAAGTTTCTGTTCCACCTTTAAAAATACTTTCTTGAGATTGGTGATAAGATTTATTTGTGAACCTACACAAAACCAGGATTTGCAGAAGTTACATCAACAATTCATTCAAGGATTCTACTCTGTCCTTCAAAAAAACAAAGGGCACCAGCAGAACAGACTTAAAAAAAGAAGGGAAGAAAAAAAAACAGACGTTAAAAAAAAAAGAGAAAAAAGGGAAGGAAACAAAGAAAAATACTGTGCCCCTGGGGGGATCGGTTAAAATTATCTTCTGTCTGCATACTGTAAAATTACAAAAATAATAACCACTTCACTGCGTTTTTATTTTAGTTTCCTCATAATATTTTGTGGTTTTCCCAGATTGATATAGAGGTACTTCCCTAATCAGAAACTGTACCCAGATTTCCTGGCTGTTTTTTGGCAGGTCCTGTTCCTTAAAATCCTCCGGTGGCTTTTGTTTAAAATTAAGAATAATTGGGCTGAAGTTCCTCTTTTGGGGTTATATTTGGAATCATGCGCGCACAGTTGTTGTAGGACTTAGAAGTTAGGTTTGATACTACAATAACTCAGAAGATACGTTTCTTTCCAATTCCTTTGCAGATTTTAAAGATATTATACAGGATTGGTAGAGCTGACAAAGCAGTCGCAGACAGTGTTCACGTTTTGTGTGATCAACCGTACACGTGGCAGCGACGTTTTTGTGAAGAGTAACAATTTATTTGGGATGTCAAAAAAGTATCATACAACTTCAAAATGTGCACCAGAGCGATTTAGATACCTGTCCTGGTTTTTAAATTTTTACAGTTTTCTATCTCTCTCATACCTTGCATGGCAAAAGTGTAAAATCATAACTTTTAGCAAATTTTCTCAAAGAAGACAACATTCCTGATGGAAACGTTTTCTCCCTGAAGAATTTCTACACACCTTAAGATTTCACTTTAAAATGTGTAAATCATTTTAGATTAATAAGTAATAAGCCACAAGGAAAACTAACTGGGTAAAATTTCAAATCATTTAGGGTTGAACTTGAAGAAAGGAAACTTGACTAGAGGGGGACTTGAACCTGCGAACTCTGGATTAGCGTGCCGGTGCTCTACAAACTGAGCTATCAATAGTGGTATTAAAACTAAAATGCAGTGAAGTGGTTTTTATTTTTCTATCATTTTAGATTATCCATGCACAAGCCATCATCCATTTATAATACTCTAGATTGCACAGTTAAGCTTTTAAAAATCAAACATAAACATCAAGTAAAAAACATGTAGAGGACCTCGTTTCAATTCAGCTTGCTTGCAAATTTGGGTCCAGAATTTTTGAAAAATCCCTGGGAGAATCCTGAAATAACTTCATAGCCAGAGGGGTGTCTGGTTGTCTTTTGGACACCCTGTTTTAAATGTTGACACCCTGTTTTATCTGTCACATGTAAATGTATTGTGAAGGAACAATTTGGACACCCAGTTTTTAAATTTCCAGCAAATTGGGACACCCCTTTTACCGAATCCTGGCTAAAACCTTGCTTCATTTCCATTGTCCGATAGCTCCAAATTAACTTGGGCCAACAAAAACAGTTGATACAATGACACCGAAAAGTGGTACGGAAAGTTTCATGATATCGATCTTTCTGTATCAAATTTAAAAAGGCAGGGAATCAATGTTTTGTGAGTATAACTTCCTCATTGTACGCAATATGACACGGAGGTCTTCTCCTTACTTATCTTTTGTCCCTATTTACCTTTAAAGGCAAAGTATACCTTTGGATTTTTTTAACAGTTCGATTGATTTAATCCTATATAAATGTAGATTATACAATAAAACTAACCTGTGAGAATTTCATTTCAAACGGTGGAGCGGCTATGTCCACGCAGGAAGAATAATCTGTAATTGGAATACACAATCTGAGAAACGTATCCGACAGTAACGTTTCTCAGATTCAAAGTTTGGAGGATAAATACTGATATCTTTTTTCCATAACCACATTACTTGGAAGTGAAATGATTCTCAAAATGCTTTATACTATTGAAAGCTGCTGTACTTCTAACCAAGTTGTTATTGCCATTAATTTTAAGAGCGATTATTAAGAGTCCTCATAAAAATGTAAAAACAGTAGTAAAATGCCACTGTGTCTGATACCCTCCAAATGCAATTTCAATTAAATGATCTGTACATTTTTGTACAGGGAATTTTTTAGTTCATTCCTGAACTTTGATGATATCCAGTCAAAACAGACTACATGTATATGTTTGGAAAAAAAAACAACTATTAAAATTCGCGGTAGTAGAACAGTCTCCCGAATTCCGAAATCTACTCCGCGGCAGTAGAATAAATAGCAAGACAAGTTCGCAAAGAACAAAATCTACACAGCAAAGTAGATATACACATGGTGTTACCGCAAACCGAATATACATTGATACCTTACCATGCAATGCCTCAAATCCCATAAACTATTAAAACCATACCAAAACATAGAATTGGGCAGCCATTGGAACTAAACTACGATTTCATTTTATGATTCAATGGTGCTTTACAAACAGGAATGATCTGTGTGGCATGTTCAATTCCCCCCCCCCCAAAAAAAAAAAAAAGCAGGGCTCAAATTTTAGGCCAGTGATTTTAACAAGTCCAGCAGTCTGGTGTTTGTTTTCAAATGTTGACCTCCAGTCTGATAAATAAAATCTCTGTTGATTATTGAAGAATACTTGTCCATAATACAAAATGAGATAAATCTTCTCTTAGTGCTTTTTCAAATTCAAACAGTTCAATTAAAGTGTGTAGGCATTTTTCTTCTCTTTTCAATTGTGGTATTCAAACCAAAAATCTGGTCCAGAGAATATTTTGAGCAACAAGCCCCTGCGGTCTTGTGAGTCTTTCCCCCAAATTTGAACCCTGCATGTTGTATTAACTTATCTCCTGAAATCTTTCCACACACACAAAAGAAAAAAAGAAGAAAGAAAAAAAACAGAGCAGATAAGTAAGCTGCCTTGACTTTCTCTGCCCAAGTCATGAACAAACTATGAGGCAAATTACATGAATTTAATGAACACCGAGTGCACATATCATGTTCAACCGGCAAACACAGCTAGTTTGTCCCGGTTTTTCCTCTTTTATGTCTCGCCAATCTTACAAGGGGGGGATGGGCCGGGATCGAGATTGGTTTAACCCCGAGATTGAGCTACGGAGCTCGCATCGCCAGGAAGGAATATCAGCCTAAGATGATGGTCGGTGAGTCCAAGGTACAGTGAATCGCTACCCGGGCTAGATCTTCTTGCATACGGTGATACGGCACTCAAGACGACGTGGACAGAATGTTATTCAGCCTATTGTGAACACTGTTCACCCTTTAGAGACTGTTCATTTCTGAATAATCATCACCATACGACCAGGCATTGCTAATTTTGTTGATTTTTCAGCCCGTTATTTTCAGGAACAAATTTAGGAAAATTATTAAGAAACAGAAATGCATGGTTTTGTTTTAGAGTTGTACATTCTTTATGTTAAAATGGGAAACATTGGAAAATGTCAATTCGATCCGATAACCTTTTCTTTGACCCTCTAGGTTTGAGATTAAGTAGATCAAATCTTGCGGCCGTTTGCGGCAGCTATGGGCATTTTGGTACAAGCCGTTTGTGGCCGGTCTCTAAAGGGTTAAAAAACACTGCATAATTTTAGTGATTTACCAGAAACGAAGAACGATTTTTTGTTAAGTCAACAACTGCCACAAATATGTACTTTTTGTAGCACTTACCCATATATCGTCTGCCCAGGACTGTAAGGTCATTAGTGCAATTTGTATGGGTTTGATAAAATTGCTTTTGCGTATTTTGGAGCTCCTGGTAAATGGAGTTTATTGATCAAGAGTGGTGGGCAAAGTATTTGTATGGCAAAAAAAGAAACATTCATTTTCTAAGTAGAACATTTATTTGTTGATTTTGATTTATTTTTTTCAAATATATACACATTTTTCATTTAATGACCTTTTGATCATTACAAACATAAAATTGCAATTAATGACCTTGTAGCACTGAGCCGACATTATAATAATCTTACAGACACTTTCATTTTGAAAGGAATATTGTTGCTGATTCTAATTTAAGTGACTACCAGAAACAAAGAACAATTTTTTTAAAGTCAACAACTGCAAATAAAAATCTACTTTTTGTAGCACTTACCCATATATAATCATCTTAAATTTCATTTTCAAAGAAAGATTGTCGTTGATTCTAGTTATAGTAATCACCAGAAACAAAGAACGATTTTTAGTTCAACAACTGCCATAAAAATGTACTTTTTGTAGCACTTGCCCATATATATTCATCTTACAGTTACAGATGCTTTCATTTTGAAAGAAAGATTGTCGTTGATTCTAATTTTGTGTGTTTGTGCCTCAAAAGGCAACAGGAGTGAGCAATGCATGCAGAAAACCAATGTGTCATTACAACAATTATACAAATCAACTAATCAAGTACAAGTTCTACATATACACTATCTATGTCTTCAAAAGTTTAAATACTTTTCTGAAGATAAATTCAATTCACTGAACTCTTTGAGTCAACTAATCTGCTTGATTCTTTATCAAATGAAGTCCCATTATTCCTTTAAAGGCACTGAACACGTTTGGTAATTGTCAAAGACCAGTGTTCTCATTTGGTGTATCCCAACATATGCATAAAATAACAAGCCTGTGAAAATTTGGGCTCAATTGGTCATCAAAGTTGCAAGAAAATGATGAAAGAAAAAACACCCTTGTTGTACAAATTTGTGTGCTTTCAGCTAGGAATAAAAACTTCTGCAAAGAGTTTTTATATTTTTAGTGAAGAATTACCTCTCTCAAAAAACTCTTACTCTCAGAGGGAGTTTCTCACAATGTTTTATACTATCAACAGCTCTCCGATCGATGTTACGTCACAGTTTTTGCTTATATATTTTTATATATTTTTTGAACGTGTACGATACCTTTAATGCATCATGTTCTACCCATGTTAAAGAAATTAGTCACAAAATAACCATCTTTGCACAATTCAACTGGTTACATTATATGTAAATTCTACAATAGGTTTGGCAGTTCTCCAGTCAAGTATTCAGAAGTGAAACTCAGAGAGACTTCCGGGATCAATATGAGATTTGAATTATGAGATTATGAGATTTGACTGCCTCAATCTTTTCCCTAAACTGTTATGTTTCAGAGTTTTTAGTTTTTATTTTAGAGATGAAAAATTTGCAGACATTACTTATGATTCATTTCAAATTGTAGTGTATTCTTAATGAAAGAAAAAAAGGTTTGTTCATTTGTTATTATTATTATCATTTTTGTATCAGGCCCTGCACTGAAGCTTTTTGTAAAGTAGCCCACCGGGCCAAAATAATAATAATAATAATAATAATATGGCAGTTCTTATATAGCGCTTTATACTCCCGAAGGGTATCTCAAAGCGCTCAGTATTTTTCCTACAAGGTAAGTGGAGTTACGTGTTGAAGTATGAGACCTATTCCTTTGCATAACACCATGTAATGGTTTACAAGGTGCTGTGGCGCAATATGCAGCCAATCAAACCAGGAACACCGGGGCGAACCCCTTCTCTTTACGATAAGTGTACTGGGTTCTTTTACGTGCATTACACAACACACGGGACCTACGGCTTAACGTCCCATCCGAAGGACGAAGCATGTGGTTAAGTGTCTTGCTTAAGGACACAAGTGTCATGACTGGGATTCGAACCCACACTCTGCTGATCAGAAACACCAGAGCTTGAGTTCGGTGTTCTGATCCGCTCGGCCACGACACCACAACATCCCAAAATACTGTGGGATGTATACTTGCCCCCCGGAAGATTCAGTAAAATAATCGGTCTAAATACCTTTAAAATACAAAAAAATGGGCAAATCAAACTTAGTTGTATTTTAACTACACAATTCACCGATACGCGGCACAAAATTTTGTAAAAAAAAGATGATTTAAAAGAGGGCGCTGTTTAGGAATAGCGCCCTTTTGTGACTGTTTTTTTCACCTGTAATCATCACATGTCCTTCCGTTTACGTTACCCAGCGCTCAGGGCCCAGCGCTGACATACTCTCAGTTGCAGTTGCTATACAATTTGCCACAGCACATAAAACCTAAACTAGCATAAATTGTTGAAAAAAGTTGTTTATTTTTTGTGGATATCAATTGGTAATGTTTACATTGAGAAATATTTTAATATAGAAATTTATTTTCCATGATGAGCAACCTCGTTTTATATAAAATAAATCAACCCAGGTGTGGACAGTCCAATTTTCCCAGGATCAACTGTCATCGAGAATGATTCCTGTGAACTGCTGGCATGGGCCCACTTCGGCTGACGGAATTACTCTTGGGCAATCAAGCCTATTACTTCAGCTTCAGATCCATTTTTCACAAAGAAATATCTACTTTTTCATTTATTGAGATGCAAGGTTGGCTCAGTGGTTTCTTTCCCTGCATTTCACTTCTGTGGACCCTCGTTCGAATCCCACCTCAGACCGGAGCCTTGCATGTGGATTGGGTTTTCAGTCCCTACCTGATTGCTTGGGTTTGCCCCCATTGGGGTTTTCCTCCCACATCTAAAACTGAGCATTTCTTATTTCCTATTCATCCTGTTATTGGCGCTAATTGTGTTGTTGGATGTGTAATCAAAAAACTAAAAAATAAATACATAAATAACAAATAACAACCATTTTATCATAAAAATAATAAAAGGTTCGTCTCGGATGTTTCCTTTGCCTATTGAGTGAGATGGTGATTAATATAACTTTTTTATTTCTGTGTTCTTATTCACCACAAAAATGTCCTCTCTTCTGTAAAACTGTTCCTGTGTTAAAGGCATCGTACACATTTGGTAATTGGAGCCTATTGTTTTTGTTTCAAACCTATATAGTTGTAGATATATACCATACAACTAACCTGTGAAAAATTTCATTTCAAAAGGTGGTAGCGTTTTTGAGATATTGCCGAAAATCTGGAGCGGTTATGTCCATGCAGGAAGAATAATCTGCATTGGAATACACACTCTGAGAAGCGTTACGCGTTACGCTTCTCAGATTAAAATGTTTTGGGGGATAAAAAGTGATATATTTTTCCATAACCGCAGTACTTAAAAGTGAAAAGTTTCTCAAAATGCATTATACTATCCAAAGCTGCTGTACTTCTTGCCAAGTAAGTTTTTATTGCCAATAATTATCAGAGTCATTACCGATGCCTTTAGGTCGTAATTGCTAATCATTTTTCCACAGTTATATAGCTTGGCTTGTTGGAGCTAACTATACGTACAATATTAAGATAATTGTTTGCAATTAAGATAATTTATTGCAGATCTCTGGATTGCGGGCGGGTTCTTGACTGTTCCATGTTTTCACGTAGCAGCCATTGCCAATGGAGCAGAACAAAACATTAAACCACAAACATAAACAAAAACCCTTAAAACTATCAAAGACTTTGAAAAACACGTAATTATAGGTGCATAGCTGATAGTGAGGATTTATTGCTGTTTTTGTTTTGTTATCTTCTTCTTCTCCTTTTTTATACACATCGTTTAATATCGGGGATCACTCTTGTTATGTTTTGTTTGTTGAAGTTTTGTGCAAACATATTCAGATGTAATGTTCAAGCATAGCCAACTGACAATACACATGCAGTACAACACTTGCACGAGACCAAAGAATAAGAAATTCACAATCTAACATTTATTTAACTTGTGTCTTAGGCAAAAGCCCCCTCAACGCAATGCTTTGAGAGAGTGCTGCTTTTTTCAGTCAACAGAGGGCACTATTTTGTCGTCACGCGAAACAACACTGTTTTAGTGATAAACACCGTTATGAAAAAATCAAGTTATTTTGCAGGTAACAGTGGCTTTGCGATAATTTGCCGTTAATTTCTATTCACAACAGATGGTTACTCTTTCAATCTATTACAAAGTTATTTCATCTAGGCCGTTAATGGCTTATTTTGAAAACCTGTGGCGTAAATGTTTTGAAATTATATGTAAATTGGGCCATTTTAATTAAAGTTTACAAAAACAAAAAGTCGATGGTCTCCCCCAACACTGGTCCGCTGACCAAATCCTAGTAAAAAACATCCAAGAACCGGTCAAAATTCTGTCCAACTAGTCCGGCAGGCAAGTTGATTGCTTTGAAACTGCTGCAAGTAAACAATTATTGCTTCAACACAAAGTCCAATGTTGAAAAGAAACCCCAAATTATGGACCTGTAAAAAAGCTGGCGGACCTGGGAAATTACACGCCAACCGGTCCTGCTGGCTTGATAGTCACTGAAGTTAAAGGGACACGTTGCCTTGGATCGGGCGAGTTGGTCTATAAAAAGCATTTGTAACCGTTTGTTATAAAATGCATATGGTTAGAAAGATGTTTTAAAAGTAGAATACAATGATCCACACAAATATGTCTCGAAATCGCGTGGTTTTCCTTTTACATCGTGAACAAACACGGTTTGCCATTTTGTGGAGTCAACATTTTGACTCCACAAAATGGCCGACCGTGTTAGTTTGCAAAGTAAAAGGAAAACCACGCAATTTCGAGGCATATTTGTGTGGATCATTGTATTCTGCTTTTATAACGTCTTTCTAAACATATGCATTATATAACAAACGGTTACAAACGCTTTTTTTAGACCAACTCGCCCGATCCAAGGCAACGTGTCCCTTTAAGGGTAAACCCTGACAGTATATCCATGCAGGATTCCATACAGCTACGTGTTTCCACAACCATAGTGTTAGCCAGAGGGTTGTCTGTGTGTCTTTTGGACACCCTGTTTTAAATTTGGACAACCTTTTTTAAATTTGTACCCCCTGTTTTATCTGTCATGTTTTATGCAAATTTATAGTAAGTGAAAAATTGACACCCAGTTTTTAAATTTCCAGCAAATTTGGACACCCTTTTACAAAATCCCGGCCTAAACCTTGTCCAAAAGACGGCTTCGCTCTACAAACACCATGCTCCTCAACATCCCTCGTTCTAAACACACTTGGGGAGACCGTTCATTTTCACATGCTGGACCATCTCTTTGGAATGCTCTCAGACTACTAGACACTCTCTCCGGCTACAAAACTAACTTGAAAAAAAAAACTTGCTCAGTCTTGGCTTTAGCAGAGTTCCTTTTTCTATGCACCAGGAGTGTCTTTCTGACAGACATATGGCGCACTACTGTCCATTATTATTATTATTATGAACGTGAATCTGTGGCGTCAATATTCATAATATTGTATTATCAAGTAAAACAGGCCTCTGTGATGCTACATGTGCATCACTTCTACGATATTGTGAAAATTATTATTTGTGATTTACTGGCAGACAACACTTCAATCATGAGAAAAACAAATGGATGTTTCCTCATCATTGCAAAGTTCCAATTAAAAATATAGTTTATACACTTACTGCGATAACAGCTTTAACAGCGATAACAGCTTTAACAGCGGTAACAGTTTATGCCACATGAAAATAATGAACATAGAGACCAAATAAATTCCTAACACATCACCTGCCAGTGCAGAGAAAACTCTCAGATAATTCCCCTAAGAAATATTCATGCAAAAAAAAAAGGCATCGGGAAACTTAATCTCTTAAAGGTATTGAACAGGATTGCTAGGGCTGACAAAATAGTCTCAGACTGTGTTTGAGTTTTGTGTGATCAACCATTGATATACATCATGAACAAACCTGTGAACATTTAGGCTTAATACGTTGTGTGAGTCAGGAGAAAATAGTGAAACTGAAAAACCATGCAAAAACAATTTTCAGCATGTACAAAGACATTGTCCTAAATTTTGGTTGTAACAACTTAAATCAGCTGTTGCATTTTTGTGTGTGTTTTTTTTTAGGTTTTCAGATACAGTTTTCTCGAATATGACTTCAGTTCAGAGGTAATTATGTCACAGAAAAAATGGTTCTTGTATAAAGTTTTTCATCCTTAACAAATCATCTATAATACCTTTAAAATTTTATAAAGGAGAGTCTTAGAATGTGAAGAAAAACCAAACACTTTGATATAGCATGCATAGAAGTCCAAAAACACAGTTGTAGATAAATATAAGAACGAATAAGAACAATTAATTCTGACCACAAAACATACACAGGGTTCTGAAAATGCCAAAAGGAGATTTTGTTGTGTGAAGTGACACCGAACAACTTTATGAAGAATATGTAGACGATTTAGAAAAATCATTGAATACAAGGCCAGGAAGAAAAAAGTACAGATGAGAGGTGATATATAATAAGGAAACTGAACTCTGAACAAAACTAATGATTCAGCAAAAATGAGGACAGGAGTCTTGAACTGTTGAACTGAGCTAAAACTGAAATGTTTGATACATAACGTTTAGGAGCCTCTTTATTCTCTGGCAGTTCAAATAAGGATATCTGTCAGAGTTTGGGATTTGGAAACTGAAACTAAATTCACCAAACCATTTTGATAATGACTGTGATGACAGACAGAATAATAAGGTAGCGTTCCTCCTTGATTGAAGAGTATGTGCGAGGGCAGACTGTCTTCTTTCGAGACAACCAAGCGGCGATAGCAAAAGAAATGTCAGTTATATACATACTTTTTGACGACTTGGACCGAGTAACAAAATAGTACATAATTGCAGGCTCGCGTATTACGCCGATACGTGCACATTGTACGTGACTGCTGACAGTTTACACACAAAAAGAAAATAACAATGTTTACATATTTAAACCGTTTTGTTTTTTTCTTTATGTTTTTTATCAGGGGGGGGGGGCACACACACTTCAGATCAAATTCACAAACATCAGAAAGATTGAACAATTTAGAATGTCCCAGATTGCATAGTAGGGCTTTTAAAACCAACGTTAAACACCAAATAAAAAATTAAAAATTGAGGCCCTCGTTTCGATTCAGCATGCTCAGGGAAACTTGGCTCCCCAGAATGCCCCACAGTTTTGAAAATTCCTGGAAGAACCCTGATAAATGTAAAAGCTGAGTATTTGATGGAAACTAAAACATGTGTTAGCTTCAGAATACCATTGGATAGAAATTTTCTGTCAAATTCAGTGCCTGAAATCTTTTCAAAACAAAATTTGATAGAAATTTCCTGCCGATTTTGACAGAACTCAACAGTTTGGATTTTCAAATCTTGTTCAGAATGTCTTCTTTTGCAAAGCAAATTTGTACAAGATAATTTCCGAATCGAATTAATAGTCAACTTGTTCATACGAATTGATGATCATTAGGAGAGAACAAAAATGATGGCAGCTTCTAACAGCACCTTTCTTTTTCTGTACAATCGGAGTTCAAAATATTTCTTCTGTATACATATAAATCATGTCAACGCTTTAGCAGTAATGCATTCTTTTGATGAACAAATTTCCCAACATTTTTCTTTCATTCAGTTTAAGAATCTTTGTAACAATCCCACTTGGAAAAAAACTTAAACAGTCCTGGGTTGATGGTATGACACTTGCTTTGAGATAAATAATGAAATGAAATGAAATAATTCAAATAATTTTTTTCTTTCTTTTAAGAGTCCATGGATAACTGATTAAACTGTCCTGAAAAATACTTTCATTTAAAGGGTCTGTATACGTTTGGTAATGACTCTGAAAATTAATGGCAATAAAAACTTAATTGGTAAGAAGTACAGCAGCTTTGGATAGTATAATGCATTTTGAGAAACTTTTCACTTCGAAGTACTGCGGTTATGGAAAAAAATATCACTATTTATCCCTGAAAATATGAATCTGAGAAGTGTTACTGACAGTAACGTTTATCAGATTGTGTATTCCAATTGCAGGTTATTCTTCTTGCGTGGACATAACCGCTCCAGATTTTTGGCAATATCTCAAAAATGCTACCACCTTTTGAAATGAAATTTTCACAGGTTAGTTTTATGGTATATATCTACAACTATATAGGGTTGAAATGAACAGTGCGTTCCAATTACCAAACGTATACAGATCCTTTAAAGAAATTCTACATGTGAGAAGAACTATTCTAAAAACCTCTTACTCATTTTGACTCTCTAAATTAAAATAACCATAACCAAAGAAAACAGCTATAAGCTGCTTTGTCCATAATATAACCGCCTGTATTTGTTGAAACTTTCAATGGATGGTTTTTACGATATTAACAGAATACTATAGAAGCGAAACGAATGCATTCTTCACAAAAATGACGCTGTATCTTTTTAGAGTAAACCATGAATTAGAATACAATTTTTGTAATCTATGGCAACAAACGTATCTCTATCCACAGCATTTATCAAAGGCAGACTGGAAAAGATTTTCTTAAACCGGACATCTTATCAAGTCAGATGAAATTTTACCCCGGACGAATATCAGGTTGGAGGATGACGATAAAAAGAAATCAAGTTATTGCTAGTGGTTACTGATCATTTAAACCACCTACTGAATCAATACAATCATTTCTATAGCTCTAGATACAACATTTTCCGCAGCAAGACAACATCAGATCTCCAGAAAACTCTCAATTTTTGAAACAGAAATGCTGTGAAAGGCCATGAAAGTGTTGCCATCTCACAATCAACAGAGAAAATTCCATCAACCAATTCTTAAGAAATTTTCCTAAGCAACAGCGGTAGAGGACAACAAATTTGTGTATAATTTAGTACATTTGTTTCTATAAAAAAAAAAGATTATACTTGGCAAGCATTCCCTTTCCAGTGACTTTTACTTCAATTGCCTTCATATTTCTGAACATTTAACTAAACACACAAATGGAACAGTGGTAACCATGTTGGGTACGACAATCTTCAACATCAAAGGGAAAACGATTCCCCACGCTACACTGTTCATGATTTTTTTTAAGGGTTGCTGCAATCATTGGAAGAAGATTTGATATTTTTATTTTGTAATGTACATGTTGTGCATGAGTATTTTGATGAAAATGATCTTGATGAAACACCTTCACTTTCAATAGCAATGTTTCGATGGCCATATGTTTTACCATCTCATAAGAATTAAAGGGAAAGTATACCTTGGGTTTCTGGAACCGTTCGATTGTTTTAATCCTATATATAAAAGTAGATTTACAAAAACTAACCTTTAAAAATTTCATTTCAAAAGGTGGACGCGCTGTTGAGAAAATCCGGAGCGGTTATGCAGGAAGAATAATCCGTAATTGGAATAAACAATCTGAGAAACATATCCGACAGAAACGTTTCTTAGATTCAAATTTTCAAACATTACTTCAAAGTGAAATGATTCTCAAAATGCTTTATACTATTGAAAGCTGCTGTAGTTCTAACCAAGTAGGTTTTTATTGCCATTAATTTTAAGAGTGATTATCAAGCGAATACAGACCCTTTAACTGAATCAAATAATTTCATCACGGAAACAAAAGTCTTCAAGGAGAGTCTGCTTAAAGGCAGCTAGTCCTTCCATCATCAGAGCCTAAGAAAGTGCCATCAAATCACACGGATGCGGACTGACAAATTGGAAATGATGCAGGAAACTGGGAGGAAAAAATGTAAGCCAAGCTCCAGGGCTAGGCTTACTGCAGTAACTCACCAGTTAAAGCATTTCAGAACAACAGTTGGAAATGGCAAATTCTGCTTCTTCAAGACACTAAGTCTAAAGACAACATCATATTGATTAAAGTTGTTCTTATAGGGAGCTATAACAGAAGACAATAACTGAAAAAAAATTACTTAATTTATTGAAATAATCTTAAGTTTACCCGTCATTTCACACCAAAATGATTTGCATAAAAGCCACCGAAGAACCATTTCCAAAGCAAAAAACGCTTTCTAAAAATGGACATCAAAAGACTTTGCTCACAAAGACTAACTTTAGCCAACCAAATACCAGAGGAAAATCACTAAATTTGTTGAAATTATCTGAAGTACGTCCTTCTTTTTTACACTCAAATGATGAGAAATGTCACAATCAACAAAATTCTAACAACCGTTAGGCCTATGTCTCTTTTCATCCTCACGATGTAGTCTGGTCAGACAAAGCTGAAATGAAACCATTCCAAGGGTGGGTTTGATTTCCTGTTTTCTTTTTAAGAAGATTTTGAATAAAACAAAAAAGGCCTCCTTACCTTTATGCCACAGGTAGAAGTTCTGATCCCTACAGGCGGAGAGATAGAGCTGCCAGCTATAGTACATAGACATGGGGTTCGCTTCCATTGTAAAATGAAAAAAGCTGGCCGGCAGCAGGCAACGTGTGTCTGTTCAACGTATTTACTCTCCAGTATGTATAGTGTGTGTGTGTGAAGCTCCACAGCGACACCGGTCCGTAATTGACTAGCAACCCGTTAGTGCGGAGGCAGTGCAGGGCCGTTAGGTTGACGGGGCTGCTCGGAGTGGCTGTCGGTCGGTCGGACGGTCGGTGGGTCGCTGCTCCACCACACTGTGCAGTTGCTCGGGGATTGCACTACTACTACTCCTCTAGTCGGGTGACTATTCAAATCTTCACTCCGTAGTGAAGGGATGCTATGGTTCAGTCACAGTGGTAGGCTTGATACCATAATGCTGTACAACCAGAATCAGCAAATTGTAGCGACGTATAGCTTCCGTCACTCGACTTCAAAACCGGTCACCTGATTTGCCGACTACAAATCTACCACCACCGAAATAAAAAAACAGAAACGTTTCAACATACTCTGATGCTTGGGACGTCCAACCAGGAGATGATTGTTGATTTCAAATCCACATCAACCATGACCACACACTACACAATACTAATTCACGCAGTATGTATAAATATACACGCCTTGTCTGCCAGCAATCAAACAGGGAAGAAAAACCCGAAATCAACAAGAAATATTATCGGCTCTTTTCTAATTGACACACTTCAGTGAACTTCCCTCCTTGGCGATACGGCAGTCCTGTATATGCAGCGATGACCCAACTCATAAAACCACTCATACAGCATTCAATAACTCAACTGCCACTCAAAAATGGTTGGGGGTGGTCTGGTGGTTTGAGGGGTGCTGTGGCCACAGCATCACCACAGAGCTTTAGTTTCATATCCACAGGGTGCAGGGGCAGGGGTTTCTGACTTTAAAACCCGCCCACTTGGGTTGTAATTATCCAAAGTTTGTCAACTCAATTAAGATCGCTATCAGCTGTTTGGCTTGACACTGTTTGTCATTAGGTTTTAATCCCAGCCACTGATCCCTTTAATATCACCCTTTTTACATAAACAAGGCGTAAACACAAGATGGTGAATAAATATCAACAGAATAATCGGTTGCTAACCCTAAAGGGTTTAAGCAAGGCTCTGGACCAAAGTAACAAGTGGCTTAAATTGGGGTGTCATGTTGAATAATTCTCAATACTGGTAACTGTGTCATGAAAAATGTATTTTCATATATTTTGGGTTGAACAAAGAAAAATTGACTAGAGCGGGATTTGAACCTGCGATTTGAACCTCCCTTGTGGTGTTTATTACTTGATGATTGAAATATTATGATGATTAAGCAGTTATGATATACTTGTAAATTTATTGATTTATTTATTTACTTATATATATGTAATTTTTTGTGTGATTTATTTGTTTATTTATTGTTACAAAGACACAAAATTAAAAAAATATAAGCATTGAGATTGAGTAGCTCTTTGCAGATCTTATATTCGACAAACTCAAGAAACTTTCTACTCTTCATTGACACAACGATTGTCAACTGAGATGAAAATAACATTGAGATAACTGTTACATCAGTGGTTTTCGAACTGTTGTTCAAAACATGGAAACAAAAATGTGTAGCCATGATTGTGACTGTGCACATGTTTATTTATCTATTTCGTCACAAGTCTGTCATACCGACGAATCAGCCAAAGTATACTATAGCTTCTTCGTCAGTATGTCAGATTTGCGATGATTTCTTTGTTTTTATTAATTTATTTTATATTACTATTGTTATTGTATTTTTGTAGGTTTTTTTTTAAATTACTATTGTTTATTGGTGGTTTTTTTTGTAGTTTTTTGTGTGTGTTTTTTTTTTTTTTTTTTTGGGGGGGGGGGGGTTGCCACCTAGCCTGTCTACTGTTTATTTTTTTTATTTTTCCGTCATCAGGGGCACGTTGCCACCTACTCCTAGGGTTGAAACAGGGTTACCCCCTTCACAATCCGTAAGGATTGTAGGCATGGCCATCATCCACTGGGAGCCTGGCTGGTAAAGCAGAATGCACTACCTTCACAACTTTTTACGAAACAAATATGGTTAAGTGCCTTGCTCAAGGGCACACGTGTCATGACCGGGATTCGAACCCCCTCTCCCCTCCCCCACCGGTTAAAAATGTTCACAGCCATTGTTGCATAAAAGGCCATCCGGTACATTGTCTGCCTTAAAACAAAGTTGATTCAGTAAAATAAAATAACAAAAATCGTTATCAACCAGCTTCAGTTCCCTTTTGGCACCAATAATACAAAAATAATAATACGGTCATTCACTGACCCAAGATAAACCGTGTGCCAGACTCAGTTGCATTTTAAGTGCATCATACACGTTTGGTAATTGTCAAAGACCAGTGTTCTCATTTGGTGTATCCCAACATATGCATAAAATAACAAGCCTTTGAAAATTTGGGCTCAACTGGTCATCAAAGTTGCAAGAAAATGATGAAAGAAAAAACACCCTTGTTGTACAAATTTGTGTGCTTTCAGATAGGAATAAAAACTTCTTGCAAGAAGTTTTTATTATTTTAGTGAGAAATGACCTCTTTCTCAAAAACTACGTTACTTCAGAGGGAGTCGTTTCTCACAATGTTTTATACTATCAACAGCTCTCCGTTACTCGTTACCAAGTCAGTTTTTATGCTAATATATATTTTGAGTCATTACCAAATGTGTACAGTGCCTTTAAGTGCATCATACATGAACACAGGCCTGGAATTATAACAAAGGCCACGGAGGCCACGGAGGCCAAGAAGGCCACGCCCTCTGTTGTCCCTGGTTTTGGCCTTGGTGCCCCTTCAAAAGATAAAACTCCAGGCCTGCATGTATTATTTCATAACGGTCCAACCTTTTGATAAAGTTGGAGACTTGGATTGATATATAGGGTATAAATATTGGGTTGCATTCCATCGATTGCAGTGGCTATGGGCATTTTGGTATGGTTCATGCCACTAGCACCCACCCCCAAATGGTTAAAAATATTATCAGCCATAGTTTCTTAAAATAGGCATGATATTTTGGTCCTTAGAAAAAAAGGCGGATTGTTTTTGTTTTGGGTTTTTTGTTCAGGGGCTGACCTGTACTTGTTCTATGGTGTAGAGTTTAATACTACAGACTTTTCAGGCTATTTAATCACAGATTTTTCTGATTTTTTCCAAAGGGCAAACAATTCAGAAATCATATTTGGTATATAGGCCTATATGGAAGAATATCATATATGGTATATATATATAGGCCTATGGTATATTTTATTCACATTATCACATTGAAACTCAAAGGCCAAATTGCACGATAATTTACAATGTTAAAGACAACAAAATCACAGCAAACAGGAATTAGACAAATAAACAATAACAACACACCATATGGGTTGGTTAAGAAACTAGAACAAAATCATGCCTGATAAAAGGCCATGCTTGAAAACAAAGCTGATTCAATGAATAATATAACTAAAATCATAATCAACCAGCTTCAGTTCCCTTTTGGCACCAAAATAATACATCATAAGACAAATAAATCCAGGCCTGCATTAATATTGCATAAAGGTTCAACCTTTTGATAAAAGTGGAGACGTGGATTGATAATAGAAAGATTTCAAATATTGGGTTGCATTCCACCGGTTAGGTAGGTCATCAACATACTGTAAGCATGCAGCGATACCAGGCCCCAATTTCATAGAGCTGCTTAAGCATAAAAAGTTGATAAGCACAACAAAATTATGCTTACCAGAATACGGTTACCAGCTAAAATACCATTTTACATATGTAACTGGTATCCTGCTTAGTTGTGCTTAGCAGAACAATTTTATGCAATATTTCCTGCTTAAGCAGCTCTATGAAATTGGGCCCATAACAACAATTAATGAACTGATTTACTTGACGAAGTAAAGCTAAACTTCAATCAGAACAAAAACGCCTGTACTTTGCAAAATAGGTTCACGGCAAAAAGGGCCATATTAGGGAAAGCGTGCCCAGTAAAATGTTGAGAGCAACTGATGTGCTTCGAGAAAACTCAGCAGAAAGTTTTGATTGGTGTTTCCTGTCATTCATCAAATGTTCTAGGAAAGTTGAATTCCACATCGAAGTAATTTTAAGCAACAAACATAAAACAATTATTTACTAACTATGTTTGCCCCCCAAAAAGAAGTTAATTGTCACCCACAAATTTAAATGTGAGAAAGGCTTCAGGCATGAAGCCTTTCTCAAGCATCTGAAAGCACACAATTCTATGCAACAAGGATGGGTTTTTTCTTTCCTTATTTTCTTTCAACTTCGATGATGACAAATTGAGCCCGAATTTTCACAGGAATTGTTATTATATGTTGGGATACACCCAGTGAGGATACTGGTCTTTGACGATTACCAAAAGTATACCCTGCCTTTAATCAGTGGTGCATAAACTGTTCCAACACTTGACAGGTAGGATATTTGGTCCTTGGAAAAAGTATATTTTATCAAGTACAAGGGGCTGACCTACATGTGCACATGATGTAGGCTTTAGAGGACTTTTCAGGCTATAAAAAAAATCGGAAATCAGACTAAAGTAGGAAGAATATCATGTCTGAATTGAAGAACAGGTCATGGTAAAAAGTAAGGGGCACTCAAAAAGTTATTGGAGCATCGACTGCTGGTTCCCCTGTATATACAAAGCTACGACCTCTTTAGTCCCTCCCCAGGTGTCAGATAAGCAAGGCATCTCATTGGCTGCCTACTCTTCCGTGATCCACCAATCAGATTGCAAGATTGTGGCTGTGGGTGACCAGGGTCTTTTACACAATGTTTCCTGTTGCACTCCTGCACTATAGGAATACTGTCCGGTGTAAGCGTCCATGGTGTAAGCGTTCTACCTCCATGGTGTAAACTAAACATCCACCAACCCCCCAACCCCCAACCACCCATGGATTGCCAATCATTTAGTGATGAAAGGGACTCAGGTGGGATCCAAAACTGAGACTGACGACGACCCTTAACACTGTTATTGATCCTTGACAATGAAGACTCCAAGAGCTGTTTTCGAAATTTGTTTTGGATGAAGTAGCAAAACCAGGCACTTCACAACTGAAAGTGCTGTTTTAATGTGAGGGTTTTAGCTCGATCTTGTCGGACAATTTGATGACAACTGTCAGTTTGTGTTTGTTGTTTTTTTGTTTATTATGGGTAATGTTGCGACAGAGCACCACCGTCCATGAATTTATAATATAGAGTTAAAGGTAGGGTCATACTTTGGTAATGACCTCCAAAAGAAATTGTGTAATTTTCATCAGAAAGCCTTCTTTTTAAAAAGATGGTAAGGGCAGTAAGCATCCTGCAAAATTATTTTGACAAAAGTATCCCAGTTAATTAAAAATCAATCAAAGTATGTTTGAAAAGTCATAATAATAATTTATAATCGAAATCATTTCTAGTGCGCCCTCTCCATTTGAGGATGTTCGAAGGCGTTAATCCCATTAAAAAGTTACATCAAAACACACACAAAAACCACATCAAAATACATACAATACTGCCTAAAAATACAAACATGTACCAACTCCATACAGACGCAGCAACAAAATTACACAAACAAACATCAAGTTATAAACCACAAGGGAAACTGACTGGTTGAACAAAGACAAATTTACTACAGCGGGATTTGAACCAACAACCTCTGGTTAAACGTGCCGGCACAGTCTACCAACTGAGCTAGCTAGCCCTATGTTGGCGGTCTCCCTATTTTTCTTTCTTCGGCCCAAAATTACAAACAAATATCACAACAAGCAGACACCCTCACCCCTATATGAGGGGGAACAAAACACCGTCAACATTTAATTACAGACTATATGCCTCCCTAAACAAGTGAGTCTTTAAAGGTGTTGTACACTTTTGGAATCAGTCTCCACATTTTGTGTGGTTCAACATATGCATGAACAAACAAACCTGTAAAAGTTTGAGCTCAATTGGTCATTGAGATCACAAGAAAATAGTGAAAAGAGACCTTATGTGTTTTCTGTTTTTTCAAAATAACGCGCGTGATAAAAACTATTGTTTTACTCATTTCGTAGAAACGATAGCATTTTAGTCAGAAATATTTTAAGGAACCCTTTCTACCATTACTTACTTTAAATCATGTAAGTTATGTGTGAATCTGTGAACATTTGTGTTTTTCGATCTTACCAATAAAAGACCCCAAATGATTCTCCAAAGATCGCCTGCAGGCGACTTTTGGAAATTTCCGTGGTGTCCGTTTGAACGCTGCCCTCAATGTGCGAGAGATGCCGTTGGTATCGCTGTCACCTCGCCAAACATGCATGGAAAATGTTGTATTAAAAAATTCAACAATATTAGACATGTCTGGTCATAGGGTGATGATTTTACAAAAATGAATGGTCTCCACAGGGTTAATAACAATTTGGCAGATTTTCCAGAGGGCAAAGAAAATCAGAAAACAGATTAAAGTAGGAACAATATCATGCCTGCAAAACAAAACAAAAACACAACATGACTTAAACCACCCAATAAATCAATACTCAGAATGAGAAAAGTAACAGTATCGATTTAGGGTCGTGACCCAAGCCCCGATCCATAGGTCATTCGGGCAAGGCGCACGCAAACAATGATAGCGTGCACAACTGATTGAGACAATATCCAATACAAGTGCACGTCATACACGTACTACAGTGACCCATGTTTGCTTGGCTGTCGCCGTGTTTGCTTGGGATGCAAGAATCATGGACAGGCTATGTTTACTCCTGATGCCGCTTTATAATCAACTGGAAACAAAATGTTCATTCTCAGAAAATAAATAAATAAATAAATAAATGTACAAAATAAGTAAAAAAGATCAATTAAAACAATTGATTGTTATCATGTTTAAAAGAAAGCGATTGTAGAACAAGGTTGTTCTTGAAATTTAACCCTTTAAAACCATTCATTTCTGTACAATCATCACCATACGCCCAGATATGGTTTTATTGTTGAATTTTTTTAGAATGGTTTTTGTAAAAATGTCTGAAAAATAATTGAAAACAGATTTTTTTTTTTTGAAAAATAGACACTATGTTAACATGGGAAACATTGGAGAATTTCAATTCAGGTCATGACCTTTACTTTGACCTTTTTGGTTGAGTGGAAGTATAGGTCAGATCTTGCAGTCGTTTGGGGCCGCTATAGGAATTTTGGTATAAGCCGTTTTCGGCTGCTATGGTATAAAGGTTTAAAATACTCCATGCCAAATTGTATGCAGGCCACAGAGGGCATGTTGCCCCTGGTCTTGGCCTTGGTGCCCCTTCAAAAGTTTCCCCTAGACTTTTACATTTTCCAATGGAAGTGCCCTTTGCAAAATGAAAATGGCCTTTCCCTCTAAGAGATGAATTTCCAGTCCTGGTACTCTACAGACCTTTTCACACTTCCAAGCCAATACCAGGGAAACAAAACCCCAGGAAATTCCTGTTTTTTTTAAACCCAACCACCACCCCAAGTTCATTTCACACTTGCTGCAATTTTCCAGGGGGAAATAAACACTTGATACACTAACCCTGTGTTTATTCCTCTTTAGCTCTTATTCCCAAGCAGGGGTATACATGTAGCTACATGTATTCCCCAGGAGTTTGCCAGGGTCAATAGCAATTCAAGTGTGAAAAGGTGTACCAAGTTCTCCAGGGATTTCCCCTGGGAAATTTGTCTAGTGTGAAGGGGTCTCACGATGTAAAACAGTACCAGTGAAATGGAATGTTACTATGGATAAGAACGAACAACCTCAAGTTCATCAAACCTCAAGAATTGTTTTACAAAAAAAGTCCACCTATAAAACACTAAGCAGCAATTTCTTGTATTTCTGAACAAGATATACGATGTTGTCATGAAAGTTGTAGATATTTGGGATAGTACAAGCTACCAATGACAACCAGGGAAGCAATTACCATCCATCAGGTTCTGTCCAGGGTTACCAGCAGTCAGTCTCCTGTCGTGTAAGAGTCACTTTATTATTAGTGTGAGTCAGAAGACAATTTAGTGAGAAACCATGCACAATTGTCAGCATGGTAAACACATTGTCCTTAATTTTGGTTGTAAGGCCGCATCCGAATTGGCGACTACAGCTACGGCTAGGGCTGTTGCTAAGGGTGTTGCTAAGGACGACCTATTCTTCAACGCATGATGACGCTGAAATCTAGCCGTAGCCGCAGCTGTAGCTGCCAATTCGGACACGGCCCAACAACCAAAATTAGCTGTTGTTTTTTTTAAGATTTTCATATACTGTTTTCTCAGATATGACTTCATTTCAGAGGAAAATATTTCACAGAAAAAAATTGTTCTAGTATGAACTTCATAGTCAGTAAGCTTTCAGACTAAATTTAAACAATTATGTTTTTTATCCTTACCAATCCTGTATAATACCTTTAAAGGATCTGTAAATCACTCTTAAAATTAATAGCAATAAAAACCTACTTGGTTAGAAGTGCAGCAGCTTTCAATAGTATAAAGCATTTTGAGAATCATTTTATTTGAAGTAATGTGGTTATGGAAAAAGACACAGCATTTATCCCCCTAAATTTGAAGCTATCATTATGCTGCAAAGATCATGTACATGTAAATGTACATAGCAATGATTTTTTGAAATATTAAATGTTGATTTAATGGTATGACGTAATCGATGTCATCACCCCGAAAATGATTTTGTTCCGTCTAGACACCAAGTTCTAAGAACTTGCCAAATTTCAAGTTTTATGACCTTCACTTTTTGCGAAAGTTGCGAGAGAAGGTTCAGTGGGAAGGAAGAACACGAGGAGAGTACCAGCATAGAGAAAGATCCTTTCTCTATGGTATGAGCTTGCATGTCCTACATGTACTCGCACCATGGTCATACATCATACAACATACACTTTGGTATGTGAGGTCTCTCAGCTATTACACAGTCATCTCCAGGGAGACAGACTACTGATAAATGGGAGCCCTCCTAAGGGGGTTAAGGGGTACCAACAGAGGGACCAAGGGGTGTCCAAGGGAGGTCAAAGGACTACTAATTAGTGCCTCTGAGATGCCTCAAGTTTCTACCAGGCTACCACCGGGTAGCGGTTGAGGGCCTGCTAAGATTCCAGGTGTGGGACAGTTATTTGTTTGGCAGCAGGAGTGGATGAAGAATCCGTGGTAGCTAGGATGGGGGCTACTGGTGGATGGAGAAGGGAGTTTGAGGAAGAGTCATGATGCGCCTTCTAGTCCAAGATTAATACGTGTCAAACATTGCTTGGATTATATTACGCTAATCAATTGATGGATGTGCTGTACGAGTATTAAATCATTTAGGCCAAATACAAAAAAAAACATGTTTAGCGTGCCCGCCCGCTCCCTTTTTTATGAGCATCCATGGGGTTTTTTCCCTCATCAAAATTTGTTGGGAAAAAAAGGTTTGCATCCTTCTCCACGGGGGTTCTTGGTTAGTATAGTGATTAAGTTAGCTTTTCTGAGAGTCCTTGGCTTCACAACTCAGTCAAGTAATCTTTGTTCAACCCAAAATTATTTGAAATGTACCAAGTCAGTTTCCCTTGTGGCTTATCACTTGATATTTGAAATAAAAAGTTGCATCCCCTTAAGGTGATCCCTCTGCTGCCACGTACTAGGTTTTATGATAAACTTGGGCGTGATCCCTGGCTATACGGCAGTTACAGGTTGAGTGGCTTTTAACTGGCACTCCCGAACACAGGTTATGATAAGATAAGGTGACCGCCAACATTAGGGCAAGAGCTCAGTTGGTAGAGCGCCGGCACGTTACTCCGAAGGTCGCAGTTCAAGTCTGCTCTAGTCAATTTGTCTTCGTTCAACCCCAAATTAAGAATACTAAATGGCATATTATTGAGACTTCATTTGTTGATGATAACCTCAAACAAGACAAAGAAGTGGGAAGGATATTAAGGGGGGAGGTGAAAGAGCCACATAACAAATGACCCATCCAATTATCATGTAAACAAAGGTTTTTCATAGTTCAACATCTTAATGGGTTTCATGTGGCAGGTAAACATAACAAACTACCTTAGGTTTGAGAAGAAATCCAAACAGGCAAGGTGTTAAAATCTCTCCCTGAATGACAAGACTGAGTAAATCCTGATTTGCCAGCAGGAAGAGTCTGTGATGGTTGCTGAGGGTAGCTGATGAAGATTTAGAAGCTTTAAACAACCTGCTACATTTATAGAGTCCCAGGGAAAGACAGTTGGTTTATAGCTTTGACCTTGGGAATTAAGGAAACCTGTTGAGATGCCAGTAGGAGAACACTAAGACTTAAAGGCACTGAACACGTTTGGTAATTGTCAAAGACCAGTATTCTCACTTGGTGTATCCCAACATATGCATAAAATAACAAACCTGTGAAAATTTGGGCTCAATTGGTCATCGAAGTTGCAAGAAAATAATGAAAGAAAAAAACAACCTAATTGCACAAATTTGTGTGCTTTTAGATGCCTGAAAAAAGCTTCAGGCCTGGAGTCTTTTTCAGATTCAAATATTTTAGTGAGAAATGACCTCTTTTTCAAAAACTACGTTACTTCAGAGGGAGTCGTTTGTCACAATGTTTTATACTATCAACAGCTCTCCGTTGCTCGTTACCAAGTAAGTTTTTATGCTTATATATATTTTGAGTAATTACCAAATGTGTCCAGTGCCTTTAAGCTAAGACTTAAGCTAAGACATAAAGGCAAAGTATACCTTTGATTTTTTGAACCGTTCGATTGTTTTAATCCTATATAAATGTAGATTATACTATACAATTAAACCAACCTTTTAAAAATTTCATTTCAAAAGGTGGTAGCATTTTTAAGATTTTGCCGAAACTCTGGAGCAGTTATGTCCACGCAGGAAGATAAATCTGTAATCCGTGATTGGAATAGACAATCTAAAAACCATTTCATGCAGAAACGTTTCTCAGATTGAAATGTTTTTGAATTCTGCTCTCTAAAACCACATTCCTTAGAAGGGAATTATTCTTAAAATGTTATACATTATCAACAGATGCAGTGCTTCTTACCAAGTAGGCCCAAGTTGTTATGGTTTTTCATTTTTGGAGTACTGAACAAAGGTACCTTCCCCTTAAGCATGTTAAGACTAGACTTATCGCTATTAAAAAATGTTGAGATACTTGCAACTTACTGTTGTTTCTAAAATAGTTGACTTTGACCCCTTGTACAGCTAGTCTCTGCCCATAATCTGCCATTTTTGGGGGGTCAAACTGCATGTACAAAAATGGTTTGCATCTAACCACACTCTAAAAACTCTTGGGTCAGAATTGACCTGGATTCTGAGTCCCAGGGGGCCCGACCCATTTCTGACAAAAAAAAATGATTAAAAATGGGGATTTTGACTCCAATTCTTCATCAGTTTGACACAGTTTCCGGTCAATTGGACACTGTTCCCAAAAATGTTACAGCCAGGATTTTTTTGTGGGGGTTAATGATGTCAGGTGAATTGGGTGATCTTCACTCTTCTTTCTTTGATATTGTTTTTATTGTATGGGCTTATTCATTTGGATCATAAAACAACCAGAAGGCTTACCCTATTCAAATTTACATAGTTTACAAAGAGAACATCAATACGCATACAAATATAAAGTATACCAGGCCTGCAAGTGGACCCTTAAAAAAAAGAGCTGAAACACTACATGATGTAAGAATGATCGTGGAACGTCAAGTGAGCGCACGTCACGCATTTACGCTGGTCGAATTGGGGCACCCCATTGATACAGTAACTAGGCTTATTTCACATTATTGTAGTTGTACATCCAAGCATATATAAGGCCAAAAAGTGAAAACAAAACGAAAAAAACCAAAACAAAACGAGGGGAAAAAGAAAAAAAAGAAAAAAAAACGGAAATAAAAAATCAACACAAAAAGAAAAAAGCGGATATCCGCTTTAAAGCGGAGATTTCACAGGCCTGGTATACATAAAAAACTTATGACCAAAAATAAAACAATTATAAAAGAAGACAACACCCTCAGCTTTGCAACAGCTGTGCCACAATAAATGATTGAAGAAAGAACAACAAAAAACAGAAATATGAAAAATAGTTTCATGATCCTGGCTTAATTTCTAGAGTGCTCTTTTGAGCAGATAAATAATCAACTCAAAGAATAGAAGAAAAAACCCTAAAGTCTTCAAGTTAACTGGAGCCAGTACCAATTCTCGAACTGCTGTATTTCTTAAGAACAATTCAACCCATTTGCTTTAAACTTTGCAGGGTGAAAAACTGATCTGAAAATGTCAATGCTAATAAAACCATCTTTCTAATAAGTTGTGGTGGTTCTGAAAAGAACCAGTAGTGTAACAACTCGCTGTTTCGATCAGTATGCTCTGACCGTCTTCAAGAAAAAAAGAAAGAAAGAGAGACCTCATGGATTCTAAAACGCACTTTCCAAATACCATAGCAGTGTGCGTTTGTTTTCCTTGAAGTTACACATTGAGCAAGAAGCCGAAAGTTCCCCTCATACTTCAAAGGACAGCAACTGTTTTATGTCACCTTTAACTGTGGTATGAAGCCAAGCGATAGAAACACTTACATTCTCATTTCCAATTGAAAAGGAATAAATTTTTTCTGACATCTGTCAAGCCCGACATTTCCATTTTTGTTTTCAAAAAGAAAAAATATATGGACGTGCAAATGCAAAGACGCCAAAATTGAGATTGTGAATTTATGACTGGGTGCCACCCACCTCTTACGAATTCCTCCCCCCAAATTAGTCCAAAGGCCTGGGGGAGCCACATATCATTATCGTGGGTGGAATCTGGTCAAGTGACAGCTGGTATTTTCATGTTCATGGCACGATTAAGGCGCAATAAATTTTGAAAATGTGTCACCGTTTTGTGTTGTATCTTATATATGCGTTCCAGAAGGGAGACTTGAGAAGAAAAAAAACATGGTTATTAGTGGACGAGAAAGTTTGAAATGATTGAAATGAATGAATTTCTTGAGGATAAACAGAGTGATCTGTTGGAAACGTTGAGTTAAACCACTGCCTCTGATGACAATAACTCATTGGTATAAAAAGTACAAAGTACAATTTACAAAGTGTTCCACAAACTTGGTAAATTGGTGCCATTTCTGGTACCAGCAAGTAGCAAATATAGATGTACTAACGAGTACAGGTACTAGAAAATACCCTCTATTAGCGAGTACTAGCAAGTATCTCCTAATGACAGCAAAAACGTGGATTATGAGGTTCATTTTTTCAAATCCAAATAAATGTAGATGTTACCTACATATTATTTTAGTTACGTTTCACTCCTAAGCTAGGAGCTTTTTCAGACTTTCAAACATGTCAAATGCTCAACTGCCTTTCATACCCTTTCTTGGTCATCAAAGAGGGCATTGTATGCATGGTTTGGACCAGTTGGTCATCATATGTGAGTAATATCTACATTTATTTGGATTTGGAAAAAAACACCTCATATTCCATGATTTATGTATAAAACCAGATAAACTTATTTAATGACTAGTTTAAAACAAAACAAAATTTGTTGTCAAAGCCCCAATCTTATCAGAAGAAATCAGAACACAGTGTACCCATGGAGGTACCTCCATGGTGTACCTAAAGGAATTGCATTACACCAGTTGTCTCAGCATTCTCCCTCAACAGTGGTCCGCTGGACAGATGCCAGTTAAAACACATGAGGACCAGTCAGAATTCACTCCAAGTGGTCCGGCTGGCTAGTTCAGTGTTGAAAAGCATCCCTATTTCATTTGAAATGTTGACAAAGCTAACGGATTCGTGAAATGACAAGCTAACTGGTCCTGCTGGCCAGTCACTAAATAAAGTTAAGGGCAACATTGACACATTGACTAGTGAAAAAGCTAATAGACTAGTGAAATGACAAGCTACCTGGTCCTACTGGTCAAACCCTGTCATTGTAATAAACATGAACAAATGTTACATCTTTTGAAAATCTGTAAACAGTTCATCAAGTTGACTTGCTTTTTTACATCTTCTTGCATCACCTTCCTATCCTCTTGACCCTAAGGTTATTCAACTCAGTTCACCATACCCAGACCATCTTTTACGAGTATAGCCCAGGCTGCAGTAGTGTCCTGCGGTTTTAATGTTTTCCTTTCTCAATTGTCCACCTTGGTCACTAAACTTCAAACTCAAACACTACAGATTTGTAAGCCACCCTCAAAAAGTCCTCCACACAAAAGAGAGCCAAATAGTTTACCACCCTCTCTCCAGACACCCAACAGTGAAAAACCCAAATCAAACAGTCCCCACTGTAGGCAAGATGATGATAACTACCATCCCAGGAGCCACCTGAAGCTTCTAGGTGACACTACTGTCACAAAGGCAAGTAGTAGTACCCTTGCGTTAAGAGATTTCTCAATATACAAAGGAACAATGCAGACCTCTATAGAGTGTTCATGTTTATGGCTGTTAAAAGTCCTGTAGGTACACCCTAACAATAATAAGAAAACAGCGTAATCGATCAGGTAGCTGAGTTGGTCTTTACTTTGTGCGATTGTTTGTGACAAACAAACAGCGCAATTCAGGAGTTAGTGCGATCAGTTAGACTTTTCTTTTGCATTGTAACTGAGACACCTGGTAAAGAAACAGCAAACATAATGGTGGTGTTCACTGTGTCCATACAAAAGTAACATTTATGTATGCTGCCCCCAGGTTGTATCGTAAACTTGGGTGTGATCCCTGGCTATACGGCAGTTACAGGTTGAATAGCTTCTCACTGTTACCCTCAAACAAAAATATTGACAAAATAGGGAGACCGCCAACATAGGGCGAGATAGCTCAGTTGGTAGAGCGCCAGCACGTTAATATGGAAGTCGTAAGTCCAAGTCCTGCTCTCTAGTCAATTTTTCTAGTCAAACTTTTAGAAAAGTGACACACCCGTATGAACTTTGTCTCATCTTGGTTTGGAAATTAACCCCCAGGGTGTTAAAGGGATTGTATACGTTTGGTAATTGGAACCCACTGTTTGTTTCAATACTACATAGTTATTGTAGATATACCAGAAAACTAACCTGTGAAAATTTCATTTCAAAAGGTGGTAACGCTTTGAGGTATTGCCGAAAATCTGGAGCGGTTATCTCCACGCATGAAGATTAATCTGCAATTGGAATACACAATCTGAGTAACTTTACTGCAGTAACGCTTCTCAGATTCAAATTTGTTGGGATAAAAAGTGATATATTTATCCATAACCACAGCACTTCGAAGTGAAAAGCTTCTCAAAATTAATTATACTATCCAAAGCTGCTGTACTTCTAACCAAGTAAGGTTTTCTTGCCATTAATTTTCAGAGTCATTACCAAACGTGTACGATACCTTTAAAGGAAACACATGAGAAATCAAGAACCCTGGGGAATCACATGCCTCTTCAGAAGTTCTACAATACAAAGGCAAAAACAGTGATGTCCATCGAGGCATCTTATACCGGAATAGTTTAGATGATTCTCTTAAATCTTCACCTTCTCTATCTGTCTTTTTAAAATACCTAAAAGCTCAGTTCATTGACTCGTATCCATAAACTATGGTGTAAAGGCCCTGTCACACCTTGACGTTTTAGCCAGCGTATGCTGACGTATGAAAAAGTTGGCGAATACGCTGGCGTACGTCGAATAAGTTATGGGTAAGTTTTGTATAAGTCAACAGCACGCTGAAACACGCTGGTATACATCGTAGTAAGGCCAGGTCGTCGAAAATTTTTGTGCATGCACAAAAATTGTCGGCATATGCCAGCGTGTGGCTCATAAGTCCCGCATAAGTTGTATGTACATGTAAGTAATATGATCGTTGACACACGTTCACACACGTTACTTGTAAGTTAATCATAAGTCGACATACGTAGAGATAATGGCTACCGTACCCAAAACTTATTTCTAACCTATGAGTAACGTGCTTTGAACCTATGTCAAACTTATCTCCAACGCATATAAACGTATGTAGATGTTTTGACGTGTTCCGGACAACCACAGAACTTACTAAACGTGTTTCTAACTAACAGCTACCGTATAATGGCGTATTGGCAGCATTTAGGGGAATTTGTGTATAAAAATGGGGTTCGCAGGAGGAACCCGTCAGTACTCCTCATCAAGAATCCATTGGCAGCGTTCTTCTGAGTTTTCTTCGGCATGACGGATGTTGTTGTTGTGATGTCTAGTGCAGTTATGATTTGAATCGTCAAGCGGCAGCCTTTATTACAGGGTACGACACGTGATTGTCGGCGATACGCTCCGTGCGCTGTGCATATGTTAGACTATCGTTGGGCCTAAGTTGTGAACGCCGGCAACACGCTAAGCATTCGTTGGTATTCGTTGGTATAAGTTATATAAACGTTATGGAAACGTTCTGTGTAAGTTACTACTACGGTATGTATACGTCCAACTCGTTGTGAATACGCTTTGTATACGCTCAAAACTGAAAAAAACATCGAAAGTTCAGCGTATGCCAGCGTTTTAGAGAATTTTTCACACGTCGGCATACGTTGGCTAAAACGTCAAGGTGTGACAGGGCCTTAACTTGTAAGTTGTGTTGGCCTTGTCTCACATTGTCTTGTCAGCTTCATTTGTCCTTTGTCCTTTGTCCCGTTACGATTCCTTGGTTGTATGTTTGTCTGTCCATACTGTAGGTTAGGGAACAAAAGCATTTTGCTTAACCCTCCTAAATGTTGTCATTTATTTACCGATTACTATTGAATCATTGTGTACAAAACATATTTCATATCTCATGCTAATGTATTACTTGTGTAATTTCAACATAGATGCGCATTATTGTAATGAATGACAGCATTGAAATAAATGTTTCTGTAATAATGCAGTTCACTGTGTCACTCTTTTATACCACCACTGTTATACCTACAACCCTCAATCTTATCTTCGCAAAGCTTAATTTGCTGAAATTGTCCCCGCTGTTTGCTGTGAAAACAAGTCCTCCTTGGAAACAAATGCCATTTTACAGCCACCTTACGCAAAATTACACACCCTAATGGGCCGAATAAGTCAACCGAAGCAGCCCAAATCATCTTTAGGATCAGGAAGGTGCTATAAAATGACCACTGATAAAAGATAATCAACAGATTTATTTGGGGTGTTGCAGAGGTCGTGATGAAGCCATTAAAGGAAAGGTGGGACAATGCCACACCATTTCACAAGGAATAAAACATTTTAAATAACAAATGGCGAGGTGAATGCCCATACCTACCCAACCCTCCTCAAACTTCTGTTTATGTTTATAGAGGCAAACAATAATTAATGGCATAACGTTTCAACCCTAGCAGTATGAAACAACAGGCCATTAACTATTGTTTAGCATTTATACCATAGGTCCTTTTGGTTGGTAGGCAGTTTGCAACAGCTAATTATATTTTCTCATTTATGTTTATAGAGGGAAGAATAACATGCAGTGCTCTCCCTGAACAGCGTTCTGCTGGCCAAATGCCAGTCAAAACACCCGAGGACCAGTCCAAATTCTGTCCGGACTAGTCCGGCGGGCAAGTTGATTGCTTGCAACTGCTACTTGTAAACCACTGATTGTTCATATTGTTTTACACTACATAGTCCCATGCTAGTATATGTTGAAAGGAAACCCCAAATTATGGACCAGTGAAAAAGCTTGTGGACCAGTGAAATAACATACTAACTGGTCCTGCTGGCTAGTCAATGAAAAAGTTAAGGGCAAACCCTGACATGACATAACATAACAATTAAAATCTGTAAGGTGCTATTCAATCAAGATCATAGCGAACATCATATAAATTAGCATGGATAGAGGTGAGTCTTAAGAGCTTTACGAAACAGAAATAAACTAACAAATTCCCTAATGACAGGAGGAAGATTGTTCCAAATCATTGGTCCAGCTACACTGAATGCTTTTTGATCCAGTACTTTGTTTGCACGAGGAACAATCAAGTGAGTGAAGTAAAGTGTGGACCGAAGAAAATGTGGAGGAGTGTAATATGACAGTAAATTGGAAAGATATCTAGGAGTAGTTTTGTTCAAGGATTTATAAACAAAAAGAGTAAGTTTAAAAATAATCTGTTCCCTAATCTGTAGCCAATGAAGTTCCCTAAGTGATGGGGTAATATGTTCCCTCAAGGGTGTGGAACATACCAAACGAGCTGCACTATTTCATAATCTTTGAACTCTGTCCAATTTATACGACAGAGCACCAAATAAAAGATTGCCATAGTCAATACGAGAAATCACGCTTTTAGAAGAAAAAAAATTGTAAATCATTGGGAAGAACTACAGTACCTTTAACTGACATGGTACCTTCTCTACAAATATTTCTTAACATGGATAGTAATTAATTAAAGAGGAGGGGTCAATAATCTGATAAAACAGCTACTCTATTCGGGTTTTTGACACCTTTATGATAGCACCTGCTGGACTTCTCTCAGCAATCATACACCGATGCCATAACCGCCTGATAGAGAAACTACAAAGTGACAACACACAGATTAGTGCTACCTGTTCCACTTATCCTTTTTTATGACTTGTGGTATCGGCAATTTTATGGAGTAAAAGAAAATACCTTATCATGGGCAGATGTATTATTTGATAAACATTTACTTCATTAGAGGCCCTACAAGAAAAACATGCAGCAGTTTTATTACAGCCTACAAATAATGACAGCGAGTGATGTGACCCCTATGCAGCCCTGGAAATACACGGAGGCAACAGAGGCCATGGCTTCTGTTGCCCCTGGTTTTGGCCTCGGTGCCCCTTCAAAAATTTCCCATTGACTTAAAAGATTTTACATTGGAAGCGCCCTTTGCCAAAAGAAAATGGCCTTGCCCTCTCAAAGATGAATTTCCAGGCCTGCTATGCCCCCAGTCTTTGCCATTATGGCCATTCAGCCTGTCATGGCCAGAATTGTCATTTCATTTCATTTTCATTTCATTTTTAAATTCTTGTAGTGAAGCCAAGGACTCTCAGAAAAAAAACTTAATCACTATACGAACCAAGTATCCCCATAGAGAGAAGACAGGGAAAGAAGTTTCAGTTCTAGATATGGGAGGAAAACCCCAGAGAATTAATCCAGGGAAAACCAAAGCAATCAGGTAGGGACTGAAAACCCAGTCCACACACAGCTGACATAGTGCCCCCCCCCCCCAGCATGATTTGAACCAGGGTTCTAGAGGTGCATGGCAAGGCCAAATACCACTACGCTAACCCAACCACCAAAGAATTGTCTCAAGTTCTGATGGCAACATCATCAGAGTATGGGTTCGAATATTGTTCATGACACCTGTGACGTGCGAGGGTAAAGATTGTTGATGTGAATGACTACCAGCCTCTACAACCATTTGGCTGCCGGTGCTGCATACTCCAAAGGAGTTGAGATAATAGTGCAGGCTTATCTTGGCTTGAAAATGCGCCTAATATTATTCCTGGTTTTCCATTTTAAGTGTTTCATTAAGCATAAAGATATGCCCCCCCCCCTCCACCTCCATACCATTTTTGTTTACAGGTGCAGTTATCACAAATTCCAATCAATGCCCCGCCAACAGCAGCCCCCTCAAACAACCCCCTCAAGATTTAAGAAGCAAGTCTAATCCTCTCTCCAATCTAACTGGCCATTGTTAACAAAAGAAAATTAAACCACATACAAATTAATCAAATTAATTAATTAACCAGATTTTATCCCTGATAATATTCTACCAAACCAGGAATCTTATCACGAATTCCAATCTCAGACTCAATGTTATCTTAGATTAAGATTTTACTCAAACCTTGTTTTGTTCTTGAATAGCAGGCATGATATTTGAAAAAAAATAGCTGGAAAATTTTATCAAGTACAAGGGGTGACTTTCATGTACATGTACACAAGGTAGACTTTAAATAGACATTTCAGGCTATTTAATCACAGTTTTCAGATTTTTCCAAGGACATAAAAATCGGAAATCATAGGCAGAATAGGAAGAATATCATGCCTGGAATAGATAGGGCAAATATTTTGCAAATGAATGTCTTGGCGAAAATAACCAGCCGTAGAATCATGGCACTCCCCTCACCCCAGCCGCCTCCAGCACCTCTACACCGCCCTGTCCTCCTTCAAAGCAAATTCAAGTGGAACGCTATAGAGGTAATGTGCCATTCCAGGAACGTGACAAATCTCCCTCCCATCCAGCCAAATGCCTCGTTGAGTCCCACAGTTTGCACTTAAGCTCACACAGGAAATATTTGGGGCTATTTTCCGCTAACTTTTTCGGGGCATGGATGAAATCCTCTTTGGTTTAAAGTTAATTACGCATAGACTAATATAGTCGAACAATCTCAAGCTAAAATTAGGTCACCCACAGACTAATTTCCAACAAAGGAGATCAGATTTAATGTACTTTAAATCATAATTCCCTTAGGACTTTACTAAGACCCTATGTGGTGTGTCATGGCCGAGCGGTCTACTGCATCGGACTCAAAATCTGATGGTTGAATCATCAGAGTGTGGGTTCGAATCCCGGTCATGACACTTATGTCCTTGAGCAAGGGACCTAACCATAATTGCTTCTCTTAACCCAGGTGTATAAATGTGAACCTGACTAGGCTGAGATAGTTTTGTGTTGGGGTTAACACCTTAGTGCTAATTTAAGCAGCATGGGGTTGTATGCTCCCCAGGGAGTTAAGAATGGTCTAAAACTATGCCAGATGAACAGAGATAAAGCGCATTGATCTAGCTACTAATACTGCGCTATATAAGAACCAACTATTATTATTATGATCCTTCCTCACTTTATAGCCCTATTCACATCACAGAGCCAATTCCCATGAAATAAAACCCCAGGAAATTCCTTGGGAATTTTAACCCCACCTTCACCCCAGGTTTGTTTCACACTCAATGCAATTTTCCTGGGAAAATTAACACTCGACACGCTAACCCCGAGGTTATCTGACTTCACTTGTTAACCCTAGTCCAAAGCAGGGGTAGCTCACCAGGCACTAAAACCCCAGGAAATTCCTGGGGAGTTTTAACCCCACTGTCACCCCATGTTCGCTTCACACTTTATGCAATTTACCTAGGAAGAATGAACACTCAGCACGCTAACCCCAGGGTAATTTGGCTTCACTTGTTAACCCTACTCCCAAGCATGGGTAGCTCACCAGGAAATGAAACCCCAGGAAATTCCTGGGGAATTTTAACCCCATTGTCACCCAGTGTTTTTTTCACACTCAATGCAATATTCCTTGGAAGAATGAACACTCAGCCCGTTGCTTACCCCAGGGATTTATTTGCCTTAACCCTATTCCCAAGCAGGGGTAGCTATTTTCCGGGAGATGGCTATTTCCCAGGAGTTTGCCAGGGTTAGCAATTCAAGTGTGAAAAGGTCAACAATGTGGACTATTTCTTTCTCCCTTTGGTGATTCCTTTACTTTTTTCAAGAAAAATTTGCTGAAGAAGATTTTGAGAAAATCCTTAAAGGCACTGAACACGTTTGGAAATTGTCAAAGACCAGTGTTCTCACTTGGTGTATCCCAACATATGCATAAAATAAAAAGCCTGTGAAAATTTGGGCTCAATTGGTCATCGAAGTTGCAAGAAAATGATGAAAGAAAAAACACCCTTGTTGTACAAATTTGTGTGCTTTCAGATAGGAATAAAAACTTTTTAAAAAGTTTTAATTATTTTAGTGAGAAATTACCTCTTCCTCAAAAACTACATTACTTCAGAGGGAGTTGTTTCTCACAATGTTTTAAACTATCAACAGCTCTCTGTTGCTCGTTACCAAGTCAGTTTTTATGCTAATATATATTTTGAGTCATTACCAAGCGTGTACAGTGCCTTTAAGTCGGAAAAAATCCTGAGAAATCACATCCCGGAAAACACCAAAAAACAGAACCATCGCGAGGTTAAACACTGACAACGACTGGTTAATAATTTCAAGCTTTACAATCGTGTCACAGACTATTAAAATGCGAAATATCGCTTCCCTCCAGTCTTCACCTCCAATAGTCTGCCGGAAGACTTGCCAAAGTTCCCCAAAACAACGCCATCCCCCCCATCGTCAACAGAGTCGGAGTAAATGTTGCGTGTCCGTGCGATACAAAGTCCCTTCCACTCCTTCCTCACGCTACGCCGCGTTGAGAATCCGCCCGGCGACCAAACCAGGGCATCCCGTGGACAAAGGGGATGGCGGCGTCGGCTTCAAAGTGCCTCATGAAGAATCTGCTGCAGATGGGCGGCACAGAGCATACTCTGCATCCGGTGATCAGGCCGATCAGGGTGGGAGGGGAGAGAGATCTGATGAAGAAACACTCCATTGGGCTCTTGCGCAACATATTCTTTCAGGGTTTTTATCCGTACACAGATGACAGAACTTCAAGCATTGGAAAATTAATTGCTGCCTTTAGAACACACAATTAACCTGACTGAATGCACTTTTTGACCCAATCAGAATTCATAAAACAAAAATTGAGTGATTTATATCCTTAATCGAGACCAGAGTCGCTTGTACCAAAATGCCCACAGAGGCCACAAACAGCTGTAATGTTAAACCGTAGAGAAAGGATTAAACCTACACGTCCTCTCAAAAAGGCTAAAGTAAGTTACCTGAGCGGACACTTTCCATTGTTCTTATGTCGTCAAACTTCCTACATTTCTATTAATACACAAATCAAATTTCTGTTTCCGTACTGGAAATTGTGTCCAAAGTATATATAAAATATTAGCCATGGCTGGGCATATGGTTATGATCATAAAGAAAAGAATGGTCTTTGGTTAGTAAGGACCATTTTAATAGAGTTGCTTAAGCACAACAAGTAGCTAAGCACAACAAGATTATGCTTACCAGAATAAGGCAACCAGCCAAAGTACCATGTCCTATGTGTAATCTGTGACTGGTTACCTGCTTATTTCCGCTTAGCAGAAAGTTGCTAAGCATAATTCTCTGCTTCTCAGCTCTATGAAATTGGGCCCTGATTGCTATCAGATCACTCTAAACCATGAACCATTTGTTTAAATCTTTGGAATATTTTTTCCGATCATTTCACCAAATTTCAAATAGTTCAGAAGAAAGAGGCTGTTTCGATTGAGTCCAAACAGGGTTCCCCCTTAACCTTCCAGCGTGTAGCCAGTCAGACCGGTTAGCTTGTCGTTTCGCAAGTCCACCAGCTTTTTTCGCTTTTATATTCATATTTCATATTTATCACAATTAGCACCAATAACATGGCATTTGGCCATTTGGCTATCTAGCCCTACACGTATGTTGGCAGTCTCCCTATTTTGTTGATATCTTTATTTTGTCTAGCTAGCTCAATTGGTAGAGCACCGGCACGGCACGTTAAATCGGAGATAGCAGGTTCAAGTCAGGCCCCGCTCTAGTAAATTTTTCATTTTTTAACCCAAAATTATTTTTAAAATTTACCCAGTCAGTTTCCCTTGAGTTTTTGTACGGAATATTTTATCATACTGGATGAAGTTGTCAAAATTAACAAATGGAGACTATTCTGTTAATCCACAATGGAAATAAACATTCTAAAAATGTGTACAATTAATTTTATAGGTGATTTCTCAGCTGCCGCTTCCCAGGTTGTATTATAAACTTACATGTAGGTGTGATCCCTGGCTATACAGCAGTTACAGGTTGAATGGTTTCTGACTGGCACCCCCGAACAAAGATATTGACAAAATACGGAGACTGCCAACATTAGAGCTCAATAGCTCAGGTGGTAGAGTGTCTGCACATCAATCTGGAGGTCTCAGATTCAAGTCCAACTCTAGTAAATTTTGCTCTTTTTTTATCCCCAAAATATTTCAAATTTACCCAGTCAGTTTCCCTGATAAATCTTCTCTTTGTGCTTGTTCAAATAAAAACAGTTTAATTTTGACACTGTGAGTAGATAGTGAGGTTTTTTCTCATTTGATTCTGGTCGTAGTGACAAGTTTTCTGGTCCAGTAAAACTTTTGAGCACACAAGCCATGCAGTCTTGTGGATTTTCCCCCCAAATTCAAGCCCTGTTCAACTTACTAGAGAAAAAGTGTCCATAATCAGGGAGATTGGCAAATTTGTTCATCAGAACATGGAAAGATTGGTTTATTTTCAGGGAACTTCCTGCAGAATTAGGGAGTGTTGGCAGCTATGTAATTTCTGGTAAGACATGTAAGAGAAAGACACTGTGCACTAAATAAAGCTGCATTTTCCTGCTAGAAGCCAATACTCAAATTGTTGAGAATTTGGTGAAGTTATCCTGCGATGAAACGCAAGCCTAGCCACTGAAACCGTTTGGTTTGAAAAGCCTATCCGCTCACTTATGCACAAGCCCTTGCACGTACACGCATGACAGCAGTTGTCCTGTAGTGCTTTATCAGTATCATACAGTCCATGTGTACACAGGAGTATAAGTAGGTGCCTGTTGGTTCCAACATGATTGACACATCTTAACCAAGCACACTTCACACTGTGGATTCTCTGTGTGGACCTTCTGTTGAGGTCAAAGGTCAAAGTTCAAGGGTCAAGGTGCTACACAGATGTAAACACAAGGTGGAGAGGGTTGATGGGGAGAATGGCGTGGCTTGGAGTGGTTGATTGGCAAGATTGGAAGCGGTGAGATGGTTGGTGCCGCTACGAGGCGCTGTTACTGGGCTACCATTCTCTAGTTACTTCAGCCATCAGGGCAGGTGACTTCCACCCGCACTGTGCTTTTATGCTTTGGACGTGAAATACCACACAGAAAGTAAATACTTTTTTAAATGGATGGATATGTAGCTTTTATTATAGCTTGATTAGTCTCGGATTGAATTGCCAATTATTGCCATGACCTAGATGTCTGACAACTGATTGAAAGGATTTATGGCCGGGCATTCATATAACAAAAAAATCAGGTGTATATTCCTTTCGGAGAAACCAGGGCAGTTGTGCAGGTGAAAATGGTTACTCAAGAAATGTATACAATTTTGATATAGTGCACTTAATAATAGTAATAGCAATTCTTATATAGCGCATATCACCGTGAGGTCCCTATGTGCTTAAGAAAAAGAGAAAGAAAGACAAGAAAAAAAGAGAAGAGCAAGCTTGTGTTTCAGTGTTCTCCATTAGTGTCTAAAGGTTTAGCTATAAACATGAAACAAGATCAATAATAATTGTGAATTTTTGCAAAGACAGACATTTTTTGAATGACTTTTTTAAAACAAACACTTTTCAAAAAATTGTGACTTGTAAAAAACAACAACAAAACCAAGTCAACATACTTCCTATTATGAAATTTAACTGATCGTCTTCCCTCAAAACAAAACTAATACTAACTCCACAGGAGACAAATAAATGTTAACAGCATACAAAGTTGTCCTTCTTACCCCAGTATTTGAGAGGAAACTCAAAAAACCTAAAACCTTTGAGACAAACATACATAATGCCGCCCCCCCCCTTCAAAACCAAGGTGACTAAAAAAGATTAGTCCACATTAGGGCACATAAAAAAAATTGTTGATCGTCCCCGCCCTACAAACCCCCCCCCCCCCCCCCCGACCTCATTTTTTTTTTTTTTTTTTTTTTTTTTTAATCATAAAATCGGTATTTTGTATGATCTTTTCAGTCAAATTTGGCTCCCAGATTTTTCAGCTGATATTTTTTCAAAATCCATAGGTCGGAAATAGATGATTGAAGAAAGATTATTCATGTTGGCAAAACAAGAAAAATTCTTCAAATATTTACACAGGCTGCGTTTTAGTTTTTTGAAAATGTTTACAGAAAAAGTCATCTAGGATTTGAAAGGGTTTAACAAAACAATTAAAAACATCAAAATCACACAAACCCTTTGTTTTATAGTGATTATGATGATATCTTTATTCTTTGTTTCATATTTTGCCATGTAAAAAAAAAAAAAAACGCCCTCCCTCCCCCACTTCCCATAAAAAAGGACGATCAACAAATTTTTTATTTGTATGTGGCCTTAAGTAGAAGAAAATACTCACAACAATGCCAAATCCCCAAAACATAAAAGACTGCCATGTTCATCTCACACAACAGACTGACTAGTCCTCACTACAAAAAAACCCGGGTAAATAAAATGTGGTCAGTAAAATTTGGCGGGAAACATAGAGAGTGATATCGTCTGCCGGATGTGATAATAACCGTTGACAAGGCCAATTTATTTGGTAGTTAAATCAAAGGATGTCCTCTGAGGTTACTGACTAGTTTTTCGGAGGGGGACTTTTATTGGCACTACACTGAGCCACGGGAATTACAAATAAGGCATTTGGAATAAATGTTATGACTTCAAAATGCTGATATTAGTCATTATAGGGTTACTCTCATTACAGTGTGTGTCTTAAAGATTCCCACTTGTTTGTATGTTTTTATTCGTTTTTTTGTTAATAAATGGATGTACATTGTTTTTGTTATACTTTAAATATTTTTGTGTGTCAGCTAGAGAGGAGAGTCTCCTTGACAGAAACTTTAGCTCTTTTCACACGATCGAAGAAAAAAAACATCCTTGGCGAATTGTTTGTGAAATATTACAAAATGAGCTTTGTGTGAAAGTACAGCAATTTTTTACATGTTCTACATTCCTTGCAAATTATTTTTTTCAAACATTGTGAAATTTTGTACCAAGTACCGACATACGACAACAACTGACGCTAGAGGAATTTTTCGCAAGGAACCTTGTGTACTACCTCGTGTCAAGGCTTGGAAAAGCTCTGAAGCGTGAGATAAGAAATAAACAATCCACGCTTGTAAAATTTGTCGCAAGGAATCTAGATGGTTGGGGGATTGTGTGAAAAGGGCTTTTGTTTCTTTCTGGCAATCCCTCAGGCTCTAGCAGGTATTACTCTTTCCTTTTGTAGATGTTTAAAAAATATATCTTACATTATTGTTTGGTTGTACATTGTATGGTCTGTCCTGGCCTGTCATGGCAGAGCGGTCAATCTCACTGGACTCAATCTCTGGTGTTTCTGACCAGCAGAGTGTGGGTTCGAGTCCCGGTCTTGACATTTGTGTCCTTAAGCAAGGCACTAGACCATTAGGCCTACTGCTTTGTCCCTCGGATGGGATGTAAAGCCGTTGGTCCTGTACATGTATATTGTTTAATGCATGTTTAAGAACCCAGTAAAAAGGGGTTCGCCCCTGTGTTTTTGGGGTTGGTCGGCTGCAGATTGCACCAAATCTTTGTTTTATTTGTTCTACTTGCCCTAGAAAAGAAATAAACCTAATATATAAATACATTGACCATGGGTTATATAAATCTGACTTTCTGATTGTAAACAAAAAGTACTGACTAGCTGATCTCGATTAAGTTACCCTGCATGTAAAGACAAGAGTTTTATGGCCTTGTCAAGACCGATACTTGGGTAGCCCAGTGGGATAGTCATAATATAATAAATTACATTTATTTTCAAGATGTGAATGAAGCAACATAAATGTTGAAATGTTAAATTATTTTCACCACAACTTCAACAAATTAAAAAAACTGTCTTAGAATATTTATGTCTGTTCAAGTGCCTTGAGTACCTTATAGACCTTTATCATTGTGCGGCCATCTTGATATTCTCCCATTCAACGCAATGTAATCAAAGCGAGGCTGGAAGGAAAAGTAGTCTGGTTCCTTTTTGTGCGATGAATATCAGCATCCATTACTGTTACTGGATACTGGGAACATGACCAAGATGGCGGCAGCATGACAAAGGTCTATTGGTAGATATGTGTGCTTTAAAGACTAGGCTATATTAGAACAGGGCCACTCAACAGGGTCGGGACATATATTAAATGTGAAAATTCTTTAGTAAAGGCTTGTATGTGGGCCTGGGTTCCCCCTTAATTCTAGACCCAGAACCTCCCAGATGTTACAATTCAGGACGCTCACAGATTCTAGGCATCCATAGAAGTACAATATGCGGGTTTGGATACAATGTTGACTATTTCTTTCTCCCTTTGGTGACTGCATTACTTCCTTCAAGAAAATTCAAAGGTTCACAGTGGTTTGAGAAAATCCTAAGATCAGGAAAAATCCTGAAAAATCACACCCCTGACACAAAACATCTGACATCTGACGATAAACCGGCGAGGTAGTCAAGAAAGAAAAAAAGTACCTACGCAAACCCTGCCCACCAAATCATTGTTTTACCATCAGCTCTAAGTGACAGGTATTTAGCGGGAAAGTTTAGCCAGCGATGTCATCTGTTGAACATTGATAGGAAGCTGGTAGAGCAGAGACAGGAAGAAATACAGATCAAATGACAGTTAATTGAATTTCCTACCCCTGCCACTTGATACAGGTCTTGTTGGCTGATAGGCCAGCCAAAGACTGTTTGGCGCTAATACTGGCTTGGCAGTGTGCAGTCAGATAACGCTAATGATTTGAGGTTAATTGATAACAAAGCAAAACCAAGACTCACTCTAACTCATACAGACCAAGAACTCTTTTCTTTTATAAAGGGATTGTACAATTTGGTAATTGGAGCCTATTGTTTGTTTCAAACATAGTTGTAGATATATAGGCTACCATAAAACTAACCTGTGAAAATTTTATTTCAGAAGGTGGCAGCGTTTTTGAGATATTGCTGAAAATCTGGAGCGGTTATGTCCACGCAGGAAGAATAATCTGCATTGGAATACACACTCTGAGAAATGTACGCGTAACGCTTCTCAGATTCAAATGTTTTGGGGTATAAAAAGTGATATATTTTTCCATAACCGCAGTACTTCGAAGTGAAAAGTTTCTCAAAATGCATTATACTATCCAAAGCTGCTGTACTTCTTACCAAGTAAGTTTTTATTGCCATTAATTATCAGAGTCATTACCAAACGTGTACGATGCCTTCAAGATTCTCATTCATTCCTACCCCAACTCCATTGCCTGTGAAAATGTGGGCTCAATTGGTAAATGATGAAAGAAAAAACACCCTTGTTGTACAAATTTGTGTGCTTTCAGATAGGAATAAAAACTTCTTGCAAGAAGTTTTTATTATTTTAGTGAGAAATTACCTCTTTCTCAAAAACTACTTCAGAGGGAGTCGTTTCCTACAATGTTTTATAATATCAACAGCTCTCCGTTGCTTGTTACCAAGTAAGTTTTTATGCTAATAATAATTTGTTTTGAGTCATTATGAAACTTGTACGATACCTTTAAACACCTGAGGACCAGTAAAAATATGCCCTAGTGGTCCGACTGGCTGGTTCAGTGTTGAAAAGCATCCCTATTTATTACGAAATATGGACTAGTGAAAAAGCTGGCGGACAAGTGAAATGGCGAGCTGACTAGTCCCACTGACTAGTCCCTGAAAAATGGAAGGACAAACCCTGCCTTACAGTACCCATTGACTCCACGGTGATGAGAAGCAATTGAAGCTCAAAGACACAAGTGTCGCAGCCGGGATTCAAACCCACTATCCAGCGACTAAACAACCTGAACTTTGAGTAACCACAACTCGCCCTCGTTCCTTTCCTGAATCATCGGAACTCATAAAAAAGATTATGTTTCTTAACCTCAAATCTCAGTTTTGGGTTTTGTTTCCCCGGCCATGCAAGGTTTCACTTTCTTATCGCTAAGCAAATCTTGTTTGCATACCAGCAGAAAAATTTATTTCATACTTCTCAATAACATTTAATAGCACTTGTCGTAGGCCTACTTGTGCAGGGCCTGATACGTGTGCCCTTTTCTTGTAAGGGCAAAGTGGTTAGTTTTTCCCAAGTTTATAGAATCGGTTTCCTTGTTTGTGTGGAAGAACATAGTGTGGACAATATTATACTTATAGAATGATTCATCATGCTTGAGAATTAAAATATGGTAACTGAGAAACTAAACCAACTGCCTCATCTAAGTCTTTAAAAAAATGAGTAAATTGTCGGTTAAAAACAAAGAAAAATTGACTAAAGTGGGACTTGAACCTGCGACCTCTGAATTAACATGCACTCTATCAAATGAGCTATCTAGCCATATGTTGGCGGACTCCCTATTTTGTTCGGGTGCAAGTCTGAAGCCATTCAACCTGTAACTGCCCTATAGCCAGGGATCACACCCAACATCAGTTGTATCTTATTATTATGACACAACTGACTTGTTATAAACCACTGCTTCTTTTTGGAACCATCCCAACTGATGAAAGAGTTTACGTGGCTTTACCACTAAGTTTTACTTTACAGATTATGTTTGTTCCAGTCAGAAGTTGTTTCCTTTCCCATCCCGGAATACTCTCAGCTACGGTATAACAAGGAAAATGTTCACATTATTCGAAAATAAAGATAAAACATTTTTCAAAAGTTTTGCGCATGCGTATTCCCAAAGGGCATAGCCCGACTGAGAATTTAATTCGATTCGACACGGCAAGAGACGACGTTTGTCACCATGTCGTGCAACTACCGTGTAGCACGGCAGAGCTTGCCGTTCTACACGGCAGTGTCGAACTTAAATCAAAAGTTTGCGCTAAACGTCGCTCTTTTGTCGAATTTAATTAATCATTTTCTAAATATATGAGTTCGACACCGTAAAAACGCGACGTTTAGCGCAGGCCTTAGTCACCACGTGTTTTCTGATAATTTACGGGGGTGTATGTGTTTTTAAGACAGCACGAGGTTGCTAAGATTTTCGAACACATATCTGACAACTATTTGCCCTTTTCCCATGTTGATCATAGTGTCAACAAAATATGTATGTTGGATCGAATTTGGATTGGTATGATTATTACACCGCACCTTCTAAAAAATACTTGCTATTTTTTTTGCACTGACACCAATCTATCACATTTTTTAAAGTGAAAATACATATTTTGTCAATACCTTTCTTGTTAACCACAAGGAAAACTAACTGGGTAAATTTTTAATATTTTGGGGTTGAGCAAAGACAAATTGACTAGAGCAGGATTTGAACCAACGACCTCCGGTTTAACGTGCTGGCACTCTACCAACTGAGCGCAACCTTGTGCTGTATTAACACCTGTAAATTATCAGAAAACACGTGGTGACAAAGCTTAACAGGTGTAGGGTAGCATTGTGTACTTTGGGTTGGTTGGGTAACTGGAAGGAACAATTTTTTGTTTCCTAAGATGTAGAAATGGAAAGTGAAAATTTGTGTTTGGTTTTACCTACAACATGAAGCCTCCACACAACTGAGTCGACTGGCAATCCCAACATAACGGAACATAGCGCTCATTTGCATTGAGCGTTTTATATCCGGCCCCAAATATGCACAAAATATACTTTTAAAATGCATAATTTCTTACAAAATTCATAATAACTCGAGATTGCAACAAGCAAATTTTATGGATCACTCAGTATTTTGAAGAGGAACTTACTATTTTTCAATTCATGTACGTTGTTCAGTTCTATATAATAGGGAACTTATTGCCCTTTTTTTTTAAACAAATTGACTTTCTTTCTCGCGCCTATGGCGGGGAGTGAAAAACTATCGAAATTGCCTCTACTCGTTTTACATAAACTGCCATAACTCGTGAACTGCGCCGCGCAGTTGCCTGGATCAAACGGCTTCTTGAAGCTGAACAGTTTATATGTTCATTCATGTAACAATTTTGATGATTGGTTAACTGTAACCTGTTGCCCTAGAACGGAACATACACTGTCCATAGTTTTGCAGCATAACCCTTTCCGTGTTGTGTGTGCGAGCGCGCGTTAACGTAAACATATGGCCATTGACTTAGTACAAGGACAGCTCATTTTGGGAGAGTGGGGGTGTCTATACAGGAAAATACTGTTTAATGCAGTCATTGCAAAAGTTGGATCTGATAGCTAATTATATAAGCTTTATCTCACGTTTTATTGTCTTAAACCACAATGACTGCGTGAAACTTCGAGTATCACAGTAATACGCAACGCCCAATCTTATGATTATTGTACTCCACCCTGTGTCAAAGTGGTACAGCCCGTAAATGGCATACATTGCGCGCGCTCTCCCTGTCGCACGCACAGTGTAGTGAATGTTTATTTTTTGATCGCTCCGTGCGTACTACGTTCCGTTATGCCCCACCCAAACCCCACTCCAAACCCAACCCCCAAGATCCAGATACTACCCTTCTTTATCCTAACCCCTGCCCTATAAAACATTCTCTTTGCCACACAGTGCATGTTTTCAATACAGTTTTGCCATAAAGCTCAACAAGCAACAAGTGGCCCTCAGCAAACCTATACACCAATAACAAAACACAGCTTCATCACAAAGGATCCATTGATACCCAGTCAGCCTTTTTTACAGCTTCTTTTTTACTGCATCTACTAGTCCATAAAATCACAGTAACCCTACCATTGTGGGAGCACAAAGACCAAGCCTGAGGAGGCCCATAAGTGCCATGTAATCCACTTATTCCTTTCATCACAGGTGTATGAAATACCAAAGCAGTAACTGCTCAATTTAGTTCCAACAATAGAGAAGAGTAAATATAGTATTGGGGCATGTCACAAAGCCATAAAGGGGTAGAAGTCACACTAGAGACTGGATGTTGGGAGGGGGGGTCAATGCAGGGGTACTTCTGTGATATTGTACAAAGTAAAATGGGGCTTAAAGGCATGGACACTTTTGGTAATTATTCAAAATATATATTAGCATAAAACTTACTTGGTAAAGAGCAACGGAGAGCTGTTGATAGTATAAAACATTGTGAGAAATGACTCCCTCTGAAGTAATGTAATTTTTGAGAAAGAGGTAATTTCTCACTAAAATATTTGAATCTGAAAAAGACTTCAGGCCTGAAGCCTTTTTCAGGCATCTGAAAGCACACAAATTTGTGCAACAAGGGTGTTTTTTCTTTCATTATTTTCTTGCAACTTCGATGACTAATTGAGCCCAAATTTTCACAGGTTTGTTATTTTATGCATATGTTGGGATACACCAAGTGGAGAATACTGGTCTTTGACAATTACCAAACGTGTCCAGTACCTTCAAAGGTGTAATGACCCTGAAAAAAAGGTGCAATAGGAAAAGTCTAAAAGCCTGCAGTCTTTCTCCTAGAGCTTTCAATGGGCAAGATGGATTTCTGTGCTATACTTGTATTTCTTTTAGAATGCCTCCTTGTTAAAAAGATGGTAATTCTAAAGTAAGCATCATGCAACAAAAAATTGTGCAGTCTTACTTTCAAGTTGGTTGCTGAAATTTATTTCACATCAAATGCATGGCTATTATCATAAAAATATTTGATACTTTTATGTGTTTACACTTTACTTTAATGATGCTGGCTGGCATCTCCGGAAGTTGGTGAGTTTGTGATTTTCCCATTAAATGTTATAAATACTACTACGCTTTAAAGGTAGGTTTTTGTCAATTATAATGCTGGTTTATTTATAGGCAAAATCATCAAAAAAGATGCAATAAAAGTCGCCTGTGGACAGTTTCAGTTGATTGCAGTGTAACTTGTTGAGACAATAGAGAGGTTTCGCAAGGCTACGGATACACATACGGATACGGATACATCAACACTTTGTGTGTTCACGTGACGCGTAACCGTGACTTCCGTGTTTTGCATGGACGTTAACAACGGATACGGGAGCTCATACACGTACGTTAAAAAACGGATACCGTTTTGCTGATTTTAGTTGCATTCTTGCCCTAGATTAAAAACTTTTTCCCCAGTATCGCTTTTAAAGGTCTCATTCATGATTTAGAAAAAATGTGTTAATCATTGTAAGCAAAATATGGGGGTAAAAATGCAGTATAAACATGGTCTCTATTTTGCCGTGCTTGCTTGAAACTTTCTTTGCACGCGTTAACGTGTGGGTCCGAAAACGAACAGTTAAACACAATTATTATTCAAACAAATTATCCATCATAACAAGAACATACATAAAATGTTTTTGGATTTGTTTTGCTCGCAAAACCTATGCCAACGTGTGTCTATACTTTGGCCTAGGCCTGACACATTACTGTATGATTGCGAAACAAAATCTGACACGCATCCAACGTGAACAGATACGATTATCGTATCTGTATCTGTATCTGTATCCTTACGCTTGCGAAACCTCTCTATTGTCAGTAAAAAACTGTCACAACATTTTCATCAAGAACCGCAAATCCATCTAGCGAGGTGACAGCGGGACAGACAACACAGAATTTTTGAAAAGTTGTCTATCTATACAGGTCATCTTTGAAGATTCAAATTTAACGACATACTGTTACTGATTTCTAATCAACGAGGGGAATTCAGACGAAATTATTTTGCAAGATTCTTACTACCATTACCATCTTTGCCAGGGAGGAGATTTGATGAATGTGAAAATTCTTGAAAATGGCTCGCTGGTCTGGGTCCCCGCCTTATTCTAGACCCGGAACCTTTCAGATGTTACAATTCAAGAGGTTTACAGACTCTGCGTATCACCAGAATACAAAACTACAGGTTGGGACAAAGTGTGGACTTTTTTTCTCTCTTTGGTGACTGCTTTATACTTATTTCAAGAAAATTGAAAGGCTCTGACAGGAGAAAAGAAAATCCTGAACTCAGGAAAAATCCTAAGAAAATCACACGCCCGCTTCATAACGGATAGGCCTAATTACACAATTTGTTTTCTGTACCAAAGTATGAACTATACACCTTTAAATAGAAAGACATTAAATTACATTGTAACAGTTGCTGGCAGAAGAAATGTGAGATTGCAACACAACATCAACAACCTGAACAACATAAATATGTTTTATGACGATTTTTGAGAGTGAAATTTTGGTTTTAGGACTGTTGAAATTACATGTGCTGGTACTGGTGGTAGACTTTATAGCCAGACGACAACAGTAGGAACTATGAGGAAGAGTGGGTGCACCCAGTTAGACCTAGGAGCTGGGAAATAAACTCTGCCTTCAGTGGGTGTAGGGAGAGGGGCTTGGTATAAGGGGAGGGGCTTGGGGATGCGGGTGGCTCAGTACAATACAGAAAAGAAACACTACAGAACTGCCGTTTCTCAGGTAATGCTAAATCCCCTCCACAATGCCCTAGTCACACCTTTTGGTAACAATTTCAATATTCTCTCTCTGGAAAATGGTCTAAAACATTGTTTTAATTAATGGTATCGTACACGTTTGGTAATGACTCAAAACAAATATTAGCATAAAAACTTACTTGGTAACAAGCAAAGGAGAGCTGTTGATAGTATAAATCATTGTAGGAAACGACTCCCTCTGAAGTAACGTAGTTTTTGAGAAAGAGGTAATTTCTCACTAAAATAATAAAAACTTCTTGCAAGAAGTTTTTATTAGGCTATTCTATCTAGTAAAAGCACACAAATTTGTACAACAAGGGTGTTTTTTTTTCTTTCATCATTTTCTTGCAACTTCGATGACCAATTGAGCCCAAATTTTCACAGGCTTGTTATTTTATGCATATGTTGGGATACACCAAGTGAGAACACTGGTCTTTGACAATTGCCAAACGTGTTCAGTGCCTTTAAATCGGCAGGCCCTTGGACTTGGAGATCCTCCCCATGTTGCTCATATTGCCATGGTTTATGTCGAAATACACTGGACTACAGGCCAGAGGCCAGAGATTTGGGCCAATAAAGTTATGACCAGACAAATCCGGCGGTCTTCTGTTTTTCAGTTAAATGAATAATACCTCACTGTGGACTATCTTTATTTCAAAAATATTGTAGGGGGGCTCTCTCAAGTTGACTTTGAGAGCACCAGACTCAAGCTCTGGTGTTTCTGATCATGACACTTGTGTCCTTGAGCAAGGCACTTTATCCTATTTACTTCTCTCCACCCAGGAGTACAAATGGGTAACAGCAAGAGCTGGGGAGTAACCTGTGATGGACTGGCATCATGTCCAGGGGAAATAGGCCTATAAATATTCTCAGTCGTTTAATGCAAATGAAATCGGGTATTAAAACACCGGCCTGATGAGCCATATTGGCTTGGGACAGACTTTACTTTTCTACTTATATTGTAGTAATCAGCGTCTTGTGAAATCATTTTATCCTTCTTCCATGCAATTGGGCAGGAAAGTCTGCTGACACCTACCTAGTGTCCCAAGTAGTTCCGATGGGACGATATACAAATCACTGGGCCAGGCTTTTAAACAGTAAACATGGCAATATTTAGCGTAATTTGTTAAAGCTAAACACAATATTAGAAAGCAGTCCTACGTACAGGTTAATACACACGACTTACAAATTTGTTGTTGATTAAACTATAATATGACGCACAACGTCAGGGTGTCAAACGAATGGCAAAAATGTAATCCGAGTACTTCCCTCCCAATACTTATTATAAATAAGCAATATGGTCGGACAATTTGATGGTGACTGAAATTTTGTTGTTGTTTGTTTGTTGCGGGTATACGAAATAGCGCCACCGTCCACATAGTAAAAGGTAGGATCACAATTATTGGACAATTTCTCATTTTGCGTCACCGTAGGCCTACTCCCCCTATTCGCGTCAGTAACCCAAACCTTTCTGCTAAATATAATAATTACAAAATTATAATAAATTTGTTTAGGTCAGGGACATATTGAGTATTTTTTAATTCATGCAAAAGATGTTCCTCCAAAGAGTTCAGCAATACAAACTTTTCTTTAATATCGGTTCTTTCAGTTTCATTTTCTTTTATCCCAAAAAAATCAAAGATGCACGTGTTGTGCTTACTTCAATTAATTGTCAATTCGATAGTGAACATTCCCAGAAAAAAAAATCAAAACATCACCACCGGAAAACAACTTTTCAGAAATTTTACTTAAATGTTTTAATTGATATCTATTTGATTATTGTCGACTTTTTATTTGTCAGTAATGTAGGCCTACAACGTAAGGAAATGTACTACCAGTGGCAGAAACCGAACCTAGGCTGTTAAATGTGCTTTTAATGTTTAAAATAGAGAACCACAGCCACGACGCCATAACTATCTTAAACCATTTCTACCTCCATGCTATAACATCGTAAACAACAAACTACCTGATTAACATTGTTAACCACGTGTATTGGTGTAGAGTACACATTCAATCTGTAGGCACTACTGTGTACAAAATAAACCACCACATTTCCCCCGTAAAATACACAATAATAAGACAGTTTTACCTGCATATGTCTTCTCTTCCGTTGGTCCAGGACTCCCTCTTTGATGTTTGACAAGGAAAGACTTCGGCATGGTGTCTGAAAAGCTGAATTTCGCTGAGAATTCGACAGCATGTGTCGTTGTTTTGGCCTAGCAGTAGTTGTCGCTGGTGTGCTCTGTGTGGTCGTCCCGAATTATTGTGTAACACTAGTAGCAAAATGGATAAATATAGCATGGCGGTGACGTCACTTGAGCGGAACACGGCTGCGCAGAACAATCAACGAAGAAAGCGCTAAAACAAAGGCACAACAGAACCTATACATGCGGCCTATCAGCAGTGCACAATTGCTACTACTTTTTTTATTCACATTTACAGGGGGTCCAATAAACTTCTTTGTTCCAATGTTTGCCCTGCCCTATTATTATGAATGACACACTTTTATGGACAAGTTTTAAACTTTGGTCGACGAGTCATTAAATATCATACAATGGTTTAGAGCGGCCCTTAGTAGATATATTTTCGCCAATAAAAACGAGTTCATTGATGTGCTAGCTCTAAACAATATAGTTGGAAAATTGCCAAAATTTTAATACGCTCCAAATTTGCTGCCCGTAGTGGAGGGAAGTGGGTCGGGGTGGCGCGAGGTCAGGAAATAACTCTATAGGCAATGTAGGCCTATCCATCTTGTTGATCTCGTATTCACATCCATGAGATGAAATCGAGGCTGGGAGGTTTACATTAGTCTGGTCATATTCGTTGTAATGGGAACCAGTATTCGGTATTGCTTTATAAACTGGGAACTAACTTGTAAAGATGACCACTCATATTTTAAAGGAACATTACATAATTGGTTTTTGCTCACAAAACAGTGTAAGCACTTTATATAATCCACCATATACATAAACTGACAAACCTGTAGAAGTTTGAGATCGATCGGCCATCTGGGTCACGAGAAAATAGTGAAAAACCGATTTCACATTTGCATGTGTTATACAATGCATGCATAAAACGCTCATGAGCGATAAACTCAAATCGGAAATTAGTTTTATTTTTTTCTCATTAAATATGGCATTTCAGACAGAAATATTTCTAGGGATGTTTTCTACTATCATCATCATTAGACCGTGTAAGTTTTATGTAAATCTGTGATCTTAAAGAAAATTTTAATTACCAGTTCTGTAACGTTCCTTTAAATATGATCTTCATCCTCATTTTATTGAAGGGGGGAAGCGCTTATACTTTCCCCATCTAAAATTGAGTGCAAGGTTGTTTAAGTATTGCCATGTCCAGAATGCATAGGCAACTGGCTAATACGTCGGTATATAACTTAGGAATATTCTTCTTCTTTTTGAGTGAAAACCCTATCTTTTTCCAAAATTTTGCAGGTTCCATTAATATCCTGAAGTAATGACGTCAGTGTCGGAACTGTCCCTCAAAACTAACTTGTTGACAATATATGTCAATTTATTTACAAGTCTGAACATTATGTTATTTAGGCACCGTTCAAACGAAACAATACCACCAAACAGAATAAAAATCTTCTCGAAAGTATACTCATAACTATGCTATCTGTATAACTACGCCGGCAAAAAAAAGTCTGAAGAAACATCACACCAGCTTGTGCACCATGTGTGGATGGTATGGCTTATTTTTTTCGAGACTTGGCGAGGTTTTCCTTAACTTGTACACGTTTGGTAATTACTCAACATATATATTAGCATAACAACTGACTTGGTAACGAGCAACGGAGAGCTGTTGAAACTATTGTGAGAAACGACTCCCTCTGAAGCAACGTAGTTTTTGAGAAAGAGGTAATTTCTCACTAAAATAATAAAAGACTTCTTGCAAGAAGCCAAGTTTATTCCTATTTGAAAGCAACAAGGGTGTTTTTTCTTTCATCATTTTCTTGCAACTTCGCTGACCAATTGAGCCCAAATTTTCACAGGCTTGTTATTTGATGCATATGTTTGGATACACCAAATGAGAACACTGGGCCTTTAAAGGCACTAAACACGTAATAAATTGTCAAAGACCAGTATTCTCACTTGGTGATCCAAACATGCATATAATAACAAGCCTGTGGAAATTTTGGGCTCAATTGGTCATTGAAGTTGCAAGAAAATGATGAAAGAAAAAACACCCTTGTTGTACAAACTTGTGTGCTTTCAGATATGAATAAAAGGTTTCTTGCAAGAAGTCTTTTGTTAATTTAGTGAGAAATTACCTCTTTCTCAAAAACTACGTTACTTCAGAGGGAGTCGTTTCTCACAATGTTTTATACATCAACTGCTCTCCGTTGCTCGTTACCAGGTAAGTTTTTATGCTAATATATAATTTGAGTAATTACCAAACGTGTACGATACCTTTAAAAGAAAAGGGGGGACAGGGTGCTTGTCTAGGAATGGCGAACCACAGTGGCTTCCACAAGTCATCAGGTCTGGGTTTTATCTGATGGCAGGAAAAACTAAGGGTTTTCCCGAAAAGTTATGAACAGCAGTGGAAACAAAACAGCAAGCGGAACTAGTTATAATTTCATTTTGTTTCCAAAGCGAAACAATTCTATTATTTTTGAAAAAGTAGCGCGTGTTGAAATTGTCTGCTTCCGTCGAGATAAGAAAAAGGTCAACTTGTGTCAATTGTCAATCGACAGTCGTAATGTTTTAATAACAATAATAACAATAACAACATTTTACTTGCTATAAAAGAGGGCCTTTGTCACCAGGGCGACATTGTACTTTCCAAACGTGAACAGAAAGTACAAGTTCTTAGTAAAAAACGGTTTATGAAAGTACAGTAACTAAAAATGCGGGCATACAGGTGCTATTCGAAAGAGAGTACGTCATTCTTTGTATTTTCGTATAATGACCTACAATTCCGCCTAAAATGTTTGAGACATAAGTACACAATAAACATACAACCCTCCCGACGCCACCCGACGGACCTAACAAGTTTCCTTGAAGCCTCAGTTTGGTGCATTGGTTTGAACGAGAGATGGCTGCACTACGATACAGGTATAATATTGTGTATGGGTGCACCCAACTAAATAAACTCCCATAGCATACAGTGCAAAATGCTAAATATTCAAAAATACAAAACAAAAACAACTTAAAAGTCTCACAGATTTTTACAATACACGAAAAAATTATCCATTGACTCTTGAACTGTTATTCTCTGCTCAATTTGATATGGGGCGAGTCCCAAGGCCCGTCAAGTTATTCTCCCTCCAAAATAAAAACACCGGTGTAATTTTCCAAACTTCCGAGCATCAAGCTTGGAAAATGTCCCTACACCTCTTGGCAAACAGGACCATTTCTTAAGGGCCTATGTCATCCAAAAATAACTTAAGTTGGAAGTCAACAACCCCCAGGTCACAATTGGGCAACAATTTTACGCTGTACCCTTTTAAATGGCCTCTCAAATCTCTAATATAGAATATTTTAGGCCTACAAAATATTAATGAGGCCGACGCTCTGTTTCTGCCTATTTGTTGGGGTGCATCCGTTTGGGTTGTATTGCCATTGCTGCTAAGCAGTCTGCTAGGGTCAGTGGAGGCCATTTCTAAATTTCGGTGTGGGTGTGTGTGTGTGTGTGTGTTGGGGGGGGGGTGCTTAGAACCCTTGCAAGCCCTTGCCTCCCCCTCTTGCCTCCCAAATAAGATCGACAGCATGTACAAAGTATTTGCCCCGCTTGTCCTCCAAATTTAAATGTCTGTGTTACGCCACTGGTGTATGGGAGGGGAGGAGTGAGGTCGGGGCAGAGCCGGTCGGGGGGGGGCGTCCTCTATTGCATCGCAGCCAGAGTAATTTGCATACCTGCTTGACATCATTTTCCGTTACCTAGCAGTCCGATAGGTAATTCTGTTTGGCAACAGTCTGTTTGTTCTTGCCGCCACTAATGAGTTTAGGGATTGATATTCATATTGTGTTATCGGATTAACATCTTATACTGCAGTGTTGCAGTAGTTGTAGTAGATTGGGCTTCTTTTTATAGGTGTGAAGTGTGGGTGTT